>JARHVA010001076.1:657500-1257500 GCA_037957365.1 Torreya grandis
AGTATAAATGTAAATATCTCAAGTCATGGGCCAAACAAGGCAAAGGCACCAAGCTCCTTGTTCCCACATTTCCCAAATTTTTGACAAAATTATAGGCTTAACCACCACTCAGTCTCCACCTAAACAATCCAATTGAACCATAAAATACTAAATATTCCTATTATAACTTGATATATAAACAATAGAAAATATTATTTAAGGTTTAAAATATAACCTTAGTGAAATAATATAAAAAAGTCCATTGTCAATAATAGTGATCCACTTGACAACTAAAATATTTGTAAAAGTGCCATAATAATATGGATATAAAAACAAAATCAACCTTACCATTATCATTTCCATGTCATTAAAATACAATTTCCCAAGTTTAAATCCATCATTTTAATTCAAAATATTATTAAAATAATGAAAGTTGATAGATTAAATTCCACTCAATGTTTAGGAATCAAAGTTAAAAGATCACAAACAAGGTAAAAAATTCAACATAAATCACAAAAATAAGTTAAGTGGAAGGAATTTACATAATAAAAACTAATTATATGGTCAATAATATAAAAAATATGATTTATGGTTTCAAATATAACTTTAGTGAAAAATAATATAAAAAATTCCATGGTCAATAATAGTGATCCACTTGACAACCAATTTTTTTGTAAAAGTGCCATAATGATATAGATATAAAAACAAAGTAAAATTTACCATTATCATTTCCATATAGTCAAAATACAATTTTCCAAGTCTAAATCCATAATTTTAATCAAAAATATTATTAAAACAATGAAAGCCGATGGACTAAATTTCATTCAAAGCTTAGCAATCAAAGTCTAAAGACCATAGTCAGGGCACAAAAATCAACATAAATCACAAAACTAAGTGAAGTGGAAATAATTTAAGAAACTCAAATCCATAATACAACCAATATATGTACCAAACATGTAAATTTGTTTCATTATTAATGATGCAATAAGAGCATAAGATAAGGTCGCAAGTTACATTCAACATGTCTTGGGTGACATTGATCATATTCAAGTGTTAGGACTTGGTTCTAATGATGAATAGTAGAATTAACACAAAAATAAAAAGTGACACCAGTTTATAAAACATGTAATATCAATTAAGTGCATAAAATCTAATTTATAGATATTAAAATCAATAAAATTAAAAATCAAACAATTGTACGTAGATAAAAAATTTTGAGATAAGAAATGGTTAAATGAATGAAACAAAGACTCAATAGACAACAATAGAATTTTTAGACAATTGGTGGTTTTTGGAACCTAAAAATCTCATAATCCATTTGTCAAAATATCATCTAACTAAACACACATCCATATCTATCATAATCCACTGATCAAACCTAGCTTATTTCTCAATTTCCTATAATCACAAAATAAGACATCAACAATATCTGGACAAGTTATAAAATCATATGTTCATAACAATATAAAAAATTGTAATTAATATAACATCATATTCATATAAATTATCTAAAAAATTGTACTAATTAGAGCATTATAATCATGTCAGTGATCTAATAATTATAATAATCAGAGCATCATAAAAATATGCCATGATAAAGGTCAAATAGGAGTAAAAAAACTCTTAGATGACTCCAAATTTTTTGGATATGACATGTTTATCTAAATTTTTTTTAGGTTAAATAGTCCTAGTATTGATTAATATGTTAAAAATGTAGACATGCATAACATAAATGTTGTAAATAACCTATTCTTGTAATTTAGATGTAACAAATATTTGCAAAGTATAAAAATATAACAAGTCATGAAATAAAATTTCATTGGTAAAAACACCTTAATTATGCCAATTTGGTTCATATTTATGGGTTATTTAATGGAGTTTTGGGAAGAATATCTAATTATAAGCTTAGCAAATAATTTTTTGTATCTATAGAATTTGATGTAGCAACCAAAGATAGAACTAGGCTAATCTATGTGAGGTTCTACAAGAATGCCTTTATTAATCAGGATCTTCCCCACCTCAATGGTAATCAAAACTTCTTATGTATAATGGGTCCAATGAATATAATATGAATATTGAATGTTTAAAATTGGCAAGTGATTCAAATTTTGCCACATGTATAGATTTTATCCTACTATGAAGGGTAACCCTAATGTAATAAGAAAGAATAATTAGGCTTGGTTTAAAAAATAAACTTCATAAAATCTAATAGATGGGGTCCATAAGCCTCCTTTTGGAATTATAAGTAATATATAAAAATAAAATTAAAAATACTTGTTTCAATAACAACCTTTAGTTGAGATCGTTACTAACAAAGGGATGAAGCATTTATCAGCTAATAAAGAGGATCAATTCCTAAAATCTAATAATAAACAACTTGAGCCTATAGAGGTGATTAAAGTAAGGGTAGGGGGACTATTTTAATATGGTTTGGTTAAGGAAATATTTATTAAGGTCTTATATTTTGAAAAACTTCCAGACCAAGAGTCTTAACCTTTTTTACCAAAGAAACTATAGAAGTTAGTAAACTTTAGACTCATTTGAATAATCCAAAATTTAAATGTGTCAATTTTATTAACTAGAGGAACATATACCTAGTAAATATAATCCATTTTTTATATTATTTAGTAGTGAATGAAACTGAGGAATCTAATGTGGAAAATATGTCAGTGAATTAGAGTAAGAATTGTCCTCTTTTCACTAGTGTTAATTTTAGCTTGGAAATGTTTTCTTAGAAGAAATAAAAATTTTATTGTTTATAAAATTTATAAAATGCATCCTTAAGTCATATTTATATATCAAATATTAATAATTAGTGCCCTACTCAGTAGAAGTATCAGTTTAGAGGGTGATATTTCTCTAGGATAAGAAAGGTAAAGAGATTAATATTTTTTTAAACGTAATCTTTATACATGGAAGTAGGGTGGGTGATGTTGGGGAGAGTAAAATGAAAGGTATGAATTCTAAAAAATAAAATCGTAATAATAAAAATGATAATGATATTTCATATGGACTGTAAAAGGCATTTTTAAGAAAATAAATTTCAAAATAAGAGTTTTAAATGAAGATTATCAACTAGAACATTAGAGGTTTGAATAACAATAATAAGCATATATATTTTATATATCTAAGGATAATTAATAAGACCAATATTATGGTAATTCAAGAAACTAAAATGGAATATATTTTGGTATATAGGGTTAATAAAATAATTTTAAAAGAAGCCTCTATTTCTAGTGTCATCTCCTTTGGAGCTTCAAGTAGACTTGCCACTTTCATGATTGAAAAGGAAATGAAAGGGGAGGTTCTTTTCAAAATTTATTCTCATCTAGATATGATTTTCACTAAAAAATAATATGGTAACATGTGTATCCAATCCAATATATACACTCCTAATTTTCATGTTAGTCATATAATTATGTGGTAGGATCTTGTTTTGTTTATTAAAAATTGTGTTAACTTGCATTGGATGTTAGCTAGCAATTTTAAAATGCCTCTCTCTCCTATAGAAAATAAAGGTGGTATCCAAGTTTTTATAGTTATCATGGATGAATTTTATGATTTTATTTCTTCTCAAAATTTTATGGATATTTATTTAAGAGGGTCCCCCTTCACTTTATCTAATAAAAGACTTTGGGAAAGCCTGATTCATATTAGACTTGACAAAATTTTGATTTCTTATAATTGGATTTATTACCAATATTTTTGGCTTTGTTCATTAATAAGAATAAGCTATGATCATAACCCTTTGATTATAAATATGGAATATCATTATAAAAAGGAGAAGACTCCTTTCATATTTGAACATATGTGGTTTTATCACCCTAATACTCTTCGAAAAATTAAAAATTGGTGGGTAGATGATTTCCAAGGGTCTTCTATGTTTAGATTGGACAAGAAACTTAAGAATGTCAAGAAGAATGTTAAAATTTAGAATAAAATTATTTTTTGTAACATTTTTTTATCAAAATAAAAACTTAAGAGGGGAATTATTCCAATTATAAGGAATTTTTTTAATGGTTTGGATCAACATTCTCTATCATTGGAGAAGAGCCTTATTAATGAGTGCCACACATTTTTTTCAAAAGAGGATTCATTTTAGAGATTAAAATATATGGATATATGGATTAAGTAATAAGATCACAATACCAAATTATTTCATTTGACAACTATAAATCATAGGAACCATAATAAAATTATATAAATTAGTTTAGACGGTGGTGATAAGAGCTCAAGACCTTTGCTTACTAAATGGGAGGTTGTCTAGTATTTTAATAATTTGTTTGTTGTGTACCTTGGGTTGAATGAGAAAATCATGGAAAAACATTTGGTCAATATCCCTCCTTTGATTTCTCATGATGATAACTTAAAGCTCCTATAACTAGTTTACATGGATGAAGTTAAATGAGTTGTTTTTTTGTTAACAAAGATAAGGCTCTTGGACTGGATAGATTCCCTACCACAATCTTTAAAATTTGTCAAGATGTCATAAAATTAGATATTTTAACTACAATGGTTGTGTTTTTTTAATGTAAAATTTTAATAGAATTCAATATCACTTTTTTTGTATTGGTTTCCAAGAAAATAAGAGATCTAGATTTTAAATAATTTCATCCTATCAACCTTTGCAACATGATGTATAAAATATTCACTAAAATTATATCTTTCAGATTCTAATCTTTGATGGAGAATATCATCTCTAAGAAATAATGTGGATTCGTGATGGCATTAGTATTATTCATTAGACCATTCATTCTATGGATAAAGTTATTAAATCAAGGACTACCATCTAATTGGACATAAGCAAATCCTAAAATCATCTACATTGGAGATTCTTGGATGGGGTTTTACTCCACTTTGAATCCCATCCTTATATTAGAAATTTGATCAATACTCATGTATTAACTACAATATTGTCTATGATTTTTAATGGAGTCCCTCAAGGTATCCTTGAAAGTAAGAGAGTCATTAGATAGGGTGATCCTTTATCCCCTTTCCTTTTAATCATCATGGTAGAAAATTTGAGTAGGGATCTTTCTATTTATATTAGACAAGGGATTATTAAGGGGTTTAAGTTATCCTCTAGTTTGATCCTTCTTTGCATAAACAATTTGTTGATGAAAAGTTTGTTTTGGTAGAGGCTTCAATTATAGAAGTTAAGGAGTTTAAATAGCTATTGACTTATTATGAGGAAGCTTCTAACAAATTATAAACTTTGACAAGAGATATTTATTTTTATTCAATACTCTTCTATTGAGAAAGTAGAAGATCACTACAATTTTAGACTTATAGGTCAAGGAACTTTGTTCTTCCTATCTATGAATGCCACTCCTTTATCGTTTGATTCCTATTCAAGATTGGAACTTTATTATTGATAGGTTTCACAATAACCTTGCAAGATGGAAAGAAATGATACTCTATCAAGTATTAAAGCTTATGATTATCAAAAGTAACCTTTAGACCCTTATTATCTATCTTATTTCAATTCAAAATGAATAAACCCATAGTCACTCAGATTGAAAAGATCAAAAAAATATTTCTATCATCAGGATCAAAGGATAAAATAGATTTCATTTGGTTTCTTGGGATAATGTGTCTCCCTAAGTATATATGGGGTTTGGGTATTATAAAGATGAAAATTTGTAATCAAGATCTAGTCACAAAATTAGGTCAAAGATTAATCAATGAATAAATCAATGGAATGTAATTTGAAAAACCAAATGTTTAGATGCAAGAGATAATGTCATGCTTCTAGTTGAAAATTATTTTTTAAGGGGCTCTTCCTTTTATAATTATCTTATGAGTAGCAGAGAACTTATTATTATAAGGATTAAATGGAATATAGGTAATGGATAAAGTATTAGTTTTTGGTAGGCTCCATGGATTCTAGACTACCCCTTGATAGAGTTAGAGTCATGGCATCAAATTAACATACCAATTTAGAGACACTATGGTTCAAATGTAGTCAACTACATTAGGATATTTAATAGAATAAAATAATGGTTTCAAATGAAAGTGGACAATATAAATATATAAGGTATGTCCATTCTAAATTATTTAAATGTTCTCTTTATAGGTTATCATATTTCAAACCTTCCCAAGGAAGATGAACTTGTTTGGTCTAAATCTATTTATGGAAGTTATAAAATCAAATTTGGCTATAATTTAGTAGTAGGATTCTTCAATGATTTTACATACAAAAGATTATGGCCTAAGTACTTAAATCCTAGAGTGAAAATCTTCCTTTGTTAATTTTTCAAAACAAAATCCTCGCAATGGATAACCTGAAGAAGAAAGGATTACCTATTGTTGATATATGCCCTTCATGTGAGGAGGAAGAATTCATCTTTCATTTAGTGTTGGAATGTTGTTTTGCCTTTAAATTTTGGGGAGTCATTATTGATAACTTTTATATTGATTAGATTCATCCCTCTCCTTTTCTTGAACTTTGAAATGATTGGAAAGATCCATTCAAACATGTTACTTTGAATAAGTTATGGTATTAGTCTCTTCTCATGCTTTATGGGGTATCTAGAAGGAAAGAAATGATAGAGTGTTCACAAATTGTAAGATCTCTAGTTTAAGAGTAGATTTCAAGATCAAAAACCTAATTTTTGATATTTTCAAGAGTTTTAAGCCTAGTAAAAGGGATTATTTTAGGGTGAAAGATATTAATATCACCAATAACTATGATTTAGATTATGTTAGTCCTCCCTTGATAAACCTGATAGTTGAGTTGAGAAAGTCTATTAAATGGAAGGTTCTCTCTCTTAGTTGGGTAAAATTAAAATTTTATAGGGATTCCATAAGAAACCCCAATATGGAAAGATGGGGAGGCATTCTAAGGAATTCAAAGTGAAAATTTATTTATGCTTATGTTGGGAGTATGGGAGTCCAAACAAATCATTGGTTCCAGTCTAGATCTACCCTTTAGGAATTATAATTGGAAAATGATATTGGGATGAGCCAATTGATAATACAATGGGATTAAATAATATCATTCAAATAATTTCAAATAATTAATATTTGAGTTGAACTGATAGTAACCTAATGGAAAATTTTAAAAATATTATCAACTCCTTTGGTAGGGTCTGCATTCAACATGTTTTTAGGGAGGGAAACCAATTAGTTGATTGATTTTCTAATATGTGGGTTTCCTCTAATATATTTAAGAAGTGGTTTTATAAATAAGAAGTTTTAGATGACATTATTTAAAAAATCAATAAAGAATCCTCTATATCATTATCTAAGGAGTAATTTTGGTAGAGGCCAACTCATTAAAGACATATGTCACCTTAATATTAAAATCATGATTTTTTGTTTTGGTTAGTTTTCAAATCATTTTGATGGATTTCAAAAGGTTTTTTTAAATAATATATTAATTAATTTTAAAATCATTACATAGATCCTTAATACTCATTTTTATTTGAGGCTAAGGTAATTTATCTTTAATGATAATAATAATAAGGATAGAAATACCCATGTGAAGTGAGTTATCCTTGCTACTTGTATCATAATAACCAATCTTGAGTGGCATGTTAATCATGGAATTCAACATGGGAACTTTATTTTTATTCATAATGGACCTTACACCAATTTTTATTTCAATCCTTATCTCAACTTATAGTTTTAGGTGAATTTATTTGATACCAAAATAGAAGGAGACATGTGTAGAGTTGAACCATCATCAATGGAAGTCATGGATAAGGATTTATAACTATGGGGAATTTTCCATGTAGGTGGATTTAATAATTTCATAAAGAGAATCAATGGAAATTAACCTCACATATCTAAGGCCTTCATCCATGGGTGGAATGATAGAGTGGTGTTGATTAAAGGGTTTGAGATTGAGATTTTTGAAGAGCTAATTGCTCAAGTTATAGGCATGAATTTAGAAGGTTAGAAATTCTACAAAACTAGTAGAGACACAAAGGATAAAATCAATAAATTTATTATCAATGTGAATAATTAATTTCATTTCAACATGGCTACCTCAAAGATTTAATTATTCAACCCTTCATTGATGTTGTGATGCAGTTTATGAAATTCATAACCCCCTATGGTAGGGACAATTATATTTTCAAATTCCATTTGTCTTTGTCAACTTTTTAAGACATCACTTATTGGTTAATATCCTTTTTTACCTTTTGAATTATTTGTAAATCTTGGTATTATAAGGAAAAAAAGGAAAGAAAAGGTTTCCTATGCATCAAGCTATGATTTTTTTATTTATAAACACTCTAGAGATATGAAATTAGGACCTAGTCATATTATTGTTTAGGGTCAAGAACAATCTGAATGAGAATCCTATTAAGAAAAATATCATTGAGAGGAAAATTATCTCCTAAGAAGGTTATGGATGACCTTTCTAGGTACCATGCTATGAAAATACCAAGTATTAATGATGGATCTATTTTCCTTAAAGTGGAAATAATGAGAGTTTTTTCAGGAGTTAAAAATATTGAAATCACATAATGCTTTCAACATCAATAGATGCAAAGAGACTGGGAAAGGTAAAATAAATGTTAGAGAATATTTTAAGGAATTAACTACAACCCTCATGGAAAAAAATAAGTTAAAATAATTGGTGTAGGAGCTCAATTTACATAAATCCTTCCTTATATGGTTTATTAAGGTCTATGGCATGTTCAAATATTACATCAAGCTTCATAATTGGGAGAAATATTGGCTAAGAAAAAAAGAGGACATCGAGGAGATCATAATGAAAATGAGAATAATTGAGGAGAGAGTTGGTAGTTTTTAAGAGGATGATATCTCCCTAAAAAATAATTTGTAAGATTTGGTGGGTTATAAAAAAGTCATAGTTATAAATTGCTTGTCTAGACTAGACATATGTATTTAGCTCATAAAAATGAGACATGGTGGTGAAGTCTTGAACAGGAACACCAATAAGGATAAAAGTATGATCAAGGATAAATTCCATACCCTTGATTCTATAAATATGGATTACTTGGAACAAAATTTTAATATGTTACCTACCTATGATGAGGATATTTGTGGTTAGAACATTTAGAGCCTAGTTGTTTCTTGTCATTGTTTTGCTCTATTGATGTTGTGAAGTGGATTTGATGGATTTTTTTCTTAATTTCAAACTTATTTTTTATTCTCATTTGTGATAAATTATTTTTAGTTAATTTTTATTAGGTTATATTCCCTATCAAAGACCTCTCCTTTACCAATAATAAATAAAATGATAATATGAATGTACAATTCAAAGTTAGAAGGGAAACAATTAATTTTAGGTTGTAAATAACCTGAACAACCTATAGATGTACAATTTTATTGGTAGGTATTGTAATAACAAGAGAAAAAATATAAAATAAATACCATATTTAGTAGATATTATAAGATCAATAATTATAAATTTAGTATCTATTCTATAAAATCATGTAAACCATTAAGTAGGGATAAGAAAGCAGTAGGGTAAGTATCAAATTGTAAAGTTAAAAACTAAGTTTCTAGTGAATGCTTAATAATAAAAATATAATTTATTTATGTTAAATTTTATTTTAGTATAATATTTTATGTCTTATTTGATATTTATAATGTTAATCCCAGTGTGGATCTATTTAGAGTACTATGGGAGCTATAGTGGCAATAACAATTTGTTGTTTCTATAATGGTTATAGTTTTGTTGCAGGTAAACATTGTGGGGAAGTGTGTGGTGATGGTAAAATAAACCTTAGTTGTATAAAAAGTTTCACATATGGATACATTATTACCATTCACACATGAGGAGAGATTATGTAAATTTAGGTGACTAATATAAGGACACAACTAGCTAGATAATAGAGATTGGTCGTACATTAACAATGTCAATACTTAAGTTTATAGAAGTCTCTCATATATACTATATATCCATATTATATTTAAAGAAATTTGTGTTACCAAGCTAGGGATGAAGGTGACCCAGAGATATATATGTATCTATTTTATATTTTTACATAGAATTTTTTTATACATTTATATACATCATTATATTTTACTCTCAGTTATCAATAAATGTACGAGTTTTTAATTTTTACATTTAGAACATTCATAAATTTTTACCCCAAGGTCCATATTTGTGACTATTGTTATTACAAAATTTAGTGAGTAAACAAGTGATTAAAATTTATCTTTTCTAACTTTATTGAGTTTGATATTTTCTTTATAGTATGAAAATTGAGTTGATGGGTCTTATTCTCACCAATTTTGCACTATATTATAATTTAAAAGGATATAAAATTTCACTCTTGATCTAATTTCTTGATTTAACTTGCCTAATGGTCTAAATTTCATTTTAAAAAGGCATGAATAATTATTATTATTGACCAAATTTTACCTTTGGTAAAATTTGAGTGAACCCCCTACTTTTTTAAAACTTTATATAAGTTTATTCATGTCCTATAGGGGTGTCATTGTAATCCAAATCTTCCATTTATGCATAGCCTAGTCCTAGTTAAATTCTATCCCTTTGTACTAGTCAAGTCAATGATGGTCAACCTTGGTCAAATAGGGTGAAACCTAGTCAAAGGCATGAATTATGTTATATTGGTTATAATATTGTTTTGAATATTATTTAAGGCATCCTTGGTCCATTTAATTACTCCTATCATGTTCAATATGCAAAAAGTTACCTTGTGGGCCCACTTTGAGCTAAAAGGAGGACTTGTACAGATGGGTTGAAGTGACCAACTTGTCACTAAGCTAGGATTCAATGTGGGATGATTCAAAGAAGGTTATAATATAGTTTATGATAGTCCAATAATTATTTATAGTTATAAAGGGTTATTTTCCCATTATTTTTAGGGTCTTTATGGCACTTGTACAGAATAGATCACTCATTTTCATGTGGAAATGTTATAAAGGTATCTATTTAGCTCCCAATATCCATTTACATGTTTGGTTTGTATAAAAAATTCATAAAATTTCATCTCTTCCTTCTTTTCCTTTCTTCTTGTCTTGGCAATCAAAAAAGAAGCAACTTCAAGCATATGGTACAGACCGTACAAGTAGAATGGGAGGGAGTGCTTATATAGGTGGATATTTCTCTAATTTATCTTCAAATTAATAAAAATATATTTAATTTTTGTTCCTTATCCTTCATGAACCAATGTTAACACTCCAAATACCCTTGTTTGGGTCTGCAACCATGAGGGGGGTCATTATTTACAGTCATCTTCATTTTCTTGTTTTGGTCTAATGTTTTAATGTTTTGAAGAGGTCTCCACATTATTTTCAAGGTGTTTTTTTAGATTATACATTCCTAATTTTTTTAAAAGGCATCAAGAATGCAAGTAATCCTTCTCTAGGCTTATCTTCCATTTTGGATTAGTATACTGCCTTATCCTCAAAAGGAGTGCACCTACAAATGATCTTGAGTAGTTATACATGGAAAAATGAGGAGATTAGATAATTTTATATCTCTATTTGATGTCATGGACATGGTTTATTATCATAATCCTTCTCATAAGGTCTAAACTATATACTTCTTCATTATTTCTCCTCACTGCCCATCCCAACTCAGTTTAACCTGCAAGAGGATATAGACAGGGAATAGGGGAGTCTCAAAAGAATGGAGATGGTCTAGGGGTCTTATCTCAAAATTATATTTAGTTTATTTCATATGTTAGAACATAAATCCTTCACCAAATACATAAATAGAAGGTGAGATTGCAAATAAATGAGATGATTGAGTTTAGTTTCTCAGACCCTACACACACCAAATAGAGTTCCCAAGGGTACTTTTTACTTTCATAAAGTAAAGCTATATTTGGTTTTAATAAACCCTCTTATGACCAATTTTTATTCCATCCATTTAAAATAATAATTCAAAATTTTATCTTGAGAGGACAAGAGTCACATAGGTTTTGAGACCTCCCAAAATGGCTAAAAATCATTGAAAAAGGACAATCGTGTCTACAGGATGTTGAAGGGAAGGTTGATACTTGCATAATATGAAGAAGTTATAGACATGTGATAGTAGGATAAAAAATTAAAAATTCATCAAAAATTAACTTAGATCACTCATCACATGGGAGAGGTGATGACTATATCAAATGGCCTTCTAGGCCTATCCCCTATCCGTACATACGACAGAGCATGGCGAGATACAATATTTAAATTATCGGCATAAAGAGTTTGTATTAAGGACTTGTAAGAAGTAACTAGTATAAATTTGAATGATACAAAACTAAATTATATCTCAACAAGCTCTAGACAAGGTGAAACATTATCCAAATGCTCCAAAGCAACCTACATGCCTAGAAATAAACACCTACAGCCAAGGACAGTGGAAGATTAGCCCTAGTTAAGGTAAAAAGGTTCCTTTGTGATAAAAAAGAAGAATTTAAATGGTGAATTAAGGATAATATTATTCCAATATCATAATTTAAATGTTGTATACCCCACTTTTTGGGCTAGGTACTTATCAAGATGCACCTACAAGCCTATAAGCATGCATATATAGTCAGAGGTATTGAAGGTTGGTCTCAATCAAGGGTAAGGGAGATTTTTGAAGCTCAAGTGGAGCATGTAAGAATATTTAATGATGATAATGAAATTATAAGAGGAAAAAAATGGAATTTTATACTTTTGAGATTAAAAAAATGACCTTAGAAACCTACAGGCCTGTAGGTATATGTCTCAGTCTTATAAGAAGGTGGAACACATTTAAGTCATGGGAGCATATAAAGAGTTTACATACTTGTGATAAGATGAGTTAGGTTTAGGTATATATAATGGATTAAATTACCCTTATAAACTTCATTCCCAAGATCCTTAACTAAGCCTACTGTGCTCATTAAGGTTGTCCCATTCCTACAGGCAATGACAAGAAGGATGGTGAAGGATTGGCCTAATGCCAAACATGGAGACAAGAATGAGAAGGTTTAAAATAGTTAATAATTCTTAATTATCATAAAATTAAGGTTTTAAAATTCATAAAACACTCTTCCATTCCCAAAGGACCTTTTTAGCTATGTAAAATATGTCTTAGTCCATACAGGTAGGTTTGGAGACCTAAGAATAAAGGAGAAACAAAGGGTTTACAATAAAAAAAAGGTATAAGATGATCCCAAAAGGTCAATGATATTTAAATGAAGATTATAACCATTTATGAATATAATTTTAGAATGAATATTATGAGGATGTAGTAGCTACATGGATATTTTAGCAAAAACATGCAAAAAATAGGGTTTTTGACCCCTTTTTTGACAAAGTTGAGATGGTTAGACCCCTTAGACAAGGAATCTAAAAAAACCCTTTATTATAGTTTTTCCTTAGGAAATTTTTGAGATAAAAAAATATTCACTTTTTATGGGATAATAGGTATTATACTCTTTGTTTTATCTCAGAGGTAGGCCACTCCTTGCATGCACAAGAATGGTAGTTTTTGGGAAAAGTGAAGAATGTAGGGACTGTACTCAATTTGATCAATAAATGAGGTTTTTAAAGTTGTGAAATACATTTAGTAACATGAAAAATCATATTGGAGGTTTCGAATTCCAATAAGGTGTTTTGGACAAAGAGGTTTGTAAGTAGGCCTGATAAGGAAACATGCAAATCTAGCCCCTAATGCAAGGTCATTCATAATCCTAAGATTATAAATGCATTATAGTTCATTTACTGACTTACATGGGAATTATAATTATGTTTTCAAGCTATTTTAATTCATTTTAAGTGCAAATGAAGGGTCATATAGCTCAAAAATGCAAACTGGCTCATTGGCAAGGTGTAGACCTTATCCTCAACCAGGGGTCATTTCCATTTTTGGCCTTTAGTTATCCATTACAAATGTTAAATAGTGTTTATTGGATATATATATAGATTATACAACTTTTTTTTTTCAAATGAACCCCATAGGAAGCCATTTTTGGCCTAAAGAGTGCTCAAACCCTCATGAGAAGCATAGAAATGACTTGAAGGTCAACTTTGGACACTCATACCTCCCATAATATTTTTCATGGAAAGATAAGATATTATAGGATGATGGAGAGGGTCCTTAAATATCCCTTAGTTGAATTTATAATGGGTTTCAACATCTGACCTTTATGAACAAAGGTTAAGAGTTTAAACTACCTAAAACCCTTATAAAACCCTCACAAGGACCCGACTGGAGAAAGCTTGCTATTTGGGAATGGTCATGAAACCACTTTGAGGTTACATAATACTCTCATTTAATCCTAAACATGTAATTTTTTTATATGGAACTATATGAATCAGAGGAAAATAGGGTTTGTTTTGACCATTTTGAGTGGTGTACAAGCTATAAGAGGATTTAGGAAATGAAACAAACTTTAAGAGGAATATATAAACTTTAGATAACTCCAAAAATTTATTTTATCTCATTAAAAATTACCTAGGTTCCCCACACAAGCTCTTAATTTCATCTAGTCTAGTGAACCAACTAGGGAACACTTAGGGAAAGTGGTGAAAAGTAACTAGGGGAGCCTTTTAAAGATTTTTTATTGAAACTAATGATAGGATCATCTTTTAAAAGTTTCATTCCCTCTTGTGAATTTAAAAATTTGGAAAATTTGGAGTTTTTGAATGCTAAGTGTAGAAGGTGCATAGAAAAGAGCCTTTTTAAAATTGCCAAGGATGATTTTTCATGTCCACAAGAATAGGGATGATTAGGGATCAATAAAATGCATGTGAGAAATTTTTTTTAAGCCCTATTTATTATAAAAATAATCATACCTAACCATATATAGGTATATGGTAGTTTTGAAAGGTAAATCATGACGGTAGTTTCCTATGCTAGAATTGTAGGTTTTATGCCGCTTTTCACCATTCATATGACTTGTTTTAGACAAGTAGACCTCTATTACATGGCATAAATCACACCAAATCTATTCCACATGTAAATTTAATTGATTCTTTCAAGGTGACACATGTCCAAGTGACCCTTTTACTTCCTTTACTCGCTTCTCCTCTCAAAAGTTATAAATATGCATTCTCTTAACTCTTTTAGTAGCATCCATTGGTTTATAAGGAAACTATATCCAAATTTATACTTGAGGAAATCTTGAATAAATATACAAGTGTTATTTCTACTCATATTTTGTAATATTGAATAATGACTTGAATCTTGTTGGTCTAGTCTAGTGAAAGATTGTCGTTTCTAGCTTATACTCTTGATGGTCTACCAGTTTATAGAAAGGAGATTATTGTAGGTATTTTCTAGTATTATTTTCTAAGTTTATAAATATATCATAAGTGGTCCATGATTTTATACCTCTTTTTAATCATTCATCCCCTTCCTAAGAATCACATACCTTCTTGAATCTAATATATGAAACATTGATGTAGTAATGGATCCTAAGTTATGAGTCATGTGTGAGAAACACCTTATTGGTCTTTAAGTAGTGTTTTCAATAAATTGGTAGGAGATTATACATTTGTGCATCACCCTTTTGTTATTTCAATTGTTTTTCTTAATCCCTTTTCATCTTCAAGTTACTAAATTAGAGAGAGAGCTACAAGGAATGCATCAAGGGAGCTAGCCCTTCTAGAGATTCATCTCTCAACATTGTAACCCATAGCAAGAGATATTTATCCATTTTACCACTTGGATGAGGATATTTATTCATCTCCTTAGGGGTGAAATCCAAGTGTCAACAATTTTTGACATACCTAGTGGGATCTCTAAGTCCTAGAAGATTGTTCAAGATTAGTGTTGGTCTAGTTAAAAGAAGCATCTATATTCAATACCTAGTGACTCCATTTAAGAATTAAAGTCTTTGGTTGATGATCAGTACTTTTTTCCATGCCAAAGGTAACCACTAGGTCTACTTCTAAAGGTGTACCTTTTTATTTTGTGTAACTACCTTCATATTCCACCAAAAGTTTTATGTTTGTAAGCACTCTTCCTTATAAAAGATATTTTGTGTTTAAAGATTCTAGGTTTGTGTTACATTACATTCCTAACATATATATTGATCATTATAAGATGGATATAAGACAACCCTTTTCCCCTTTCACTAGATCATCTCTTTTGAATCTTGCCTAATATGATCAAATTCAAAGAGTATTTTTTAAGAGTGTTCCATCTTTTAGTGGGGATGGTCCTATTACTGCCATTAGACATATTATAAACATATCAAAGTTTTGTAATATCTAAAACATTACCCATGATAATTTGGTTATTATATTGTTGGCATTTTCCTTCAAAGGCAAATTTTTTGATTGGTATGGTACCCTAGCTCAAAATTCTATTGGCTCATGGGATGAATTAGGAGATCTATTGACTAATAGGTTTGGGGAGAAGAGTGACCAATTATCTCTAGCTAACAAATTTACCACTATTAATAGGGCACTACATGAGTTTATGTATGATTTTAATACTTTATTTTAAAAAACATGGGATAGGATCCTAGCTCTTGTGAGACCTACTCCAAACTATACATTTTTGTACTACCTAAAGGTGTTAAATAATAATATGTGTGTGATGATTCAATTTATGGGTTGGAATACACTCATTTATGCCTATGATATAGTCATAAATTAATAAAATTATCTTGTTCAAGTAGGGAATATTTCTCCTAGGCCTCCAATGCCATTATTCCTTGATTTACAACCCCCTAGCCAAGTTGTTCCTCCTACATTAGCTCCTTTGCTTAGTAATGAAAAGTCTGCCATGTTTCCTTTCAATGATATCCATGAGGTTAAAATTTTACTATATATTTTTACTGATGATTTGGTTTCCCTTAAAAGGAAACAAGCCCAAATTTATAGGCCATATCAGTCCTATAATTAGTTTGGAGAAGCCAATAAACCTCCTTTTCAAGGGAATGTCCATGGGCAAGGTCAAATCACCCATGTTAGGCCTTATCAAAACTATAATCCCAATGTTACCTCATCCTCCAAGGCCATTTTTCCCACTCAAAACAATCTAGTTCAATAACAACCATGCTATCCATATTTTTAACAAGGCCAAGAGTAGGTTGCTTATGCAAATGAAATACATAATCAAGTTAGGGGAATGTAAGGAGATCAAGTACTACAAGTTTCAAACTTTGAAATGCCAATATAATATGGGTTTGAAAATGTTAAAGTGTAATCTTATTCCACTCTCATTAATCACTTGGAGGGAGATTTTTTATCCATAAATCACTTGCCAAATTCAAACAACATCAATGCTAGTGTGGCTTCCAACACTAGATCAAAAAATGAGGGATGTTAATGAAGATCAAAGAACCAATAAAGGACCTATTTTTACCCCTACATCATATTTTATGGTAAGTGGGTCTAATGCAGCTCTTAAAGTGCAAGAAAATTAGAATATTCCAAACTTTAGGCTAGCTCCTACAACTCTACCTCCACAAGCTATATAACAAGGTGCCAATGTTCATAAAGAGATCCCCAAGGAGAGTAATCCTTCCATCAATTTGGTGGACCAGATGAAGAAGCTTCACATTAATATATAATTATGGGAGTCCTTAAAAATTCTAAGGTATAAAGGCATACTTCACAAGGAGCTACATGAATTAGGTAAGCAAGTTGGTCCATCTGGACATGACAATGTACTCTTAGTGAATGGGACTCAATCAATTTATGGTCAAGTAAATAATAATGAGAATACTCCTCCCTTTTATCTATATATAATAATTGGTGATTTCTTGGTTCATAATTTCATCAGATATAGTTGGGCTAGTACTTTAATTATGCCCAAATGTATAGTGGATAAACTAGGCCTAAAGTATGAGCCAATGACTAAGGGAGTCTTACAATTAGATGGAACACCAGCCAAGACTTTAGGGATAATAAAAAATGTGAATTTGATACTTCATGTTTTTCCTAATTTCCATATTCCTCATTATTTTTTGGTGGTATATTTACCTCTATACTTTTCCCTTTACTTATCAAGAGATTTTATAGCTAAAATAGGTGGGTACTTGGCAGCTAATTGGTCCTACATGGTGTTTAGGACAAAATGTGGCACTAAGGTGAATATTGAATCTAAACCTATTCATAAATATCACTTTGAACCATACTCACCTAAGGTTTAAAATTTTAAATATGCCATCATTGATGAAGAGGAGCTTCAGATTGACCAATCTCCATCATCTTCCCTTCAGGGAGTTTCTGATTTGTTCCTAGATGAGTGGGGAAATGAACACTATAAGCATGATCCTTAAAATTTTATTGAATAGTATGGTCTTGGGGTGTACTATATGAATGATAATTATTCTTTCATACCAAATCTAATGAATCTAAGTGAAGAAGTGAATAGTCTATGGCGGCTCTTCTTTGATGGGTCTAGAAGCAAGATTGGGGTAGGTGGTGGAGCAATGTTGGTTTCACCTTCAAAATAAAGGTACTTTTAAACCTTTGGATTCCAATTATCATGCAATTTTAATGTATAAAAATATTAATACCTTATTCATGTCCTTAAATGGGCTAGGAAAAGAGGAATTAGAGAGATTCAAGTGTATGGAGATAGTGAGCTTGTTGTGAATCAAGTTAGAGGGAAAAATTTGACCAAGAACTCCTTGATCAAGTCCTAAAATCATAGAGTTTGGGATCTTATATAATATTTCATGGTTTTTAACATCACATATATTTCAATGGAAGACAATAAGTATGCTGATAGATTGGCATATATTGGTGCTCAATTTGATATTCCAAAAGGCATAAAAGAAGACAAGATCCAATCTCATATAAAGGTGATTGTTAGGCCTTCCATACTTGATAATTTCACCAATTGGTAGTTATTTTAAAGTAAAATATATATATACCTTTTTATAAAAGAAGAGGCTAAGTTATCTACAAAAAATTAGTCCAAACTTCAACAACAATATGGAGGGCAAATTGTCCAACTAAAGTCTAACAAGCTTTCCAAAGGCCTAGTGACTCTTTAAATCATATTAAATGATGATGACCAGTTAAAGAGAGATAAGGTAAGAATTTATACCAAAAAATATAACTATGAAAAGGTAGAGATATCTAAGGACAAGCTACTTGTACTTGGAAAGATGTGTACTAGTCAGGAAAAGCATGATTTCATTGAAATATGCAAGGAGTTTAGTGATATTTTTGCATGGGAGTATAGTGACTTGAAGGGTTTTGATCCAAGATTATATCAAAAAAACCATAGAGATAGATTAAAATTACAAAAACATAAAATAAACACAAAGGCCAATCAATCCCAAGATTGAACCACTCATTAAGAAAGAGCTCACTAAGTTGATTGAGTCCACAATTATTTTTCCTATCAAACACTCTTCTTGGTTGACCAAATTAGTCCCTATTAGAAAAAAGAATGGGGAGATTAGGTCGTGTATGGAATTTATAAATTTTAATAGGGTATATTTGAGAGATCATTATCTCCTCCCTTCTATGGAGCAAATTTTGAGAGTGGTGGCAAGTAGTGAGAGGTTTTCTCTCCTAGATGGTTATTCTAGGTACAATTAGATTTTGATGAAAGAAAGTGACCAATACAAGAAAAACTTCACCACCAAATGGGGAATATATGCCTACAATAATATTCCATTTATACTATTAAATTATAGATGCACTTTCTAATTTGCAATGGATATGGCTTTCTAAGGACTAATCAATGACATTGTATTGGATTATCTTGATGATGTGATAATTTTCTCCAATCATGATAATGATCATTCAAAACACCTAAAGTAAATATTTTAGAAGGTGTAAAGAGTATGGGATCTCTCTAAACCCAAAGTAGTGGGTGTTTGTTTTTCATGAAGGTAAACTACTAGGACATATCATTTCTAAGAAAGGCTTGTCCATTTATGATGAGAGAGTGAATTCGATCTTGGCATTGTCTTTGCCTAATCATAAGAAAGGTTTACAAAGTTTCTTTGGTAATATTAATTTCATAAGGAGATTTATTTATAACTTTTATAATTTTTTCAAGCCTCTAACCTCCATGCTAAGAAAGGATGAGATGTTCACTTGGGCAAGAAGGAGAAAGGAATGTTTTGAAGAGATAAAATAAGCCATTGCCCAAGCTCCAACACTTGCAAGTCCAAAATTTTCCAAGGATTTCACCTTATAGACTTTTGGGAATGATTAAGTGATCTATACCATGCTTAATCAATAAAATTATGAGAATTTGGAAAAACCTATTGTCTTCTTTAGCCAAGGTTTAGAAGGCTATGAGATAAGATATACTTACGTTGAGAAACAAGTGCTTTCAATTGTTAGGATCTTAAATAAATTTAGACACATGTTATCAAATAATAAGATTAATATACTTATGCCTCATCTTAGTGTAAATTAATTTATATTGATTAGAGATTTGAATGACAAAATGGTAGGTTGGATCACCATAGTGATGGAGTATGATGTGGATATCAAGACAACTAAGCTAGTGAAGGGAAAAGGCCTATGTGAACATTTTGCTTCAGATTTGAAAGAGAAAAGAGAGGTAATTTTGGCACTCCATGATGACCCTATAATATATGTACCTTCATCCATGATAAGTTAGACATAAGACATGATTCATTTCCTTCAAATCGGTGAGTGTCCATAAGGTCTTGATAGAGCTAGAATAAGGTACTTTAGGCTAAAATCTATTCCTTATGTACTTGTTGATGGAGTACTATTTAGGAAAGAATTTTTAAATGTGATTTTGATATGTTTTGATTTGGATCAGATTGACAAAGTATTTTATGAGTTCCATGATGGACCAGTTGGTGGTCATTTTGCTCCAAGAACTACATTTACTAGGTTTATGAGGGTTGGTTACTTTTGTCCTAGTTTGTTTAAGGACACCCATGCTTGGGTAAGGAAATGCCAAAAGTGTGATATTTTTGATGGAAATAAAAAGCTAATTACCTTGCCTCTTCACCCAATCTAGTTTGAACAACCCTTTATGCAATGGGGTTTGGATTTCATAGGCTTAATCAATCCACCTTCTTGTACTTACCATAATGGGTGTTGACTACCACTGATTACTTTACAAGATGGGTGGATGATATAGCTCTTAAAGAAGCCAATTAAATTTTATTCCTTAACTTTTATGAAGGTATAGTAATAAGGTTTGGAGCTTATTCAACCATAATATTAGATAATGCCTTAGTTTTCCTAGGAACAAGAATAAGTGAATGGGATTTAAAGCATGGTATCTATCTTAGTACCTCCTCAAAATAATAACCCCAAGGAAATGGACTAGTTGAGTCCACAAACAAAAATCTAATTAGGATTATAAAGATAATAATGGATGAGAATCAAAGGACTTGGCAAACCAAGTTAAAGAGAGCCCTTTGAGCTGATAGGATCACCCCAAAAAGAGTAATTGAGAACTCACCATTCACACTTATATATGGAAGGGAAGATAGAATACCTATCTCACTTGAGTTACTAGCCTTGGACCTCACTTATCAGCTGTAATTGATGGAGAATGAGAGCATGAAAGTCAGGTTATGTGAGTTAATGGAGCTTGAGGAGACAAGAGATCAAGCTATGAAAACTATGACTACTCACCAAGAGCAAACAAAGAATTATTTTGACAAGAATTCCATGTCAAGGAGTTTACAATAAGGATACATGGTTCTAAAGTGGGATGAAGATAGGGCCAAACCCAGAAAACACACAAAGTTTGATGCTTTATGGAGTGGCCCATATATAATCACCAAATGCAAGCCACACAATGATTTCCAACTCTCAAATTTGTATGGAGAGGAGATTCATATCCCAATGAATTGGATACACATCAAACATTGTTGCTAAGGTTCTCCTCTTCCCTTGTACATAATATTTTATTTTCCTTGTGTTCCCTAAGTACTTATCGACAAGTGTGAGTTTGTCCTTATTTTCTTTTATTTTGTTTTGTCTTTGATTGGTATTTTTGTTGTTTGTGTGGTATGTTTCATTGTGTTTTGTTTTGGCATGACCTTGTTTTTCACCTTCAAGATTTCATTGACCCCATTGGCCCTTGTTTGGATAAGGCTACTAGTCTCAAAACATAGACAAGCATGTTTACCCCAAGAGTTACCAAAAGTGTTGACCAAATTTGACATTTGGTTAAATTTGATTCAACCCCCTAATTTTTTAAAACTTTTTATAAGTATATTCATGTCCTATATGTGTGTCATTGTAATCTAAATTTTCTATTTATGCCTAGCCTAGTCTTAGTTCAAGTCTAGCCCTTTATACTAGTCAAGTCAATAATGGTCAACCTTGGTCAAATAGGGTCAAACCTAGTAAAAGGCATGAATTATGTTATCTTTGTTATAATATTTTTTTGAATATGATTTAAGGTATATTTAGTCCATTTAATTACTATTATCATGTTCAATATGCAAAAATTTGCCTTGTGGGCCCACTTTTGCATATTGAACATGATAAGAGTAATTAAATGGACTAAAGCTAGGATTAAATGTGGGAGGGGTTAGATAAGGTCATAATACAAGATTTAGTCCTCCTTTTGAATATTTAACATGATAAGAGTAATTAAATTTACTAAAGATACCTTAAATCATATTATTTGCCTTAATTAAATAGACTAAAGCTACCTTAGATTATTTACTTTGAGCTAAAAGGAGGACTTGTATGGATGGGATGAAGTGAAAAACTTGTAAATAAGCTAGGATTAAATGTGGGAGGGATTATATAATGTCATAATACAGTTTATGATATTCCAAGAATTAGTTATAGTCAAAAAGGCTTAGTTTCCCCTTGTTTTTAGGGTCTTATGGCACTTGTATAGAATAAATCATCTCATTTTCCAGTGAAAACATTATAAAGGTGTCTATTCATCTCCCAAAATAAATTTCCATGTTTTTTTTTCAGAAAAAAAGAATAAAATTTCATCTCTTGCTTATTTTTCTTTCTTCTTATCTTGACAAACAAAAAAGAAGCAACTTCAAGCATATTGTATGGACCGTACAGGTAGAATGGGAGGGAGTGATTCTAAAATTGGATAGTGATCTAAGTCATCTTCACATAAATAATAATATCTTTCATTTTTGTTCCTTATACTTCATGAACCAAGGTTAACACTCTAAGCAGCCTTGTTTGGGTTTCCAACCATGAAGGGGGTCACTATTTACAATCATCTTCATTTTATTATTTTGGTTTGATGTTTTCATGTTTTATAAAGGTTTCAAAATGATTTTAAAGGTGTTTTTTTAGGTTATAAATTCCTAATTTGGTTTTAAAGGAATCAAGAATGCAAGGAAGCCTTCTGTAGGCTTATCTTCCATTTCAGGTCAGTATATTGCCTTTTCCTCAAAAGGAGTGCACCTAGAGATGATCTTGAGTAGTTCTACATGGAAAAATGAGGAAATTAGATAATTTTTTATCTATATTGTATGTCATGGACATGTTTTAGTAGTATAAGCCTTCTCATAAGGTCTAAACTATGCGTTTATTCATTGTTTCTCCTCACTTCCCATCCCAACTTAGTTCAACTTGCAAGAGGCCATGTATAGGGAATAGGGGAGTATCCAAAGAATGGAGATGGTATAAGGGTCTTCTATCAAAATTATATGAAGTGTTTTTCATATGGTAGACCATAATTCCTTCACCAAGGACATAAAGAGAAGGTGAGATTGCAAATCAATGAGATGATTGAGTTTAGTTTCTCAGTCCCTAAACACACCAAATAGAGCTCCCAAGGGTACTTTTTGTTTTCATAAGGTAAAGCTATATTTGGTTTTGAGAAATAATATTATGATGATTTTGTAGTCCTATGCATGGGAAACCATCATGCTAAATTTGAGCTTGAGAGGACAAGAGTCACATAGGTTTTGAGACCTCCCAAAATGGCTAAAAATCATTAAAAAAGGGTAGTAGTGTCTACAAGATTTTGAAGGGAAGGTTGATACTTGCATCATATGATGAATTTATAGACATGTAAAAGTATGGGAAACAATACCAAACACCTCAACAAGAAACTTCGAGCACTCATTCCATGGGAGAGGTGATGACTATATCAAATGGCCTTCTAGTCATATCCCTTATCCATACATAGGGCAGAGCATGGATAGATACAATATTTCAATGATTGGCATAAAGAGTTTGTGTTAAGGATTCCTAAGAAGGATAGTCTAAATTTTAATGCTACAAAACTAGATTCAAGATAAAAAATCCCTAGACAAGGTGAAACATGATCCAAATGCTCCAAAGTAACCTACAGGCCTAGAAATAAACCCATACAGCCAAGGATAGTGGAAGATTATCCCTATTCAAGGTAAAAAGGGTCATTTATATTAAACATGAATTATGTATATGGTTAATTAAGGATAATATGATACTAATATCATAATGGAAAGGTTTTATACCCCCTTTTTGGGCTAGGTACCTATCAAGATGCACCTACAAGGCTGTGAGCATGCATATACAGTCAGAGGTATTGGAGGTTAGTCTCAGTCAAGGGTAAGGGAGGTTTTTGAATCTCAAGTGGAGCATGTAATCAGATATAATGAAGATAATGGAATGATAAGAGGAAAACAAAATGAATTACATACTTTTGAGGCAAAAAAAAAAACCTACCTTAGAAACCTACAGGCCTGTAGGTGTATGTCTCAGTCTTGTAGGAAGGTGGAATATAGTGAAGTCATGGGAACATATAGGGAGTTTTAGGACTTATGATAAGATGAGTGAAGGTTTAGGTCTATCCAATGGATCAAATTACCCTTCTAAACTTCATTAATATTATCCTTAACTAAGCCTAATGTGCTCATTAAGGTTGTCCCAATCCTATAGGTTGTGATAAGGAGGGTGAAGGATTGGCATAATGCCAAGCATGGAGACAAGAATGATGTAGTTTAAAATAGATAAAAATGATTAATTATCATAAAATTAAGGTTTTTTCATGCCTAAAACACTCTTCCATGCCAAAACGACCTTTTCACCTATGCAAAATATGTCTCAGTCCATATAGGCAGGTTTGGAGACCTTAGAACAAAGGAGAAACAAAGGGTTTACAATTAAAAAAAAAGGTATAATATGATTAAAAAATCTCCATGAGATTTAAATTAATATTATAACCATGTTTTAATTTCATTTGAGAATGAATATTGTGAGGAGGTAGCATCTACATGGAGATTTGAGCAAAAACATGGAGAAAATAGGGTTTTTGACCCCTTTTTTGACAATGTTGAGATGGTTAGACCCCTTAGACAAGGAATATGAAAAAAAAAAAATTAAAATTTGTCCTTAGGACCTTTTTTAGCTCCAAAAATATTCATTTCTCATAAGATAATAAGACATATACTCTTTATTTTGTCATAGAGGTAGGCCACTCCTTACTTGCACAAGAATGGTAGTTTTTTAGAAAAGTGAAGAATGGAGGTATTTTTCTAAATTTGATCAGTAAAGGATGTTTTGAAAGTTGGAAAACATATGTAATAACATTAAAACCCAACTTGGAGGGTTGGAATGCTAACAGGGTGGTCTAGATAAGGAAGTCTATAGGTAGGCCTAATAAAGAAGCATGCAAATCTAGCCCCTAATGAAAGGTCATTCCAAATCATAGTATTAACCAAAAATTATAGTGTTTTAAATCTATTTTAAGGCATTTCAAGTGTAAATTAAGGGTCATATAGCTCAAAAATGCAAATTGGCTCATTAGCAAGGTGTAGGCCTTATCCCAAACCAGGGCTCATTTCCCTTTTTGGCCTTTAGTGATCCATTATAGGTGTTGGAGAGTCTTTATGGGGTATATAAAAATATGATACAACTTATTTTTTTCAAATGAACCCCATAGG
The DNA here is from genome assembly GCA_037957365.1 of Torreya grandis. Classification (NCBI taxonomy): domain Eukaryota; kingdom Viridiplantae; phylum Streptophyta; class Pinopsida; order Cupressales; family Taxaceae; genus Torreya; species Torreya grandis. Next base: position 683,165 of record JARHVA010001076.1, read on the forward strand.
AAGCCATTTTTTGCCTAAAGAGTGCTCAGACCCTCACAAGAAGCATTGAAATGACTCAAAGGTCAACCTTAGACACTCATATCTCCCATAATATTTTTCATGGAAAGGTAATCTATTTTTGGATGATGGAGAGAGTAATTTAAGATCCCTCAGTGGCATTTACAATTGGTTTCAATGTATTATGTTTATGAATAAAGGTTAAGAGTTCAAACTGCTTAAAACCCTTGTAAAACCCTCACAAGGACCCGATTGGAGAAAGCTTGATATTTGAGCATCTAAATGAAATTTAATGGACATTAAACCACCTAGAGGTTGTATAATAATCTTAGAGTATTCTACAAATTTAATTTGTTTGTATGGAACTATATGGATCAGAGGAAATTAGGGATTTTTTTGACCATTTTGAGTGATGTGTAAGCTATAGGAGGAGTTAGGAAATGAAAAAAACTTTGGGAGGAATATATACACTTTATCTAACTCCAAAAATTAATTTAATCTCATGAAAAAACCAATAAGTTTCCCAAATAGGCTCTCACTTTTATCTAGTCCAGTGAACTAGCTAGTAAACATTTAGGGAAAGTGGTGAAAAGCAACTAGGGAATCCTTTTAAAGGTTTTTTATTGAAATTTATGATATGATAACCTTTTACAAGTTTCATTCCCTATTTTTCATAGATAATTTTGTAAAATTAGTATTTTTTGAATTCCAAGTGTATAAAGTGCATGGAAAAGGCCCTTTTTGAGACTACCAAGGATGATTTTGCATGTACACAAGAATAGGGATGGTCAGGGATCAATCCAATGCATATGGGGACTTTTTTGTAACTCATATTTATTGTACCAATGATAAAACCTAACCATATGTAGGGATAGGGTATTTTTGGAAGGTAAATCATGAAGGAAGTTTCCTATGCTAGAATTATAGGTTTTGTGCCACTTTTCACCATTCTTATGAATTGTTTTGGAAACATATACATCTATAAAATAGCATATCTCACCCCACCTCTCTTCCACATGCAAATTTAACTAATTATTTGAAGGTGACACATGTCCAAGTGACCCTTGGACTTCCTTTACTTGCTTATCCTCTTAAAAGCTATAAATATGCATTCTCTTGACTCTTTTGGTAGCCTCCATTAGTTGATGGGGAAAATCTATCAAAATTTGTACTTTAATAACTCTTGAATAGATATAAAATTATTATTTACACTTATATGCTATAATATTGAGTAATGACTTCAATCTTATTGGTCTAGTCTAGTGAAAGATTATCTTTTCTAGCTTGTACTCTTGATGGTCTACCAATTTATAGAAAGGAGATTGTTGTAGGTATTTTCTAGCATTATTTTCTAAGTTTATATATATCCTATAAGTGGTCCATTATTATATCCCTCTTTTTAATCATTCATCCCTTTCCTAAGAATCACATACCTTCATAATTCTAGCATATGAAACATTGATGTAGTAATGGATCCTAAGTTGTGAGTCTTGTGTGAGAAACACCTAGTTGTTATTTAAGTAGTGGTTTAAATAAAGTGAGAGGACATTATACATTGTTGAATCACCCTTTTTTTTCAATTATTTTTCTTAATGCCTTTTCATCTTCAAGTTATTAAATTAGAGAGAGAGCTATAAGGAATGCATCAAGGGAGCTAGCCCTTATATAGATTTATCTCTCAACATTGTAACCCATAGCAAGAGAGATGTCTCCATGGTGACACTTGGATGAGGAAAGTTAGTTATCTCATTATGGGTGAAATCCAAGTGTCAATAATTATTATTTATTTTGACCACATAAAATAATAACACCCATGTTACTTGGATGCATTGGAAATTTATGTGCATAACTATTAAGGGATGATGATAAGTGTTGAGTTGCTAGTGTTCCATCCTAAAAGGGTTTCAAATTTGTAATGTATCTTAGAATATGTGATATAAATTAAATATTTATCATGTTTATGTGTGTGTGTGGGGGGGGGGTGGGGGGGGAGGGTGGGTGTGTGTGTCGGTGGAAGGTAATATGGATATATTACTATTTGTTTAATTATTACTATGTTGAGTCCTAACCATGAGAAGTAAAAGGTAGTAATGGAAAATATAAAAGAATGGTAATTATTAAGGGAAGGTGAGACATAACCCTATACCTAATCCCTAAAAAACTATCCCATTTTAGTTTTTTAAACCATGGTAAATAGTTCAACAAAAAATATTAGGTTTTTTATTGATAAAATATATCATTTTACAAAGTGGTAGTTATGGATCACCTTGGCTAACAAGTAAGGATAAAAATAAGAAAGTTAAATGGTTTACTATCATTACCATCAAGTTAAATCCATTAAAACCATTATTTCATTAAATATTCATTAATCCATCTAGAAGAGGTTGAGAGGTAGTTATAATTGCATGCGAACTACATAAGTTTTTTTTAATAATTAATGATGGAAATCATTTGTGAATGTAATATGAATAATCCATATATCTTTAATTCCATATAAAATAAGAAATAATAATATAAATTTACATTCCAAATTATGTTCATTTAAAATTCATAATAATTATTATGTGTAAACCCTAATTGTATTTTTTTAATTTGCATGTGAGAGAGGGGGTTAAGGAATATAAGGAATGTTGATGGATAATGAGAAATATGGAAAATGATAATGTAGAGTTATTTTTGTAAAATTAATGCCTTACTTTGAAATATCATTGGTATAGTGGTGTATAAACATTTATGTGTGTTGTATGACATGTTATTAGACTTTGAACAGTCATGTTATGGATTTCATGAAAGATAAATAGATTTTTTGATATTTTTTTGAGATAAATCTATATTTGTTGATATTTGGATATGTTTATCATTTACCTAATATTATAAAAATATACATTTTATATCTTTGAGGTTTATACTTGTGGAAGTTTTTCTTATTTTTAATGCATCTCTATTTTTAAGAGGATTCAAAAGTACAAATTATTTATATTGAGTGATCTATTTTTTGTAATGTAAATGCATGAAAGCACTATGCATACCTTATATTTCATGAAAATGTAGAATATGATATCTTTATAAAAGTAAAATATATTTTTGTATCTATTAAAAATTTCTTGAAGGGTTTCATGATAACATTTATGCATGGATTAACTTCATAAACATGTTATGTTTAGCATTAAATCCCTTAGGGCATCATATATACAATATCACATGATTTAAGGTGTAGGCCTTTTTAATGGATAGGTTTTCTAAGTTTAGCTTTGTTTTAGAGTTTTATTTGGTTTAATAAATAAACTTGAATACCTCCTTGATAATTTTATTATCATATAATTATTAATTAATATTTAATGTTAATTTAATTTAATTTCTTAAATTAGTGTTGTATTGAATAATTTTTTTTCCAAACCATATACAGTATTTTGATTAGAATATTAAAGCAACCAATTATTTATGGCATATTTGAAAGGGACATATCTATTTTAGTTTACTTTTATCTAAAATAAGTTATCTTAATTCTATTTTTAAGGACAATGTTATATTTGATCAATTTCTATCCTAAAATTTAGGGGAACTACATAATAAGTATTTTTGAAAAGATGGTTGTTAAGTACTAAAATGTTGTATATTGATAATGATTATTCCTTAAGTAGTAAGTTTGATACATTGGTGTATAAACTTAGGTTTAATTTTCATAAAAACATTATCTCCTTAAATTGTGTTATGTCTCTATGAGATTAAATACTATATGAAGACTTATATCATTTATTTACTCATCAAGTCTTAAATTATATTGTTGAAAAAGTTGGACTATGTGTCCTATTTTATTTTCAATATTGAATAATTATCAAACTTATGTCTTATTAATATTATCTTAATAACTATTTTAAGTGACTAGTTAGATCTTTGGATCCATAAGACTAAGTTGTAAAAACTTTATGGTTTAAAATATGTATGGATTATTGTATTATTGTCAAACCAATTCCTTAAATACTAATATATTTTCTCATAAAAAATTTGTTGAAAGGATTATTGTGCATAGTATTCAATTTGTTTAATTATTTTAGATATTTTTAAGTTGACTAGATTGAATTATTTTGGCATGAAAACTAGCATGTTATGGTTGTGTTGAGTATTGATTAGGTTTTACCCTAGAATAATAATACAAGTGTTGAATCATGGCTTATTATTGAATAATTACTTAATGTCTACCGAATATATAATATGGGTTGGTCTACCTGTAATCTAAATAAGAATTTTATCCATATTAAGGTATAGGGTAATAAATTAAGATAACATGATTAACTCTAGACTTTTCGTATGATATATGTCTCAACAAGGTGGTTAAGAGTTTGAATTACAAATATTCCAAGGTCACTACTAATATAACCCTTATATTAGTTTAATTATATAGGAAGACTTTATAAGGAAAGATAATCATGTTATAGCCCCAATATGTGGTTGCTCTATATTAAGTTTATTTACGCAACTTGAGTAATGACTAAGACAAGGGATATTCATCTACCTAATTTTTTGAGTGTGTGGTGTTTTTTATGAAATAAGATACAAGGTAATTTTTTTGGGTAACATCTAAGTCTGAGATATAATAACTAAATCTCATCCTTGTAGTGAGAGATATGTTATGTTACAAACATTTTACCTTGATTTCATAATTATTAAGAGTAATGGATTTATTTTACTCATTATGTTTTGTATAGAATCAACTGGTTTAGTTTAATCATGATATACTTTCCTTTTAAATTCAAAAACCTAGATAATTTTAGGTTAACCATCTTAATGTCTTAATTCTCAAGCCTTACTTTGATAAGTAATAAACAGTAATTGCCTAACCACTAAAAATGTCTAGTATATCTAAGAGTACTACCAAAAAAATTAAATCATATATAAAATTATTCAAGAGATATCTTCATGTTCTTTACCATGTACTTAAATTCACTTAGGCTAAAGGTAAGGCCTCTAATATTACCTATGATTATTATATTATCCTTTTAGGGTTTTATTATGTAAATCATAAGATAGCTTAAAGGGTTGGTTTTGTTACTAATATGAAATAAAATAATAATTTATTAATTGTATGGAGCTTTCCAAAAATATTAAATACAAGGACAGAAGAGACGTATCTAGATATACATAGAGTTTTTCATAGATCTGAGTACTGGAGACAAATGATCTAACATAGAGGAGTCTTTCATGTGTTGAATATTTTTTGAGATAAAGATCTAGATAATAGCACCCCAATTAGGATAGTAGTATCATGTGGTGTTAATGTCTAATTCTGGTATTAATGTCCTTCCTATAGTGATTGTCTATAACTTTTAAGGAAGTTACATGAGTTATTGAGGCTCTTATAGGTGATTTTTTATCATGGATGGCTCGTCTATGTCATTTTTTTGGTTTATTCTTCTCCTAAACCCTAATGAATACTTTCACACATGAAATAATGAACTAATCAAATGTAAAAGGAAAGGAAAAACTAGGTTGTGGGATGTTATGATCACATAGAATAAAACCCATATTGTCTTGGTCACTTATTATATTAACCCCAAAGATATGGGTCTCATATCGCATGTAGTTATCCCTTAGGGAATGTGTACCATCAACTTGCATGGTTTACTAGAATGAATTTTTCTTGAGCCCTTCTTTAATTATCCATGCAAATGTCTAGGTGTGAATGCTGAGTAGTATATAAAGTATTTGAGTTGTACTATTGGTTTATTTTATGTAAATAAGTGCCAAAATAATAAGTTATAGATGTAAAATGCCTTTCAAGGATATTTATATATGAGGATCTTTTTTTGGAATATAATACCTTGTTCATTAGATGATAAGTCAAGAAAAAGATATAAAAACATAAAAGAAGGGTCATAGAGGGGTCAAGACTCAAACATAGGTAAAAGGTGTATACACATAATATTTTTAAACTTTTATTAGTTATTGACACTTTATGTCTTGTATTAACCCATTGAGTCTCAATCTCTCTAAGTGCATGCCTTAAGGGGTGCACTAGGAAAGGGGTGGACAGACCATTAGTGTTTCATAATATTATTGTCCCTTTTTCCTCTTTCCATATACACATTTGTCTCCTAAAACCATTTAACCTAAGCTTATTCTTCTCATTTTTACCCATTCCAAAAATTTATCATATCCTTATCCTCCTTTTTATTTCCTTGACCCCCTTTCACTAGTTGACTGTACTAGGTTGACTAGGTAGACCCTGTATAATTTTTAGCCTCTGATTACTATATAACTTGGTTAACCCTATACTATTTTTAGGTATTTTCACTTAACATTTTTATTATCCCTTTAGCCAACCTATCTTGGGACCTAGTGATTTATCTCCCAAAAACATATAGGGTCAACTGGGTTGACCCTATATAGTTGACATATTCATAAGGATTTAGGGAAAGATCCTCCTATATATATAAGTTCATTTCCAACCATTTGAGAATAGATAAGTGAAGAATAATAAGTATGAATTAACATATGTTTATTAACCATTCTTTTTTAAGAATAAAACTTAGGGTTCCATTCTTTCTTTGAAGATACGAATCTTGTCTTATGGAGAAGTCTTTTGGATGCATAAATTGATAAATAGGTTATGTAGCCTAGAGTTAATTTGTATTTTCTATCCTTATATACCACAAAAATATCTTGAAAATCACCTTGGCCAAGGGATAGATTGAGGCTTAGTGAGTTTGTATTCAAATCTATGTATTCCTAGCTTTATTTCTCCTTTGTAAGAGTAGATAGATAATGTAGTTGTGCTTCTCTCCCATGCATTAGGATTTCATATACATTGATGTGATTATATGTCTTTTATGCATGTTTAGTTTAGTTTTTTTTTTCTTCTAACCCCGACATTGTTCCATAATATTTGGTGTGCACTATATTAGATTTAATTTATTGTTTATTAGAATAGAGTGAACAATAAACCTAGGACTCTTTTAGAGTTGTTACATGATTATGTTAGAGTGTAGGATTTAGAACCCTTCCTATCATGGTGTATTTTGATAAGTGATCCCCATATTGGTCATTCTACTACTTAACAAATGTATTCATAATTATAAGTGTAGGTATGTTCTATCTTCTCTAAACCAAGATTGATTTATAGATATGATGTATTTCTGATTGCATACATTCTGGTGAACCTGACATGAATCCTATCCAACCACTAGTTTGATTGTATTCATATTTCCAATTTCTTATTAGTATTTTATTCACTTTGGCTTCACCTTCATAATACATTCTATTTAACCCAATGTGAATCCTATCCAACCACTGGTTAGATTGTCTTCATATTTCCACTTTCTTAGCATTATCTTCACTTTGGCTTCACCTTCATAATGCATTCTAGTGAACCCAATATGAACTAACCCTTGTAGTATTTGTTCACCTTTTCATTATTTTTATCATATATTTTCCATACTTTTCTTACTTTTCAAATTACTTGCAAAAATTATCTTGTTTCAATTCACAATCTTTTATAGGCTTTCTAATTTTCCCTGTCTACTATAATGGGTTGATCCAATCAACCCTCCACATTTTTCCAACCTTTATTCACTATAATAGATCAACCAAATTTACCTTGTACTATTTTAAAAACATTTTCACTCTTTTTCCAACCTTTGTTCATTGTACTGGGTTGACCCATTAACCCTGTATTATTTGCAATCCCTATTTTCTATGCTAGGTCAACCCAATCAACTTTATACTATTTATGTGACTTCTTATCTCTTTTTTATTTTTTTCACATATTTTTTGTGTGGTTATCTAGTATTATCTCATCACGATGAAATATATTCAGCCTTATTTTATTCAATAATATTTCATAATTAAGTATTTGGATAATAACCTCACTTATTTTATTACTTCAAATGAAACTATCCACTTTCTTCCTTCCTTTTATCCTAAACCAAAACTAATCACTACACCATGTATTGTAGTTGAGGTCATTCATCCTAATCCTCCTCCCAATACCAATGTTGGAATCCTCCACCTAAAAATAATCCTATTCCCACTAACACTAATAATCCTCTTCGTCTCAACACTAATACCCCGCCTTCCAATCCACCTATTAATATAACTCAACTTATTGAAAAATTATTTAAACAAATGAACATCATACAAAAAACAAATTAATCTCAAATGATGAACATACAAAAAGATTTATTAAACATTATTGGTAAACCACCTTAAGTTACCATGTCTCAACCAAATCCAAATTTTGTCCCTCCTCTTCTTAGAGATGTCAATGGGAATATCATCTCTCAACCTTCACTAAATAAAAAAATGCTTCAACATATTCAAAATAAACCTTTATCCCCATTCATTACATCCATATATATTGGAAACATTTCTCTAACCATCACATATAATGGGACTAAATACCCTACTATCTTTCTTAATTATTTTGGTAATATCTATAAGGAATAGGTCTAAATTAACACCTTTGCTACCACCAAGATCTTATCCAAAACATTTTTTGGTGATGTAATTGAATGGTAAAACCAAATTCCTAGACATTCCATCTCACAATGATAATATTTAGTCAATTATCTAGAGAAGTAACTCTAACTTGATGACCTTCTTAAAAATTACCTTAGCCATTTCATTAATGCCAAGCAACTTCCTAATGAATTTGCTTATATTTTCATCAAATTATGGAAGTCTCTAGCTCAAAAAGTGGACCATAACATTAATGATGATAATCTTTTAAAACTATTTGTTTCTAATCTTAAACCTCTCCTTTAATACAAAGTTTGAATCTTTTCACCTAAAACTTTAGATGAATCCTTAGACCAAGCAAAAAGGAAATATTTTCTTACGACTCAATTTGAAACACCTCAAACAACTACTAAATCACCTTTACAATAATTTTATCATAACATTGATACATCCAAGCCTCCCCAACCTCAAAGTGGAGCATCTAATTTAACCAATTTCAACCCAACCCACCCTCCCTTGAGTCTATAATAACTTAAGAACAAATAACCACCCTCTAAACCCAGGAGTTTTGATCCTTCCAAACCTCCTCCAAAATGGTACAATCTTGATAAATTTTATTAGTGGTATGCTACTATAGGTCATTCTCATGATTATTGTCATGATCTTCACTAATTTATCATTTCTTCCTTGCCTAGTCCACATTTCAATCTTGATACTCTCATAAAATAACATTATCAAGAATATATTCAAGCTTCTCAACTTCAATCTCAAGAATAATAATCAAATCAAAATAAACTACCTAATGATCAACAAAAAGTCATCCCATACCTATACATCATCTACTAATTTTATTCAAACCACATTTGATCCTTCTTCCTACACCAATAAGGAAAGGATAGCTAACATGAACAATTTTAAACATATCATTGCATCTATTGAACCTCAACCTCTTAGGCCACATGAACCAAAGGAGTACTTAGTTCAAATTATTACTCCAAAGCATATCATACATGGTCCTCATTTACCTCCTTTACATCCTCATACCTCTCCTACACATCATATGTTACATTCAACATCCTTAAAATGTAAAAAACCAACACATTTACCTATCTCCAAATGCACCTACCAACCAAATGCAAATCATTTTAATGGTTCAATGTTACCTCACTCCAACTCACACATTAGGGAATTTTAGATTTGTGGGCATCTTATGATGCCCATCCCTACATCCACTTACCCATTTGGGTACCTTATTATTCCAACTCTTATTCTACAATGCATAATAACAAACACATCCAACTTAAAAAACCCTTCCAAGACTTATAGACTCATATTTCACATGCTCATGTTTTATATAGATGTTAACATAGATATTAATTATTCTTTTTGTCTCATGTTTTTTTTTTTTTTTTTAACTTTCTTTCCTTTAATTTAACTTTACTATCATCATTTTTTCCCTTTACATTCTTTGGTTTTATTACACATTACATTTGGCATTTGATTTCATTTTGGTCCTTATATATCTCTTTTATTTTTGTATTTTTTATTTTACTCTCTACCTTAGTATATTTATGATTATTTTTTCCTTTATTTATAATTAACCCCCTTGGGTTTCTCTTTTGTGAGTTTACAATATAATACCATGGATAAGACCTTGCCCTCCTCTCAAAATACCACGTTTACTTTTTTTCTCATTTTATTGTTTCACATTTTGATTTTTTACACCCTCATGGGTTTCTCTTTTATGAGTTATAGTGTAAGACCATGGATAAGACCTGACCCTCCTCATAAATTTACCATCATGCCATTCCTTTTCTACAAAATTATTTTTATCCTTGTTCTCAGGTTTAGCTTTCTCTTCTTTTGATATATGGATTTTGCACAACAATCTATGTTAGCATGTTTTCCTCCATTTTCCTCATTTTTATGATAAGGAATCACACTTTACTATAATTATATCCTTTTTTAACCCTTTATAACATTTTTCATAATTTTAAGTAATTAAAATTGTTCCATGTGTCATTCCTCTTGATTTCTCCTTTCCTTTTCACTCCACATTGGATAAAACAAGGTCAAATTTAATATAGTACTTTTATTTTACATATATTTATGAGATTATTAGACCCCATACTCTTTAAATCTATCTCTCTTAGAAATAAAGTCCCAAATATTCAAATTAAAGTCATCTTTAGCACCCATGTTTGGTTTTCTAAATCCGTATGGAGGAGGAATACAAAAAACCATCAATAAAGTTAAAAGACAAATCATTTGAAATAAAAGGCAATGATATACAAAATTCAACATACAAATTCCAAAAGTTAAAATCACACCAATATACATGATTTAAAGCACATCTCCTATCTCTAATAAAAGATAAAACTCCACAGTTGGGCTCACATAGAGCTGAGGTTATTTGGGGTGTGGTAGGTTAGTAGATTGGAATAGGGTAATTCAACAAACTCTATGGTGCTACCTACTTTCTCATGCAAGTACCCAATCCTTGCAGTAGACTGATGGCTCTATAATGGGTCTTGAATAATGGAAAACATGTTGTGGGAAGGTATGTCCATTTTACTTTTCATGCATATAGCCTTCATGGGATTATCTATATACTTCATTTATTGACCTAAGACTTGTGTGGCTAAAATAAGTTCTTTAAAGTCCTTAAGGTTAAAAGTCCTCTTATTTTGACAAACCTAATTTGAGTGTCTTGACTTTGATAAATAGTTCCTCTGCCTTGGTTTTTCCTTCATTCTCCCCTCCACCCATTTCATTTCCCCCCTCAATAGACAAATTGTGATTCCAAATCTATTTTCCCTCTTCTTTAACTTCCTTTTTCTTCACCTCTTAAAAACATGATAACATTACTTTGTTTTAGTTTTATCTATCCTTAGAGAAAAATAAAATGTTTTAACAACTATGGATTACACCCTTACATCATTTATTTACCACACCATAGCATTGTTATACTAGTCATGTCATTAGGTGGTTGTGTTTTCTTAAATTGTATCTTAAAATGAGCACTAAGTTTGAGTTTTCATCCTTTAGATATTTTGATGTTCATTTCTCCATAATTTTATTGTTTAGATTTTATGGAATTAACTTATCTTACATATGTAATTTTCAATTATTACATGTGTTTCCTTATGTATTCCTTATTATTATTTGTCTCACGTATTTAATTACATTTCATTTTCAATCTTTCATGTTTTTATTTTTTCCTATCGTACATGAGCTTACTTTTCCCTTTCTTACATATCTTTGTTCATGTTTTCTTACATGGATATTTCATTTGTCATTCATGTTTTATTTGCTTCCCAACATTATTTAGTATGTTCTACATTCCTTTTTATCATTTATGTTTTACATGATTTCTAATATGATTTATTGTGTCTACAATAATTTGTCATTTATTTGTCATCATTTTCCATCATTTTGTCATTCATTTTCCCTCAATATTTTGGTTCTCACATTGCCTTAACAATCCTAATTTTCCAATTTTCCTAAATCCCTCATATCTTTATCTCTACTAACTCATTTTTCACTACCATATGCCTATCTTCCAAAAAAAAATGATTTTTGGCTCTCTTTTTGCACTAAATTCTACAAGTTCATCTAGTGTTATTCACATTTGATGCCTTAAATTTATCTTGAAATATAATTATTTATCTACACAACTAAGGCAAGTTAAGGTATGTGTTTTTAAATTTTATTATTTTCTTTATCTTATTTGTTGTTTACTGTCTTTTACTTAGCATCAACATTATGTGTTATCATGTTCTATTCCTGAAGCACCATCCTATGTTGCACTCATGTGAAACGTGATGAGATTAAAGTGGGGTATATTTATACACATAATATTTTAAAACTTTTATCACTTAATAACACTTTTTATCTTATATAAACCCATATATTCTCAATATATCTGAGTGCACACCTTAAGGGTGCACCGAGAAAGGGGTGGGTAGACCATGGTGCTTCATAAGATTATTGCCCCTTTGACCACTTGTCATCTACACACTTGTCTTCTAAAACCATTTACCCTAAGCTTATTATTCTCATTTTTACCCATTCCAAATATTTTTCATATCCTTATCCTCTTTTTTCTTACCTTGGCCCCCTTTCACCAGTTGATTGTACTAGGTTAACTAGGTTCACCTTGTATATTTTTTAGCCTCTAATTATACTACAAGGTTAACTATGTTGACCCTATACTATTTTTGGTTATTTTCAATTGAGAGTTTTGTTATCCCTTTGATTGACCTAGCTTAGGACCTAGTGATTTATCTCTCAAAAATATACAAGTTTGATTGGGTCAACCCTATACAACTGACATATTTAGAAGGATTTAGGGAAAGATATACCTATATATATATATATATAAGTTCATTTCCAAAAAATTTAGAATAGATACATGAAAAAGAATAAGTGTTAATTAAAATTTATTAATTGACCATTCTACTTGAGGAATAAAGCTTAGGGTTCCATATTTTATTTGGAGATATAGATCTTATCTTATGGAGAAGTATTTTGGATACATAGATAGGTTATGTAGCCTAGAGATGATTTTTCTTTTTTACCCTTACATACCACAATAATCTCTTACAAATATCCTTGGACAAGGGAGAGATTGAGGCTCGATTAGTTCATCTTTAAAGGTAAGTATTTCTAACTTTATTTCTCTTGTATAAGAGTAGATAGATAATGTAGTTGTACTTCTCTCCTATGTATTAGGTTTTTATATACATTGACATGAGTATATGTATTCTATGCACGTTTAGTTTTTTATTTTTCTAACCCCCACTTTGTGCCACAAGATTTGGTGTGCACTATATTATATTTACTTTCTTGATTATTATAATAGAGTTAACATTAAAACTAGGAATCTTTTAGGGTTGTTGCATGATTGTGTTAGACTTTAGGATTTGGAACCCTTCCTATCATGATGTAATGTGATAATTGATCCTATAATTGGGTCTATTGGATCTCAATATTGGTCATGATCCCACTTTAAAAATGTATTCCCAATTGGAAGTGTAGGTATGCTCTATCTTTTAAGAGCCAAGATTGATTTATAGACATGATACATTTATGATTGCATACAAAAGGGCCTATAAAACACTAAAACAAAAAATTTATAGTAGATACATGTGGTTTTATTGTCTTGAAAGTGGTGTTAATGTGTTAAGGCTTAGAATAGAGAAAAAATAAGGGATGGTAGGATAGGGGGCCCTAGGATTGGGAAAAGGTGACCTATGATTATTTTGGGTGTTTAAAATAGGGAAAACAAGATATGAAAGATCAAAATACTCAAGATGACTTGATGAACAAGGGCTATAAACATCATTAAGACCCTTATGTGAAATAGAAACAAAAGACATAGTACTTGTGGTTGCTTGACCAAATTAGGGTGTTTACATTTTCCCTTCCTTTTATTCTAGTAATGCAATGAAATGGAAACACTAGAGTAAAATAAAATATAAATGCATACATGTACTTACTTGAGTGAATATAATCTAGATTTATCCCACTTCTTGGTTAGAGAAGTGTATTTATAACTAGAGTGTAATATGTGAAAAGAAGCATATGATGTAAATGCTCCACATACTAAAAATGAGTGTGTAAACTAAAAGTGTGGAGAAATAAAGATTGTTTTCCACCACTCTAAATTTGAGTATGTAAATTAAAGGTTTAAAAAAACAAGGCTCACTTAACCCCACTTTGAATCTGAGTATGTAAATCAAAGGTGTGGAGAAATAAGTCTCACTTTCTACCACTCTAAATCTGAGTATGTAAACTAAAGGTGTGAAAAAATAAGGCTCATTTGACCTCACTCTAATTCTAAGTATGTGAACTAGGTCTAGTGTAATGTTATGGATCAATTACTACAAATGGACCTATGACCCAAATTCGTGAAAACATGGTGATGATACTAGTGATGATATTAGTGTAACCTAGTAAATTTGAAAATGGGGATCAAGAACATGTAATCTTCATCATTCCCCTTAATATTGATATTTGAGTGATGTAGATGTGTATATGAATATCTAAATAAACTATAATACCTATTTCAAAGTTGTATATCTCTATAGAGTGTACATCTAAATACCTGTGTAAATCTATGTAAACTTGTGTAGACCTATGCACCTGTATATATGAAAATTTGTCATATTTAATGCCTATGTAAACCTCTCTAGACCTGTGCATATGTATGTTTTATAATATGTGCATATTAATTCCTAAGTAAACCTATGTATACGTATACACCTATATATGTAAAATCTATGCATCTAAAAGCCTATGTAAACCTATGTGTTTGTGTATCTGAATAAGTTATGTAAACTTATGTAGACCCATGTGTCTATATATCTAAAAATATCTAACCTTGGATCCCTATGTAAACCTATGTAGACTTATGCATATGTATATTTGAATAATATCAGTAAACTTGTGTACACCTATGTGTCTATATATCTCAATATTTATGCATCTAAATACTTGGGTAGACTTGTGTGTCTAAAAATATAAATGTAACTCTATATGTATGAAGTAATATTTACATACATGCCTCCATTTTTGGTGAGAGAGTTGAAAATATAATGAGGATAAGTAATAAAAAATGTTAATGATAGATTATGTTAGTGTTACTTGGTAATTTTGATGTTGTATTAGGTTTGAATAATATATTGATTGTGTCAAATTTAATAATTTAGTATGGAGTTAGATAGGTACTTGGTCTATTATATGGTTAATATAATGTGATTATTTTTTTCATTTTTTAGGCTGTAAAATGATGAGAGGATTGGTTTAACCAATATTGAATAGAGTTTATTGGTATCAAGTCATATTTTCAAGAAATGGTTTGTGAATCAGAGCTACGATCCTCAAGATATGATAATAACAAGATAATTGTATTAATTAGCAAAATTTATGCATAAGAGTAACCTTAATAGGGTGGCATTGGTAAGTTATGACTTAAATAGGTAATTTTGAATCATTATATATTCATTTACATCATTTGAGTGGAAATAATTCTAAGTTTGAGAGAGGATAACATGTTGAGGAGATGAGATGTTAGTTTATCACACTATGAGGAGGTTGAGGCATTATTCAGGATAGGAATGAGGTTCACCTAGTAAGGGATCCTAAATTTTACTATTTTTTACCATTTTTATTATCTATTTTATTGATTTTAATATAAAAATACTCTTTTTGGGTTGGTTTATAAAAAGCTAGCATTATTGTCCCATTATGGGTGCTAGTGTCCAAATCTTGGTGATGGTATCTAGAGTGTGGTGCTACTAACCAATTTCAATATCTTATGGGTGACAATAGTGTCTAATAGGCCCTAGATATGGTGATCAACATTATTGACTGATTTATAATTCTTTTTGTTGTTTGTTGGTTGTAGTGTTGTTAACTGATGTCTAATTTGTTTGCAATTTTGTAGGTTGATACCCATATGAGAGAGTTTCATATAAGTAAGATGATGGAGACTATATAGAGTTTACCCATGTCTAATGTTAAGATAAATGTGCTCGAGAGAGCATGCCTATGCTTTGATACTATCTTATAGCTTATGCCTTGGGATAAGCATATGATCACTACACTATGTGAGAGGTGGAATGTGGACACATGTACATTATGGTTAGATATGGGAAAAATGACTGTGACATTAGAGGATGTAAATAAGATCCTTTATTTGTTGATATTTGGGAAATGGGTTGTGTTATAAGAGGCTATTGTTCCTCTAGCTATATAGCATGCATCTATGTACTTCTCTTCTGTGGTGATGGGGACTCATCACTCAAGGACTCAAAGTGACCTTTTATTCATCATGATTATGATGGTTAATGTTTCATGATTACAAAAAAAATTAACAATGTTGTTGTCATCATTTATTTTCATGGATGGGATTGGTGTCATTATCTCATATAAGATACACAAGATAGTGTCATGAGATCAGTGGTGTGGAATCAGTGCATTAACACTATACATTAATAGATATATCAGCACATAGTTGTGAATAGGATAATGGCACACATAAGAGATGGATGGGCTCACCTATAGGTTTTTAAAAATAGATGGACTAGGATAGGGCATGTATGAATGAGGAGTACTACTATTTTTGTTAGTTACTAGATAGTTTAAGAGTAAAGGATATTGTCTAGAGACCCTACGTGGACTATCAGGGGTGGCTTGAGGATATCACACAATTGAGGCATGCTCAAGTGATTTTTTGGATACATGATCACTAGGATAATGTATACGAGTAGTTTTACTATAATAGGGTGAATTGATAATTTGTTGTTATATAGGATGTGCCCTAAACACCTATAGTGTAGTTAAGGAGTTCTTAGGCTCTTATAAGGCTAGGGAGTAGGTTGAGGACATTAATTACTAAGTTAGATCCTATGTTAGTGATTGAATTTGATCTAAATATCAAGGTACTAGATATGGTTGATGTTGGAATGACTGAGGCTTATGCTGCCTAGTGGAGTGAACACAAATGGGCACCTTTATTCTTGATTGATAAGATGATTGTAGAGGATGTATTAGATGTAGGTCCACTAAGGGTTGTTGACGGTAAGTTAGATAGTTGGTTTGTATGTTATACATAATCTCGATCATGTTTTTTTATATAATAAGATTATTATGAATTATAAGGATACATTTAGGTGCAATATATGATGAGCATTGATTGATTCGATACTATGTGAGCTGACACAACATATTCTAGATGATGTTGTGTATGATGGATTAGTAGAGTACGCCACCAATGTAGCTAGAATGCATGCTCATTTATTTGATCATATGGTAATAGTGAATGAGGCATTCAAATAAGTAGTAGTAGATAGGGATGAGTTATAGGTAGATCTCTAAACATAGATTGTGCCCTCTCCTGATGCTCTAGGTGGGGTGAGTAGTCATATCATAGATGACTACATATGAGTTTAATGAAATTATATTGAGTGTAGAGATAATATTAAAATGTACTAAGAGAGAAAGAGTAGGCGTAGACATATATCAAGGTCTCTTAGAGATAGTGGGGCCTCTAGTTCTAGTTTTAATGTGTTTGATAGTGAGAGTAAGGGAGATGGTCTTCGCAATAATGTTCACATAATATTTATATTGAAATGATGTTTTGAGTTATATATATATATATATATATATATATATGGTTATTATTTGAAATTGGCATTTGGTATCGGCATATGGATTTGGTTATTTGTATGATTTATTATGTATTTAAATTTGTTTGATTTTTTAAGATGTTGATTTTTCCAAGTTTTTTTTGGTTGGAGTAATGTTAATTGATTTATATATGTGTTATGAATTTCTTAGGCACATATGAAGGAGAGATAATTTTTTGTATTGTATTTTTTGTTTATATCTCATAAGATGTCTATGTGTATAACATGTGATGGAAAGATGCCCTATTTAAACTTGGATGGAATAAAGAACCAATGACCATATTACTCATGTTATGGTGTTGTAGACATAGGTCATGAAAGTGGAGCTACCTATGATGAACTTCTAGTGTTTGAATGTGAATTGGGTATAGTGTAATGCTATTGATCAAACATTTTAGATATCCCTATGACCCAAATTGGTGAAAAATTGGTGCTGATACTAGTGATGATATTGGTGATGATACTAGTGTATTTTGATAAAAATAAAAATTTGGATTGTTGATGTGGGTTTCATGCACACTACTATTGAATGAGGTAGCATCTAGCATTTTAGGATCTCAATGGAGGTGAACTTCACGCTATGGCATGAGTTTTAGGTATATGGTATATTTCAACTTGTTGATAGAATAGGGGTGGAGTATGTAGGTTGTTAACATGGATTTTTGGATAGAGGTGTCACCTTATAACAAATCAAACTTCTATATGATTTAAATAGGTGGTTAGCTTATAATATAAGGTGGGTATATCTCAATAATAAACTCAAAATGAGGGTAAGGTAGGGAATATAATAGGGCTATATGATTCTTAGGGATTACTCACTTGGTTAGTCTCTGAATAGACATATGTTTTCTCAAACCTATGTTTGTTGCTAGCATCAATAGCATACATGTAATCAGACATGGCTAAGAAATCTAAGGAAATAAATATGTAAGAATCTCACACACCTTAGACAAAGGTTGATCCTTTTGGGGAAACTATTGCACACCCTTAATCAGGAGATTATGGCTTAAGAAAGTGAATTATTTGGGATAGATTTTGTACACATGCATAAAACAACAATAAAAAAACATAAATACACATTCAAAAATATAATTCAATTAAGTTGACCCATTCAATTGATACATATACATATCTTTTAATAGCTATTACACATCTCAAGATCAACATATCAATAAAAAAATCAAGAATATAATCATAGCTATAACACACTAAATATTTATTATATCATACAACCATAGAAATAACAACTAATTACATATAATTGGAAATAAAATACTCATGACACTTTGTTGATGATCAAAATTGCTCATTTCTCTATATTAAAATTTTTTCTAACCCTTTTAGTGAGTGGGGTTATAATTATATATATAGACTTGGGAAAGGGGTTGCCTCATCCTCCAAGTTCACGTAAGTCATTACAAGTGTCATTTATAAAATGTAGTTCCAAAAAAACTATCTAAGAGGTAACTAGAAGATAAAAATAAATTGAATTTTCAAAATTTATGCAACTTGTGCATGTACACAAAATGCAAATTCAATTTCTTACAATTATCCACTCAAAATATAAGTACATAGGGCATTACAAAATTGTAAATTATGAATATTTTAGCCTATCAAGGCTTGCTCATTTAAACTAACGCATGTACTTTGGTTAGAGTGGAAGTCAATGGGGCAACTGAAGCTATAGTTTCACCACTAAAAGCTTGATTTTTATTCACCTTATTATCTTCATAGACTTTGTGGGATTCTCCATGCTACTTCTTTATGATATCCAAATTTAACAGTGAAGGCTGATGAATGATTTTGGTTTATCTAAGGAGCTTGACATGCTCATCCTTGGTTATTTAAAATTTATTCCTAAATATCTCAAATTTAGTGAACTTATTTCAAACCTTACCCAACTCTAATTAAATTTCCTCAATTGATAAACCTTGCAATCTTTGTTTGAATTCATCAGCTACCTTTTAGATAAACTTGTAAAAATGTAAAAATTGAGCCTACTAACTAGCATACCAATGGAGTCTTTCACCTTTGATAAATTTAGTTCATACAAAATATGAAATATTTGAGCCTCATGTGCCTAGTATTTTAGGACTAAATCCCCAATTTTTTGTAACCAATATTTTGCTTCCTCTTGCCTAATGACTACTAGGTTTAGGTCATTAGATGCTTCCAATGTAGTCATTAAATTGAGATGACTATAGAGTAAGTTGATTGTGTAGACCACTATCATATTTAGTTTGGCACTATCATCTCTCAAAGAGTTTCATAATATATTATATTGGCTCACATGAGGGGCCATCTTAGCCCTTATAAATTCCATGGCTTCTAGTGTGTTGTAAAATCTTGAAGGTAGCTCTTGGCTTTTAGGTATAATACCAGTCAAGATGTGTACTATTTTATCATTTTCTTTAAGCTGCTCCACTTCCTTTTCTAGTACTTGCACCTCTATTTTTAGTTCTTACCAAGTTATCTCTATGCCATCATGTATGAAAACTATATAATCTTTATGCACTTGAGCCAGGTTTACTAGATTTTCTTCATAAAAGGGTTGCCCTGGCTATCTATTTTACCTTTTGATAAGGGACAACACCTCTTGCATCTCCTCAAAGATGATTTGGGTTCACTTATCATCTTCTATTTTTTATTCTTAACACTTTGAATGCTTCTAGTTGGAGGATCAAATAATGAGGAAATAGATGAGAGTTTTGTGATCTTAAAATTTGGTAGTTGAGAAAATTTACTCCTCAAATATACTACCCAAGGAAGAATATCAAGTTAGGATGCATTACAGGTTTTGGTAACAACCTATTCCTCTGTCTCCTCTTAGTCTTTATACTACTTCTTAGAGGACTTGGTGAGGACATCTAGAAGGGAAGGCCATATGATTTTAGACTAATCCACCCCTCTTAACTGAGGGAGTAGATGGAATGTGATTATTTGAGGTTTGGCATTTATCCCCTTACCATTGGTTGTCATAGTAATCTCCTCTATTGAAATGGTAGTTGGAAGTGGAAGGTTGATTTGGGTGGATTCAATATGGAGTTGGGAGGTGGCCAAAGCTATTTTCACCTTCTTAAACACCTTTTTTTTCTTGAGGTCTCTCACTATGGAGGTTACAGTAGGAATAGAAGGGATTAGTGTGGTGAATGGGATGGAAGTGGAGTTGGAAGGATCAATACTAGTAATAGAGGTGGAAAGAATGGATGTGTGGTCTTTCATAGAGGTATCTTGGTCAAAAATTCATATAGAATACAAAGGAAAACTATAAAAATATTGGGTACCTTGAAGAGAGATCTTTACCATCTCTACTTGGAGGCTCATAGCCTTAGTTATTTCCAGCTTAGCTTCCTCATCATAATCATCTTCAATGTCTTTAATAACCACCACTTCTCTCCTAGCCATTTCTAAATGTGGAGGCTAATTGGACAAGCCCTATGATGCTTTCAATGTGGGATTGTCCATAGGAGTCTTAGGATTTCTCCTATAAACTAGGGAGGTCCTTGCCTAAGTGGGGGAGTCTAGTGATGGTGATGCTCCAGGAGTCATTACCCTAATAGATGTAACAATTGGCACTTGGGTAGAACTTATAGTAGGATCCTCTTGTATTCTTTCTTCCTCATCAAATTCAAAGTTGATGGGATCTCCTACCTATGCTCCCCTAGTTGTAATAGGCTTAGGTAGCCTAGGCTCCTTCTTCACTGCTTTCAATTTGAACTTTAGTGTGAGTCTCTAGGAGGAGGAGGTAGCCTGGTAATTTATTTGCTTTGAGGATTCACCTCTTCAAAAAATTGAATGTTTTCACCCCTTAAAGAGTGCCTTCCTTTTATCTAACTCCCTAATGGAAATACAAGGATCACCTTGGATCATCCTCAAATGATCTTCCTAAAATATAACAATTTGTGCTCATTCCAACACCTCCTCATTTGATTTAGCATTCAAAAATATGAAATCATAGTCATAGGGCTCATGACTCTATGGAATGTTGAATCCATGGATGTGTTTCTAAATCTACCTATGTGGATCTTAGTCTCTATGTGGAAGTGCAAAGAAAGGATAGATCATGCATTTGCACCAAACATCCATGAGATGCTTACTTATTGTGTATTTCATCTTGCTAATGGTGACTAGATGACCAAAATATAAGTATTTCTTTTGCCTTGCCAAATATTCTTCAATACTCTTCCATAATTGGAAGGCAATCTCATGTTTAGTTAACTTGTCTATAATAAACCTTGGTAGATAGAAAGGGCCAACCTTGTTCCCCCATACCATGATGATAGTAAAATATGGGTAGAAGATGTAATATCCTTTCGTAGATAGGTTATTCACTATATTATTCCCAATCTAAGGCATAGGAAATCCATGAATAGCTTGACAAATTTGAGGATAAACATCCTCAAATATTCTCACCATGTGTTTGGTATAGAAATAAATGTGCATGAACTTATAGTGATCACAAATATTGTTCTTCTCAAAGTTTATGGTCAAATACCACAATGAAATAAGGTCTCTATATCATATTACCATAACTATGACCAATAGATATGACATCATGAAGAAATATCTAATGGGTATAAGATGCCTGTCTTTTTAGATAATTTACTCCTTTAGTCGTAGGCTTATGATCTCACTGAGAGAATAAGTGACATCATGTGTGAGTATCATATACAACGATGGTACCTAATGTAAATTGAAAAAGTTGATGCTAGGAATACTATATAATATATTAAGGAGCACCATGTTGATGTAAATCCCCATCCTAAACTTGTCAATTCAGATGGCCCCCTTCATCTTCATTCCTCTCCACGTGATAGTTTGGTCTAGGAGGAGACACAATGATATCACCTTCTCTATCGAGGTATCTATGTTGAATTATACCAATGTGTGATTATCTAACTAGATGTCATGAATGCATGATAATAAATATCTTTGAAAACCTAGCCCCAAGACGTAAGTGACCACTATGTTGTTATTAGAGTGATGCAAGAATGCATCCTATGATAGTCTACTAGAGAAGAATAAGTCCCTCAAGAGTTCTATGTAGGGCATCACTTCTAGCTTTGCAGCAAAAAATGTAGTCTTTGGCATTTATAAGGAAAAAATTCCTTCAAAAACAATTTATTTGCCAATGTCATATCATTCTCTAATGAAAATATATCCACTAAATAAATAACATCCCATAATGTTGAGTAATTCTTGTATTTATCTCTAAAAATGGTGGAATCCAAGACTGTATCAATAAATTATATTGAATATTTGATCGAGTATGGAGATGGTGGATTGGTGCCTCAAAATATTTTGTATGTATACACCTTTTTTTATGTTTTGTGCTTCTCTTACTCAACATGTTGCATTCTATATATGCCTGTATACTGGTGAAAATACATTGGCTCTAGCTCAATTGTTGTTTGCTATTTACTCTCAAAGTAAAAACTATGGCTCTTTATTGCTTCAAGATAACAAAAGACTTTGAATATAAGTTATCTCAAATGCAAATTAAGGATTTCTATTGTTTTGGATTGCCTATATAGAATCATGCATTGAATACCAGTTCATGTGACAAAAATGTGTAACATTCACTTTGGGCTTTCATTTAATGTATAATTCAAATTTGTTAGCTTAGGTTGGTAAGGGCCTTTAAAATATTAGTAGGAAGTACTTTTGTTTTTATATTGGCTAAGTATGATGAGACTTAGTATTATTCTTAGTAATAAAGTGTTTGAGGGTGTATATCAAAAAAATGCTTTTGGGTCAATGCATGTATACTAATTCTCTTAGGGAATTTGCTTCAAATAACATGTCCACAATAATTTATTAGAATGATTCATCTGGGTAAAAGTATTAAAGTAATTCTTCTGAAGGGCTATTTTTAAGTTTTGGAGGGCATTTTTAGTTCCTCTAAAGGGTAATTTTGATTTGAAGGGTCCACTTCATAGGGTATTTTTTCCATGACAAAAGTCCTAAAGGCAATACTTCACAAATGCCAAAGGTCACTTTGGAACTTCTTGAAGGGTATTTCCAAATGGCTAAGGGGCATTTTAAAAGTCTTTAAGGGTAGGTTACATAAATACTAAAGGGTATGTATCTTGGGTTTGATGGGTATAATTATCTTATAAAAAATGTCCAAAGGTATTGACTAAGGAAAGAAGGTTTAGGATAAAAGTCCTAAAGGGTCTATCCATGTCAAAAAAGGGTCTATACACAAAGGTTAAAGGGAAATTTTGTAGGGCAAAGGGGTAAAAATAAATATCCTAGAGGACAAGTCCTTTATGGTAAGGGGTTTGAAAAAAATGTTTTGAAGGGTCTATCACACAAAACCCAAAGGGTATGTACCCCAAAAGAAGTGGTCAAAATAGTGGATTATGTGATCAATTTGATAAACGTTGAATGGCTAGTTTAGAAGGACAAATGACACTTTTAGAAGGCTAAAGGGATAATTAGAAGGGTTCCAAAGGGTATGTGGAAAGGATTTGAAGGGTCTACTTTAGCACAAAAATTTTCTTGAAGGTTCTACTTCATAGAGGTCAAAGGGCACTTTCAAACTTCCTAAAGGGTACTTTCATATGTCTAATGTTCATTTATGAAAGTTCCAAAGGGTAAGTTTGGATAGGGTCAAAGGGATAATCCATCAGGGAATTTACTTTGGGTAAGTGTGTATGTTCCAAAACTTTGTAAGGCATAGAATCCATAGGATGAATTCCTTCGAGAGAATTATTTTAAAACAAAATATCTATAATAATTTATCAAAAATATAAGGCTTTCCAAATAATAATCCTAAAATAAAATAGGGTCAAGGATACCTAAAATATAACATACAAAAGGATAATTTACATGAGGTTTTAAAGAATTATCCTAAATAATATAAACCCAAAGAATTCATCTCTGCAATACACAAGTTAGTCTCATAAAACACAATGCCAAATATTATCCTATCAAAAAATTGAAATGCCTTAGATTTTATAGATTTTTAATAAACATATGAAAAGGACTCCATATTAGGGTCAAAATTCAAAAAAATGGGTCCTCATTTTGTAGAGGAAAAGGGGGATGTTGGGTATAACAAATGGTGACTTATAGGGGGAATATTCCTAAGTATTCAAGAACCCAGAACTCTAATCTTGTAACCTTAGATCAATCTTGAAGTTTGCCACAAAAAATACTTAAACCAAAAACATGAAAGATATTCTTGGGTTAAATCATATAATATACTTGCCTTATAATTCCTTGGATCTATGTGTGTTAAACATGTAATTCATTTAATCCTTTACTATGATGATTTTTTTAGAAGGTTTTGATGAAGCTATAGGTTTTTTCTAGTATCTGTTAAAGCTCATTAAATTAAAATAAGCCTAAGCATTGCTCTACTATTATCTATTCATTGATAAATTAGATAGAGATACCTTATGAGTCTTTTCCACTCCCTCCATTATCTTTTCAAAATCATGATGCATGGTATATTGACTTTATTTCATCATGCAAGCTCTTTTAATTTTATTTTGATATTTTGAACTCATTGGTTCTTTTCTTTCTTTTTATTTTATTTTTTTAAGTTTAGATCAATGGAAAAGAGAGAATATGAAACCCTAGTGAGCTAGTATAATTATAAAAAAAATCATTACTAGAACATCCCTACCAATAAAATATAGACTTGGAATTGTCATTTCCAACAAGTATTTAACATTATGAGTGCATTTGATCTAATAAAATAAGAAAAATTTCTAAATTTACATGAATTACCTTAATAAAAAATTCCATATGCTTGGTAAAATTATTTAATTTTGATATAATTTAAAATAATCTTGTGATCACTTTACTTTGTCTTAAAATCTCAAAAACACGGGAATGCATCCAATCTATAAACTAGTCCCAAATTGTGTCAAGATTAATTTTTCCCTATTTTTACAAGTTCTATAATAACTATTTTGAATTTTAACTTGGAAATAACTAGATAAAACACAACCTCGAACACCAAAGAAGAAAACAAGAAAACTAATCTAGAAAGCAAGAAATTACTCTAGAAAGTGTTGAAATCTAATCTTAAAAAAACCAAAGTAATAAAAAGTAGGATGACTAAACTAGAAAGCAATAAACTAAACTATAAATCATGCAAATATATTCTATAAATCATGGAAATATAATCTAGTCCTATGCCAAAACTTATCTAAATCCTCTCAATCATTAATATCCATAGATGGAATAGCTTTAAAGTAATGCTTCAGGAACTATCCATTTATTGGATATGTAAGTTCATTACATTGGAGGTCTTTCAAATGAAACACATTATATCCCATGATCTCTAAAATATTATAGGGTCCAATCCATAGTGGGGAAAAATTTACTTGTTGTCCTTTCTTTTCATGGGCTTTATCCCATAGTAGCACTAGATCTAAAATTTTGAATGATTTGACTTTTGATATGTTATCAAACTACCTTTTAACTAAATCCTAGTGTTTTTTGAATAATTTTAGGAATTTAGTCCTTGAATACTCCATTTTTATTATATCAAGGAATCTTAATTCTGCGTCGTCATTTGGTCCCATGTAATCTTTCATGAACTGATAGGTGGGCAGTTGTAATGTGATATTAAAAATTGGCCTGCACCCATATACCACTGGTAAGGCAAAGATTTTAAGGCTTTCTTATATCTCATCTAGTCTACCCAAATAGCATACTTTACTAGATTGTGTCAGTCCTTACACTCATCCCTTATTAACTTCTTGATTACATCAATCAAATTTTCATTTATCGATTCTACTAATCCATTCCCCTAAGGGTAGTGGTTAGAAGATGACCTGATTATAATATGATTATCATGTACCCACTCAATTAATTATACTAATATAAATTTTGGTCCATTATTACACACAAAATAAATGGGCATGCTTAATCTAGTTGTTATATGTTCTTTAAAAAATTGAATCACATCTTGTGCTCTACTATTCTTGGTGGCAACTACTTCCATCCATCTAGGACACTAGTCTATAGTCATAAGCACAAATTTATGGTATATTAAGGAATTTAGGTTAATTACACCAATGAAATATAAACCCCATTATTCAAATGGTCTTCCTCTGATGACTGGCTATAGAGGCATTTCCACATGTATTTCTCTCTTGGATAACACTTAACATTCATGGTAGTTTTTGACGTGCACATGAGCATCCTTAAAAATGGTTGGCCAATAGTATCACAACCTCAAAATTTTATGGGCTATGGTATTCCTAGAAGGTTAACCATTTCCTATCTTTTGATGTAATTTTTCTATAAATTCCTTAGCCTCTCTATAGATACACATCTAAGATAAATTCCTTCATAGTTCATTCTATAGAGGACTCCATTCTTGATCATAAAATAAGCATCTCTAAGCCTCAAGGCTCTCCTTATTTCCCTAATAAGATATAGGGGGTAGGTTCCTAAGAGTAAATTCTAGATTATATCACTATACCATTCCCCTTTAGAAAATTGTGATGTGTATACCTCTTCAATGATGATTCATGGATCAAGTTTAGTCATGAGCTAAAAATGCCTTGACCTTTGATAATCTTTGTGGTCCTGATCTCTATGTTGAATTCTTGGAGCTTATCCATCCATTTGCCTCAACATTCTCCCAACTCATTCTGTGAAAGGGTGAGCTTAATAGTAGGGTCAAGCATAATAGCAATGGCTTTGTTCCTCAAGATGTAATGCTAAAATTTTGTCACTTCATTGACCAAAGTGAAAATATACTTATTGATCATTGATTATTTGAGCTCTACATCCTTAATATTTTTTCTCATGAAGGTAATTAAATGCTTAGTTTTGTCCTTCTTCTATGTGATAACTGCAACAATAGTGTGACTTGAAGTGAACAAGTATAAATAGAAATATTTTATGAAGTTTGGACTAAATAATATTAGAGCTTGAGATATGGCATCTTTTATGTCTTGAATAGACTTTTTGCCTTTATTTGTCCACTCTATTTAATCATCTTTCTTGAGCATAGAATTTGGAAGCTTGAAAATTTATGTGAACCTTGAGATAAACTTCCTCACAAAGTTGATTTTCTCAAAGAATGACTTCAGCTTTCTATTATTGTTTATCTACTATATTTTTGAGATTTCCTTAATTATTTTTGGATCAATGGTGATCTCATCTTTTTTAATAATATGTCCTAATAGTTTCCCCTTAGTGACTATAAATATGCTTTTCTTCATATTTAAATAAATCCTAAAACTCTTGAACCTTTCAAATATGAACTAAAGATGTCTTATGTGGTCCTTTCTATTCTTTGAAAACATGTGAGATCATCTATATAGATGATTATGTATTTTACTATTAGTCCCTTAAATGCATGATCCATGGCACATTGAAAGGTATCTCCTATGTTGATTAGGCTAAATGGCATCCTTTTGTATGCATAAGTACCCCATTTCATGGTAAATGTCATCTTTATTCTATCTTTAGGTTATACTAGTACCTAGTTGTAACCTAAAAATCCATCCAAAAAGGACATCATCTCAGAACTACTCACTATTTGTATTACCTCATCTAGAAGGCAAAGGATGATTGTATTTCTCAGAATCCCTATTAAAATTTATGAAGTCTACACATAATCTCACCACTCTTATTTCTAATTAGGACCATATTGGCCACCTAGGTAGAATGTTAGATTTGGAAGATGATTTTGGCATTAATAGCTTCTCTACTTCCTTCTGAATAAGAGGCTCTAAAATAAGGTTCACTAGCCTTCACCTCTATCTAAATGGTTTATGGTCTTAGTTCAGGGTGATATTGTGAGTGATGACCTATGGATCATACACATTAAGGCCTTCATAGGTCCAAATGATAATATCCTTATATTGAATAATCAAATATTTGACTCATTATCTTTCCTCCATGGTGCAACTAAGGCCAATATTCACATAACATGGGTTATGGTCATCTCCTAAAGTCTTATTCATTGACCTTAGGCTATCTAAGCTAACACGCCTAAGGATCTAAGTCAAATGATCTTTCCAAGGAGACAAGACTAGCTGGAATTAAATTTTCTTTGAGTTGGAGAATGCCCTCTTTATCTATTTCCTCTTGGTAAAAGTGGTTAATGTCCTTGTCATTGATGATTTGGGACTTGAAATCCCCTAAATTAGTTAATAACTATATAATTTTTTGATCATCACTAAATACCTATAAATTTTCCACATTATCTAGAATAGACGGATAGGAAATCATTTCAATAGAGAATATCTTTACCTCAGACTTCTATAATGGCTCAAGATTGGTAGCAGCAATAGCTAGTGAATCGGTGGCCTAATTTTTCTCTCTCAAGAGTGATAATATGTTGAAAGAATTAAATATTTCAATTAAATCCCATGGTTTATGCTTATACCTCTTCAAATAAGATAATTTTCAATGGAATTTATTTCTTACCTAGTGAACTACCAACTCTGAGTCCCCAAATACTTTTATATGTTTTACAATGTTCTTTAATGCAAACTATAGTCCCAAGATTAGAGCTTCATACTCATCTCTATTATTAGTACATGGAAACTACAATAGATAAGCTATCAATAACTTCTTACCTTAGGGATTAATTATCTGAATTCTTACACTGATCCTTATTTAGACCTAGCTCCTTCAAAATGCATAATCTATAGATGATTTAAACCTTCAGGTTTTAGGTTTTGTGTTGAATTGTGAGTGGTAAAATTATAAATGCCCAATGTGGGAGAGTCATACTTCACCTCTTCATTCTTGATGTTGTATTCCATTATGGGATATTTCATTATTGGCTCTCTATCAATTCTGATCTAGTTTGAAACTCCTCTCCATGGAAGCTAGATATGTGAGAAGTATATGGAAAGATGCTCATTAAGCATTTTGGACTAGTCTATGCTTAGCAGTAATCTATAGCCTTCTAGTATGTCTACTACCAGGATATCGATAGTCATTTAGACTCTTGGTTCTGATGCTACTAGTTACTAGTTAAAAATATGGTGTTCGAGTTACTAGTTCGGTCATTGGAATTACCCATCTTTTGTTGCATATTCATAAAATCATTACTCAACTTCTAGAACATCTTTTGAATAAAATGAAATTTGGCTTTTATGTAATTCTCACCTTATAAAATAGATTTAATAAGTGAAACTACATGTTGATTCTATTGGTAACTATTTGTTATTACATGATTATTCATGTACCATAAATTTAGATGCATCATCTATGTTAGTGAAGACAATGTGTACAATTGATTTTGATTATATGGTAGAATATTTTATTTCACATGTGGTACCAGATTAAGCACTAGAAATCCATTATTGATGTTGGGTGACTTAGGTGTTTTTGGGTTAAATTTTCCATAGACTATAATAGCCTCTTCGAGTGCTAATGCCAAAGTGTTGGTAACAGGTTCTCTTCTTAGAAACAAAACAGTGATGGGATCCAAGGAATTCTTGTACATCTCTAATACTAATGCCAGTTCTAGTTTATATCTTTAGGTTAACTAATTGTATATCTTTTTCCATCTAGAATTTAAAGCATAGATAGGCTCATTAAGCTCCTTCATATTAGTGAAGTGTTGATATACCAATCTAGGATTGGTGACCTAACCAAATTACAAAAAAAAAATCTATTTGACATTCCTCCCAATTAGTGATGGATTTTTCCATTAAATTTAAATACTAGTCATAAAAAACATCCATTAAATTAAAATAGAATAATCAACATGCAAAATATTCATCAACTACATTCATTAACCTTAAAGCATCTTTAATAGATTTGATATGTTGGTCCTTGGTCTTGAAAGTGAAAAGGATGGCAGATATTTTTTGGGATTTTAGAGTAGAGCATGCACATCCTCTATGATGGAAGTGGTAGATCCAACTAACTAGGGTTGTTGTTGATCTATCAGTTGGTTAATAGGCAAAGGGTTCCTTATGGGTAAAGGTTTCTCTAGTGGGGGTGGATTATTTTTCACTAGAGATATTGACATAACTTTAGGTCTCCTATGACTTGTCAAGGGTGATGTTAATAAACCAACCTATGAATTGGATCTGATTACTCTCCTAGGTGACTCTAGTGCAATTATATGTAAGGACTAACCTCTATTATTAGGGGGGAATTCAAGCCCTCCTTCTAGTGCTAGTCGAGTAATATTGATGTGGGTTTCATGATCACTATAGTCGAATGACGTATCCTCTAACATTGTAGGATCTTAATGGAGGTGAACTCCACTTTAGGGTATGATTTTTAGTTATATGATATATTTCAACCTATTGATGAAATAGGGGTGGAGTATGCATGTTGTTGATAAGGGTTTTTGGATAGAGGTGTGGCTTTCTAATAGAGTGAATTTATACATGAGTTGGATAGGTGGATGGATTCTAATATAAAGTGGGAAGATATCAATAATAACTCAAAATGAGGTTCAAGTAGGGTAAAGAAGAGGGCTTTATGATTCTTAGGGATTACTCCCTTATTTGGTTTCTAAATAGATCTATGCTTTCTCAAACCTATGTCTATTGCTAGTAGAAATAACACACATATAATTAGACATAGCTAGGAAGTCTAAGGAAATATAGATGTAGGAAGTTCACATGCCTAAAATAAAGGTTTTTCCTTTTGGGGTAGCTACTACTACCCTTAATTAGGATATTATGGCTTGGGCAATTGAATTATCTAGGGTAGTTGTTGCACACACATAGGAAAATACACCAAAGAAAGCATAAATACACATTAAAAAATATAATTCAATTAACTTGACCCATTCAATTGATACATCTACTTATCTTTTAATATATATTACACATCTCAAGATCAACATATCAATCAATATATCAAGAATCTACTCACAATTGTAACACACTAAATATTTATTGAATCATACAATCATATAAATAATGACTAATTGCATGAAATTGGAAAGAAAATACTTAGGAACTTTGTTGATGATCAAAATTGCTTGTTTCTCTATATTCCAAATATTTTTGACCCTTTTTATAAGTGGGGTTATAATTATATATATAGACATGGGGAAGGGTTTACCTCATCGTCTAAGTTCACATAAGTGGTTACAAGTGTTAGTTAGAACATGTACTTCTAAACAACCATCTAAGAGGTAACTAGAAGCTAAAAATAAATTAATTTTTCAAAATTTATGTAATGTGTGTATGTACACAAAATGCAAATTCAATTATTTACAATTATCCACTCAAAATCTAAGTACATAGTCATTATAAAATTGTACATGCATAATATTTCAGCCTATCAAGGCTTGCTCATTTGAAGTGTTTCATGTACTTTGGTTGGAGTAGAAGTCAACATGGCTATTGAAGCTATAGTTTCACTATTGGAAGATTGATTTTTATTCACCTCCTTATCTTCATAGACTTTGTGGGTTGTTCCATGCTGCTTCTATATGATATCCAAATTTAACAATGAAGGTTGATCAATTATCTTAATTTGTCTAAGGATCTTAGAATGCTCATCCATAGATATTTGAAATTTATTCTTGAAGATCTCAACTTTAGTGACCTTATTTTGAGCCTTTCTCAACTCTAATTCAGTTTCCTCAATTGATAAACCTTGAAATCTCTATTTGAATTCATCAACTACCTTCTAGAAAAGCTTGTCAAAATTGAGCCTACTAACCAGCTTACTAGTGGAGCCTTTCACCTTTGATAACTTCAAATCATGTAAAATCTAAAGTATATGAGCCTCATGTTCTTGGTATTTTGGGACTAAATCCCCAATATTTTATAACCAATCTTTTACTTCCTCCTACCTAATGACTACTAGGTTTAGGGCATTGGATGCCTCCAACATAGTCATTAAGTCAAGATGATTATAGAGTAAGTTATTTATATACACCACTATCATATCTAGTTTTGCACTATCATCTATTAGAGAGTTATACAATATATTATCTTGGCTCACATGAGGGACCATCTCAACCCTCATAAACTCCATGGATTCTAGTGCATTGTAACATCTTGAAGAAGCCTCTTAGACTTTAGCTTCAATACTAGATAGGATGTGCATTATTTTGGCCTTTTACTTAATTTGATCCACTTCCTTATCTATAACTTACACCTATACTTCTAGATCCTTATAAGCTAGATTTTTACCCTTGTGGATGGAAACTAAAAAATCCTTATGTGCCTAAGCTAGGTCTGCTAAATTTTCTTCATATAAGGGTTTCCTTGGCTATCTATTTTGCCTTTTGGTAAGGGATAATACCTATTACCTCTCCTCTAAGATTATTTAGGTTCCCTTTTCATCTTATAATTTTCTCTTCTTTATAAACCCTTTAGATATTTCTAGTTAGAGGATCAAATAATGTGGAAATAGATGGGAGTTTTATGATCTTAAAATTTGGCAATTGAGAAACTTTACTCCTCAAATCTACTACCCAAGGAAGAATATCAAGTTTAGATTCATAAGAGGTTATGGTAAAAACCTCTTCCTCTATATCCTCTTGGGATTTATAATTCTTCCCAAAGACCTTGGTGAGGACATCTAGAAGTGAAGGCTATATGATTTTACACTAATCTAACCCTCCAAACTGAGGGAGTGGATGACTATGACTATTTAAGGTTTGGCCTTCCTCCCCATGTGAGTGGTTGTCATAGTGGTATCCTATATGGAAGTGGTATTTGTAAGTGGAAGGGTGATTTGGGTATATTTAACATGGAGTTTGGAGGTGGATAAATCTATTTTCACCTTCTTAGACATCTTTTTTTAGGCTTCTAACCATGGAGGTGCCAGTAAGAGTAGAAAGGATTGGTGTGATGAATGGGATGTAAATGGAGATGGAAGGAGAAATACTAGTAGTGAAGGTAGAAGGAATGGATGTGGGGACTTCTATATATGTATCATAGTTAAAAAATCATATAGAAGAAAAAGGAAAACTAGTAAAAGATTGGGTACCTTGAAGAGAGAGTTCCACTAACTC
Source organism: Torreya grandis (assembly GCA_037957365.1). Lineage (NCBI taxonomy): Eukaryota > Viridiplantae > Streptophyta > Pinopsida > Cupressales > Taxaceae > Torreya > Torreya grandis. Next base: position 716,741 of record JARHVA010001076.1, read on the forward strand.
TATGTGGAGGCTCATATCCTTGGCTATTTCTAACTTGGCTTCCTCATCATAATCATCTTCAACATATTTAATAATCACCACATCTCCCCTATCTAATTTTGAATGTGGATGTTGAGTGGATAATCCCTATGATGCCTCTAATGTGGGACTACTTGTAGGAGTCTTAGGCTTCCTCCTGTAAACTAGGGGGTCCTTGCTTGAATGGGGGAGTCTAGTGGTGGTGATGCTTTAGGAGTCACTTCCCTAATATATTTAATAATAATTACTTTGGTATAACTTACACTAGGCTCTTCTTTTATTCTTTTTTCCTCATTATATTCAAGACTAATGAGGTCTCCTACTTGTGTTCCCTTGGTTGTACTAGGCTTGGGTAGCCCAGGCTCCTTCTTCACTACTTTCAATTTAAACTTTAGAGGGAGTCCCTATGAGGAGGAGGTAGAATGGTAATTTAATTACTTTTAAGATTCACCTCTCTAAAAATCTAAATGCTACCAAACCTTAAAGAGTGTCTTCCTACTATCTAACTCCTTGGTAGAAATAGAAGGCTCACCTTGGATCATCCTCAAATGATCCTCTTGTAATTCAGAAATTCATGCTCATTCCAAAAATTTCATCTGACTTAGTATTCAAAAATATTAAATCATATTCATAGGGCTCATGACTATATAGAAATTTGAATCCATGGATGTGTTTCTAGATTCACCCATGTGCATCCTAGTCTTTGTGTGGAAGTGTAGGGAAAGGATATCTCCTATGTTTGCCACCTATATCCATGAGATGCTTCCTTATTATATATGTCATCCTACCAATGGTGATTAGATGACCAAAATATAAGGCTTTCTTTTGCCTTGCCAAATCTTATTCAATATTCTTCCATAATTATAAGGCAAACTCCTATTCAACTAACTTGTCTAAAATAAACCTTGGCAGAAACAAGGGGCCAACCTTGTTCCCCCATACCATGATGATAGTAAAATCTAGATAGAGGAAGTTATATTCTTTTGAAACTAGGTTTTTCACTATATTATGCCCAATCTAAGGCATAGGTGAGCCATGAATAGCTTGCCAAATCTAAGGATAAACATCCTCAAAGATTCTCACCATATGCCTAGTATATTAATAAATGTACATGAATTAATAGTGATCACAAATCCTATTCTTTTTATAATTCATGGTTGGAGACCATAATACACCAAGGTCTTTATAGAACATTCTGATGATTGTGTCTAGTAGAATTGACATCAAGAAGAAATCTCTAGTGGGTATAGAATGCCTATCTTTGGATAATTTGCTTATTTAACTATATGCTTATGATCTTGTTGAGGGTGTAAATAGTGCCATGTGTGAGCATCATATATAATAATGGTGCCTAATCTAAATTAATAATGTGGATGTTAGGCATATCATATAATCTATTAAGGAGTGTCATACCAATCTGAATATGCATCCTAAACTTATCAATTGGAATGAACCCTTTCAAATTTTTCCCTTTCCATGTGATAGTTTGGTCTAGGAGGAGCCATGATGATAGTACCTTCTCCATCGAGGTCTTTATGTTGAATTGCACCAATGTGTGCTTATTAAAGTAGACATCATGGATGCTCAATGACAAATATATCCTTGAGATGTAATTAACCACTATGTTTTTATTAAAGTGATGCAAGAATGCATCCTAGGATATTCTATTGATGAAGAATAAGTCCCTTAAGAGGTCTATGTAGGGCATCACTTCTAGATTTATAGTAGCAAAGTGTAGTCTTTAGCATTTGTAAGCCAAAAATTCCTTCAAAAATAATTTGTCTCCCAATGTCATATCATCCTCCAATGAAAATATATCCACTAAATTAATAACATCCCATAACACTAAGTAATTCCTATATTTATCTCTAAACATGGTGGCATCAAAGACTATATCAGTGAATTTTGTTGAATATTTGATCAAGTATGGAGATGTTGGATTGGTACCTCAAAACATTCTAGATTTATATTCCATTATTGTATGTTTTGTGCTTCTCTTAGTCAATGCATTTCATGCTATATATGCCTATATGTTGGTGAAAATACCTTAGCTCTAGCTTGATTGTTATTTTTTGTGTACTCTCAAAGTAGAAACTAGGTCTCTTTGTCACTGAAAAATAACAAAAGACTTTGAATACAAGTTATCTCACATGCAAATGATGGATTTTTATCATATTGGATCACCTATATAGAATCATGCATTAAATACCACTTCATGTGACATAATTGTGAAATGTTTACCTTGGGCTTTCATTTCATGTATAATTCAAATTGTTTAGCTCAAGTTGGTGGGGAGGTCTTTAAAATATTAGTAGGAAGTATTTTTTTCTTTTATTTTGGTCAATTATTAGGATACTTAGTAGTATTCTTAGTAATAAAGTGTTTGAGGGTGTATATCAAAAAAAAGCTTTTGGGTCAATACCTATAGACTAATTCTCTTAGGGAATTTGCTTCAAACAACATGTCCACAATAATTTCTCTAAAGGATTCATCTGGGAAAAATTCCTAAATCAATTCTTCTAAAGGGCTATTTTGAAGGTCTAGAGGGCACTTTTAATTTCCTCGAAGGGTAATTTTGATCTGAAGGGTCTAATTTGTAGGTAATTTTGTCCATGACAAAAGTGTCGAAGGGTCTACTTCATAAATGCTGAAGGGAAATTTGAAACATGTTGAAGGGTACTTATGTATGGCTAAGGGGAATTTCAAAAGTCCTAAAGGGTAAGTTAGACAAAGATTGAAAGGTATGTTTCTTGGGTCTAAAGGGTATAATTATCTCAGATAAAATGTCCAAAGGAATTGTCTAAGGGAAAAAAGTTTTAGGATAAAAGTACTGAAGGGTATATCCATGGAAAAAAAGGGTCCATACACAAAGGCTAAAGGGCACTTTTATAGGGTAAAGGGGTCAAAATAAATATCCTAAAGGATAAGTCATATAGGGTAAGGGGTTTAGAACAAAAGTTTTGAAGGGTCTATCACACAAAACTCGAAGGGTAAGAATTGGTCAAAAAAGTGGATTAAGTGGTTAATTTAGGAAAGGCTAAAGGGATAGTTCAAAGGGATAACGAACACTTTTATAAAGTTTAAGGGCTAGTTATAAGGGATTTTAAGGGTAGGTGGAAAGGATTTTAATGGTCTACTATGGGCTAAAATTTTTCCCGAAGGGTCTACTTCATAGAGGCCAAAGGGTACTTTCAAACTTTCTAAAGGGTACTTTCATATGGCTAAGGATCAATTTTGAAAGTTATAAAGGGTAAGTTTGGATAGTTTCAAAGGGATAATCCATCAAGGAATTTATTTTGGGGAAAGTGTGTACAATCCAAAACTCTATAAGGCAAAGAGTCTGTAGGCCGAATTCCTTCAAGAGAATTATTTTTGAACAAAATTTTTGTGATAATTTCCTAAAAATATAAGGCTTTTTTAAAAATAATCCTAAAATAAAATAGGGTTCAAGATACCTGAAACATAACAACTATAAAGATAATTTGTATGAGGGCTGAAAGAATTAGCGTGAAGAATATAAACCTAAAGAATTCATCTCTACAATACACAAGTTAGTCTCATAAAACACAATGCCAAATATTATCCTAAAAAAAAGTGAAATGCCTTAGATTTTCCATATTTTACATAAACATATGGAAAGGACTCCATATTAAGGTCAAAATTTAGAAAAGTGTGTCCCCATTTTATTTAGAGGAAAAGGGGGATGTTGGGTTCAATAGGGATCAAGAATGTGCTCTCTACATTGTGCCCCCTAATCCTAATATCTGAGTGATATAGCTATGTATCTAAATATCTAAATAAACTAGTATTCATGTGTCAAAGTTTTATATATACATAGAGTGTATGTTTGAATACCTGTGTAAACCTATGTAGACCTATGGACTTATATATTTAAAAAATTGTGAATCTGAATGCCTATGTAAAATTATGTAGACATGTACATCTGTATGTCTAAAAAGCTATGCATTTTAATGTATATGTAAAATTTTGTAGACATGTGTGTTTGTATATCTAAAATATGTGCATCTAAATGCCTATGTAAACCTATGTAGACCTATGCATCTATATATATGAATAATCTATGCAAAACTATGTAGACCCATGTGTTTTTTATCTAAAAATATGTGAGCTTGGATGTCTTTATAAACATATGTAGACTTTTGCATCTATAAATTTTAATAAGATATGCAAACCTATGTAGACTTGTGTGTCTATATATCTAAAAATCTATGCATTTGAATGCCTGTGTAAACCTATGTGTCTAAAAATATGAATGTAACTTTGTATGTCTGAGGTAATCTATGCATATTTACCCCCACTTTTGGTGATAAATATAAGACTTTGTGAGGATATGTAACCAAAAGTGGTAACGATTGGTTGTGATGGTTTCAATTGGTAATTGTGATATTGTATCAATTTTGAATAATGTATTGATTATGTCAACTTTGATAATTTAGTGTGTAGTTGGATAGGTATTTGGTCTATTTTATGTTTAATATAATGTGATTTTTTTGTCATTTTTTAGGTGTTAAAATGATGAGAGGATTGGTTTTACCAATATGGAATAGAGTGTATCATTATCAAGTCCCATGTGAAAGAAATGGTTCTTGAATTAGAGCTATGATCCTTAAGATATGGTAATAACAAGATAGTTGTATTAATTATCAAAATTAGCACAAAGGATTAGCCTTAATAGGGTGGAATTGGGAAAGTTATGACTTAAATAAGTCATTTTAAATCATTGGCAATTCATTTACAACATTTGAGTGGAAAGAATTCTAAGTCTGAGAGAGAGAAACATGTTGAGGAGATGAGATAGTTTATCATGTTATATATTCAAGTAGGGGAGGAGGTTCACCTAGTAGGGGACCCTAAATTTTCTATTTTTTACCATTTTTGTTGTCTATTTTACTAATTTTGCTATAAAAATACTATTTTTGGGCTGGTATATAGAAAGTTGGTTCTACTGTCCCATTCTAGGCACTAGTGTCTAAATCTCGGTGCTACTATCTAGAGTGTGGTGTTATAGACTACCACCACTATCCTCTACTAAATTATAGTACCCAATAGGCTCTAGATATGGTACTTATAATTTTTGAATATTTTTTATTCATGTTTATTTTGTTGTAGTGTTGTTCTATTGATGTCTAATTTGGCTACAATTTTTCAAGTTGATTCCTATATGAGGGAGTTCCATATAGGTAAGATGATGGAGACTATATGGGGTTTTCCCATATTTAATGTTGAGATAGAGGTGTTCAAGAGAGTATGCCTACACTATGTTTCTTTCTTGGATCCTATGCCCTGGGATAAGCATATGATCAATGTGTTATGTGAGAGGTGGAATGCAGACATGTGTACATTCTTGGTACCTATGGGAAAGATGATTGTGACATTGGAGGATTTATATCAAATCCTATAATTGATAATCTCTAGGTAATGAGTTATGTTATAGGTTGCTTCTATTCCTTAAGCTATACAGTGTGCATCTAGGTACTTCTCTAACATGGCTATGAGGACTCATCTCTCAGGGAGACAAAGTGACATTTTTTTTACCATGATTGTGATGGCTATTGTTCTATGATTGTGGAAATTTCTAGCTATGTTTTTTTCATTATTTATTATGAGCGATGGGAGTGGTGTCTTTATCTCATACAAGATGCACAAGATAGTGTATGACATTGAGAATCATAGTAACATTTATTCTTGGGTTTGTACCATGTTGACTCATTTATATAGGGACCTATACTACTTTACATAGGAGATGAGTGGTGGGGGTATCAATGCATCAACACTATTAAATTTATAGGCATATAAGCACATAGATGTGAGAAAGCTAATGGCACATCCATGGGATGGATGGGCTCACCCATAGGTATTTGAAGATAGATGGACTAGGATAAGGCATGCATAGAGGAGGATTACTACCTATTATCAGTAGTTACTAGATAGTTTGAGAGTAGATGATATTGTTTGGAGACCTTATAGGGGCCATCAAGGGTGGCATGAGGATAACGCATAATTGAGGTGTGTTCTAGTAAGCTATTAGATACATGAACATCAGGATAATATATATGATCAATTTTATTATGAGAGGGTGAATTTATAGTTTGGTGTTATACAAGATGTGCCCCCAACTCCCATAGTGTGGTTGAGGATTTATTTGTCTCTTACAAGGCTAAGGAGTAGTCCAAGGCCATTGATTACTGAGCTAACTCCTATATGAGTGATGGAGTGCCATTCAGAGATTGAGTTACAAAATATGGATGGTGTTAGAGTGATCTAGGCCTATACAGCCTGGTAGAATGAGCACAAATGGGCACCTTTATTTATGAGAGATGGGATGATCATAGAGGAGGTACTAGATGTAGAGCCCTTGAGGGATCTTAATGGTAATTTAGATAGTTGGTTTATATGTTATATATGATGTTGATCATCTATTTTGATATAATAGTATTCTTATTAAATATATGGATACTTACAAGTGTAGGACATGATGAGTATTGGGATGTCACAATTAAGTCACCACTATATGAATTGACATGGCATATTCCAAATGATGGATTGGTGGAGTGGGCCACCAATGTATCTAGAGTGCATGCTAATTTATTTAATCATGTAGTGATAAATACTAAAACACTTATATGAGTATTAGCATATATATATGGGTTACATTCAAAACTATAGAGGTAGACCATGACCTCTCTTGCTACTCTAGGTGGGATGAGTAATCATATAGTATACTACTACATACAAGTTAAGTTGGAGTATGTTGAGTGTAGCTCTTAGATTTTAACGTACTATGATAGAGAGAGTAGGCATAGCCATAGATCAAGGTCTCATAGAGAAATTGGGGCCTCTAGTTCTAGTTTTGATGTGTCTGATAGTGACAGTGAAGGAATTGGTCCCAGTAGTCATGTTTGCATCATTGAGTGATGCATCATATTTGTATTGAAATGATGTTCTAATTTATATATATAGGGGGTTATTTTTTTAATTTGGCATATATATCTAGTTATATTGTATGATTTTTTATGCATTTAAATTTGTTTGATTGTTTTAAATATTCAATTTTTACAATTTTATTTTAGTTGGAATAATGTTAAATGATTTGTATATATGTTATGAATGTTTTAGGCATATGTACAAGAGAGTTAAAAAAAAATTGGTATTATTAGACAAATTTGGCCCACATACAAAGCTTCTACCTAGATAGATCAATTGAGTAGAGTTTCTAATTTACCAAATGATCAAATGACTTAAGCAAGTGAAGAAGATGGACCAAACTGTCATCAAACATAATGCATAAATGGACAAATCAATCTAGTTGCATGTTTAATAAATGCACTTTGGAAATCAATCAAGTTTAAAGATCAAATAGACATGGTGTTTTTCAAGCCTTGAACATTCTTTTCAAAATTGGTATCTTGATGAGTTTTCTATCTCAATATACAAGTCCTCAAAGTTGAACTAATAGAATGAGACGTGCATGAGGATGTCAAATAAAAGTCATAGTGAATAGATGTTTAAATTAAAAAAACCCCAAAGGATCCTAAAGATAAATGTGGGGATAAATAGTGTGTAAATAATGTAATCTTGATTCAAGATCCAATGGTAGTATGAGAAATCATCAAATTGAGTGGGTCCAGGAAGATCCAATAATGTGCATTAAGTCATACGATCAAAGATCAATAATGAGCTCATAGTCAAAAAGTTAGCATATCCAAAGATTGAATGTGTCAATGATAAGTTTCACAATCATGGTGACTTACTATATCGATGTTTTGTGTTCAATCAAGTAGAAGAGGATCAATGGTTTACATGACTAATGATCCAATAATACACATTTAGTCACGAGAAGGTAGAATCAACAGTGCACAAGGCTGACACATGGTGTAATTGCATGATCTAGATAAAGACTAATAGAAGGATCCAAAAGAAGTATATGAGGTTTCCAAGTGTCTCACTCTATAGGGTTAGACCAAGGATTGATTAGGGGCTACCAAGTGGGACCATCTAGAGAGCAGATCAAGATTGGCAGTCAATATTAAAATTTGAAGCCAAGAGACATCAAATAGAGGTCAAATATGATTCAAGTCAAACCAAGAACAAATGTTTTAGATATCTATCTCCATTAAATTTTATAAGTAGAATATGTCTATTTATACCTAATAGAGTTCAAGAACAAGGTTATGTAACCTATAGGCTTTTCATTGACATGATAGCTATAGGAAAACCAATAAATGGGGTTCATTTTCAATCTATGGTAAATCTATATTCAAGATGGAGTAAACACAAATATTAAAAATATATGGATGAATGTCTTATCTTCAAAAATTATAATTTCCTCAACAAGTAGGTATCAATAACTGCTTAAACCAGACTTAGTCATGGCTCTGTCAGGTCTATGGATATGGAGATTTTGTGTTTATAATGAAAACAAGTGGGAGATGGTGTATAAGATCAAAGAAAAGGGATTTGAGGATTAGAGATTATAGTGGAGCATTTAATTCTTCTTAAATCCTTTAAGTTTTTTCATTTATTCATAAGATCATGACCCATCATCCTCAAAATAGATTCTTGTGTTCTAGTGTACTTTGTAGCCAATGAGAAGAGCTCGAAGACTATTGGAGAAAAGGAAGGTTAGCTTGTTGATGAAGGATTAATCTTGATTGGATAAAATATGGTTTAGAATTTAAGAAATGTTGTGAAAATGCATCAACTGATTTATTGATGTATGTTCTTCCTCTCTTTCTTTCCCTTTCTCTATATTACACATTCTTTCCCATTTATAGGCTCTCTCTATTTGATTTTAGACTCTCACAAGGATTCTTTGATTTTAAAGAGCAAGAAACTCTCGTTTTATAATCCTAACCCTTATCAAAATTTGTAATAACTACCTCTTTATGCAATAAATTACTTTTTCTACCTATCTCATTTCCTTTGATTAGTGTTTAGTAAGCTTGTGCATGATGGCCTTGTGAAGGAGATTCTTTCATATCCATCATCTTTCTTTCTGACTTCTTTTAAGGTTATTCTAAGATATTATAGGTCTAAACTCATGTTCTTTCTACCATTAATGTGATATTAGTGTGAGTCTTAGAACTCCTCTTTGTTTTCATGCATTGCTTCTTGAACCTAGTTTATGAAATACTTATGTAATTAGCTAGATTATGAGATTGTGTGAGATAGTATTAACTTATGCATATCTAGTGTGGGTTAAAGTATATGAGAGACTCATTTAAATTTTGTGCATCACCTTTTTAGATTTATTAACATCACTATTTACCTCTTTATAACCCTTTTCCAAATAGAATCATTAGTTTAGGTGATCCATCAAAAATAAGTTGGCCTTCTGCAAAGGTTCAACCCTAATATAGGATACCCATAGCTTGGGGTTGTTCCCATATTATGATTAGGAGTGGAAGAGCCTAAATAAATCTTCCATAAGGGTTAAATATCATGTCATAATAGTTTATAGCATGCCTAATGGGACTTATTACATTATTCACTGGTGAAGATCTTTTGTTTTCTCTTAATCCAACTAGCCTTTGGAGGCATGTATGCAAACATTAATGGTGACTCTAAGTATTCATAATCTATTTTAAGTAGCCTAAGTTCCTAATCATCATTATCTAGTATGTATCATCACTCTTTTGATATATATGCTTATTTTCCACCTCATCATCCTTCATATAATATTATTAATGTTTATGGATTCACCCCAAGTGGTTCTCAAGATTTAGTGCATTATCCTTCTCAAGCTCAAGATGACCCTAGTTTTTTCCCAAACTGATCCATTTCAAGTTGGTGACAAATGCTCTCAGGCTATGAAAGGTACATGAAATACCTTAATACATAGAGAATATATGGTCAAGATATCCCTAATCACATCATTCATGACATGAGAAATACATTATGGCTAATGAAGGAAGAATGGGCACCTATTAAGGGACCAAACTAGAAAAACCTCTCAAGTGAGATGATGGATGTAAGTGGTTACATTCAAAGCATTGCGGATAAGCTAGGAGGCCTTAAATAATAGTAGGTCCAACTCTATCAACTCTTGTGTCTTCATATAAACCACCTCATCCCTCATATATGCCACCCATTCTTCCCCAAAAATCCACTCCAAGAGACCCTTTGAGTGTTCCAAGTTCTTCATGTGTTCCTTAGACCTTCCCTTCTTGGAATTCAATCCAAGAGATCTTTTAAATAAAGAATGAGACTATTGATTAGTAGCTTAATTGAGGTATAAGATTCCACTTATCTTCCCAAATAATCCTCTTGTACCTCATACCATCCCTCTTATGTTCCTTATCTTCATGAGGCCACTGACCACCTTAAATAGGGGCTTTTCTAAGAGAATATAGATAGATAAATCAAAAAAATAGAGTTAAAGATGAGGAAAGAGGAAGAGAGTCAAAATAAAAAGGGTGACTATTTCTTACACATTCCCTTCATGGAAATAAATCAAGGAAGGCATACAAAAAAAGGAAGCACTAGCTCAAGAGCCACCTATAAGAGCCTTTAAAGTCCCTATCTAGAAGGATACCCTACTAAGATGTAGTCAAGATGAAATTATTCACCCTCCTACCATCTCCCTCTTGGATAAATAACATGTTTTACAAAGGATAGATGAGGAGTTTGCAGTCATAGGTGAACTTGAAGAGGAAACTTCAAGTGTCTATGATGAGGAGATCATGATAGGCAACCCACTTCATTTACAAGGGGAAGAATGAGGTTTAGACCAGCCTTTTAGGCATGCATTTGACACTAATGAACTAGATATTGATGAGGACAATCCTCAAGTTAAAAATAAAGAATACCTTGAATGGAATACTAAATTTCCATTCTACATAGATAAGAAGAGGATCAGAACCAGGTGCCTAAGGTTGGTCCACTTCAATATGAGGTGTGAGTTGAGGATAGCCCTGATATGTTGGAGAAAGAGGAAAGTAGATCAGATCTTGAACAAGATACATGTGATATTTTAAAACTTAGATGGTTAATTTAACCCTAATTTATAGTTTAATATTAAGATGAAATATTGAGTGAGGTTGATGAAAAATACATCTCAAATTCTCAAGATATGTAGTTTGATGAATATACTAGTGAAAATTTTGAAGGGTTATGGTAGTAGTTCAATGCCATAACCAAAGATTCAGATGAGATTAAGGGGCATGTCCTTCTTCCAAGAACCTATGAGAATGTTGATATAAGTATGATTAGTCCTAATTTTCATAAGGATAAGGGGGAAGGATATGGTATTTTTGAACCACCAAGTGAACCAAGTGCAGTTGTTCCCAAGAGCCTAAATGAATTCTTCATGTAAGGCTTTCTCAAGGGTGATGAGAAACATCAAGAAAGTGCTCCTACAATCCAACATTAACCAATATTGAAATAATTGGACCAATATGTATATATTTGAGGCATGTTTTTTCCTTTTCATCCATTTGAGATCACATCAAAAGGATTGGCCATCAAGCCACCTAGTTCACCAATTCTAGTACATCCAAAGTAGGGTATTTTTCATTTTGGTTTGTTATAAGTGAATGATACGCAAAGTTTTCCATTTGACCTAGGAGGGAGGTGCTTGTAAATTTTTTATAATACTTTATATATTAGAGTATATTTCATGCTTTTCTTTAAGTGCCTATGTACACATTTGTTTAGTAGGTTTAGTTTCCATTGCTTTGTTTAGGTTAGTTTTCTTTCCTATTATGTGTTTCCTTTTTCAAATTGACTTGGGCACTTTGTTTTTTTTTGGTCCTTTTTGATTTAATAGAGGGTTTTCAATAAATGGATAGCCTTACTCAATTTATATCATCTTATGACTATGTGCCCAATGTATTAGACAAGGCAATTAGTCTAGGTTCTCAAGTATAATAGGCATGCTTCCATGTGAGTCACCAAAGATGTTGGCCAAATTTGGCCCACATAAAAATATTTTGCCTAGATATATTAGTTGATTATATTTTTTGATTGACCAATGATCAAATGACTTGAGCAAGTGAATAAGATGGACCAGGCCATCAACAAACATCATGCAAAAATGGATAGATTAGTCAGGTTGCATGTTTAATAAATGCACTTTGGAAATAAATTAGGGTAAAAGATCAAATGGATGTGATTTTTTTCATTCCTTTAACATTCTCTACAAAATTATTATCTTGATGAGTTTTATATCTCAATATACAAGTCCTCAAAGTTGAACTAGTAGAATGAGACATGCATGGGAATGTCAAATAAAAATCATGATGAATAGCCATTTAAATTTTAAAAACCCTAAATGATCCTAAATATAAATTTAGGGTTAAAAATTATCTAAATCGTATAATCTCAAGTCAAGAACCAATGATAGTGTAGGTGATCATCGAAGTCAATGGGTCTAGGTAGATCCAACAATACACATTAAATCATGCGATCAAAGATCAACAATGAGCTCACAATAAAAAGTTAAATATATCCTAATATTTAATGCATTAATGAAAAGTGTCATGATCATGGTGAATTACTATATTTGTGGTGTACATTAAATCAATCAAATAAGGATCAACAGTCTATGTGACCAATGATCCAATGATGTGCATTTAGTCACGAGAAGGTAGAATCAATGGTGCATAAGGCCACCACATGGAATAAGGGCATGAGATAGATAAATAATAATATAAGGGTACATATTAATCATTCAAGTTGTATAAGTGTCTCATTCTATAAGGTCAGACCAAGGATCAATGTAGGGCTAGCAAGTGACACCATCTAGAGAGCATATCAAGATCAATGGTCAATATTAAAATTTGAAGCTAAGAAACTTAAAATGGAGGTCAAATACAGATAAGGTTGAAAAAAGAATAAATATTTCAAATATATATCACCATTAAATTCCATAAGTATAATATGTCTATTTATACCTTATAGAGTTCAAGAATAAGGCTATGTAGCTTGTAGGCTTTTCATTGACATGATATCTAAAGGAAAACCAATAAATGAGATTGGTTTTCAATTAATAGTAAATACATATTCAAGATGGATTAGTTAATGATATAAACAAGATATGGAAGAACTTATTATCTTCCAAAATGGTCATTTCCTTGATAAGTAGGTACCTATAGCTGCTTAAAGTAGACTTAGTCATGGCTCTGTTAGGTCCATGGATATGAAGATTTCATCTTTATAATGAAAATAAGTTAGATATGGAATAGAAGATCAAAGTAAATGTATTTTGGGATTGGAGAGTATATTAGATAATTTAATTCTTCTCAGAGCCTTTAAATATTTTCCTTCCTTTGTAAGATCATGACCCATCATCTTCAAAATAGATCCTTGTCTTCTAGTGTACTTCATAGCCAATGAGAAGAGTTTGAAGACTATTGGAACAAATGAAGGTTATCTTGTTGATGAAATATTAATATTTATTAGATTAAAGATGGTTTAAAATTCAATAAATGTGGTGATATCTCATTTATTGATTGTTTGATGCATGTTCTTCCTCTCTTTCTTTCCCTTTCTCTATATTACCCAATATTTCCCATTTGTAGGCTCTCTAATTTTATACTCTCACAAGGACTCTTTGATTTTTAAGAGTAAGAGACTCTTATTTAATAAGGCTAACCCCTATCAAAAAATTTAATAACTACCTCTTGATGTAATAAAAGACTTGTTTTACCTATCTCTTGCCCTTTGATTAGTGTTTAATAAGCTTTTACATGATGGCCTTATGAAGGAGATTCTTCCATATCCATTATCCTTCTTTTTTACCTCTTTTAAGGTGCTTATAAGCTATTACAAGTCTAAACTTGTGTTATTTATGCCATTAATATGAGCTCAGTGTGAGTCTTTTAACTCTTCTTTGTTTTCATTCATTACTTCCTGAACCCAGTTTTTGAAATACTTATGTAATTAGCTAGATTGTGAGATTGTGTGAGATAGTATTATCTTGTGGAGATTTAGTGTGGATTCAAGTATATGATAATCTCATTTAAATTTAGTTCATCACCTTGTTATATTTTTTTGGATCCCTATTTTCCATTTATAACCCTTTTCCAAGTAGAATCATTAGTCTAGGTCATCCATCAAAAGGAAGCCAACCTTCTCCAGAGGTTCAACCCTATTATAGGATACCCACAACATGGGGTTGTTCTCATATTATGACTAAGAGTGGAGGATCTTAAAGAAATATTTCACAAGGGTACAATCTCATGTCATAATAGGTATATGGTTTTTTATTTATATCTCATAATATGTATACGTGCATAACATGTGATGTAAAAATGCCTTATCTAAACCTAGATGGCATAAATAACCAATGACCATAGTTCTCATGTGTTGATGTATATGTAGACTGTGAAATTGGAGCTACCTATGATGCACTACTGTTATTTGAATGTGTAGACTTTGACATAAAAATATTGATTAGTTGGTGCTCTGAAATTGCACTCTGAGTTATCTTATTTCTTGTAAATATTTTAATTAGTGTGCAAACTAAAGTTTCATTCTAATTTATGTAATGATTTCCAATATATTTATCAATTTTTGAACTAAAAATGTTCCCTTGGGTTAATAATTATTCCTAAATATTTTGATTATTTTACACAATGGAGGTGCATTCTAAAATCTGTAATTATTTCCAAATATTTTGATTGGTTTTTGTACTAAAATTATGCCTTTGGGTTTTTAATTATTACCAAATATCTTAATTAGCATATGCACTGGAGGTGTATTCTAAACTCTACAAACTCATTTCCATCACTACTAAGGTGGGATATAAAGAACTACTAATAAATAAATATATTATAAGTCATAGGGCTTTTATGATGAGTAATCAAAGGTTATTTAAAAGAAACATCCTAGGATAACTCCATCATAGAGGAGTGTGATCTAGGATAGTATGTTAAATTAGGGCCTAATTCCCCTTGTGTGAACTCTATGATGCCTCTATTAACATACTAGCTAATGAGAGACCTGAGTGCATTATAATGATCATTTAATGTCCATTGATTTGATAAAAATGATATTAATTCTTATGTGGTACCTGGTGAAAAGGGTGTGGTGGATGATGATTGGTTGAATTAAGTGGGATCATCCCCTTATCTAGTAGTGTAATAAATATGTCATGAGGCCCAGTCTTATCTAAAAATTATATAGCCCCTCTATGTATATCATGCATATACTCATTATATATTGTGTTATGTAGAGTGGTTCTTTTCCCTTGTTCATTATTTTTTTAGTTGTTTGTGTTCCACTGGTTTCTAAATTAGAAGTGTAGTAGGCGCTTGTACCAAATTTGATGACTAAGGTTGTAAAGGATCTATGGCCAAGTCTACCTTTGACTATGTAATTACTAATCCTAATTGTGCTTCTAATGATATAGTTATGTTGCATAAATTTTTTAATGATTTAGATGTCTAATATAGAAATATGTCCTTGAAAGGAGAGATTAGACCTCTAAAAAATGTGTATTACACTTCTAAATCCATTGGCTAATAAATTAAATAATACAAAAAGGATTTTAACTATAGAATGTATTCTTATGTAGGCTCTATCTCAAAATAGAGTAGTGAAGGTAACCTCTCATGTATGACTAAAGGTCCCTTATTCTATAAATAATGCCTGGGGAATATTTCCTCCAGCTCCTCATATGTATGTAAAGATCCAATATGGAGTGTATGGTGGAACTAATCTATCAATTTTTCCTTTAGTGACTTTGGAAACACTTATAGTATAATTAACTTGTTTGTAATATGAGCCATGGCTTTCTCATAATCCTGCATGTGTAAATATGGTTCCCCTTGTCCATAAAAGACAGGAAACTTTGGTATCTAAAAGTAATGTGGTAACCTCATATTTGATATGCTACACAAAATGGTTTTATTATGTTTAACATTGGTATCAACCTATGATTTGTATGCTTCATTCTCCAAAGTGAGATGATGTAGTTATTTTTTCAAAGTACCCATAGCATGCATTAAACAAATTAACACTTGTGAAGGTATATTATCATTATAAAGGGATTCATTTAATGATTAAATTTTTTTGTTTATTTTATCCATTAGTATATTAGATTACAAATATTGTTCAGAAAGGTTTGGTGTGTTTTTAATAACCTTTGGAGGTGTGATATATTTGACCTAGTTAGAGGGAAATGAGATATCCCCCTTATTTGGGTTTGTTTGATAACTAGGTTCTATTGTAGTAGGTGGATTATGGGGGATTCACTAGTATCTTTTATACTATTAGGTTGAATAGAAGGTGATATATTCTATAGTGAATGTAAATTATGCACATAATAATAAGTGTGTGTGTTTCGTTTAACATGTGATATATTATTTGGTTGAACAAGATAAATATGTGAGGTAAGAGAATTAGAAGTTGTACATTCTATGTAATCTTCATCATAATCATAATAATCATCATTATTCCATGTTTCATCAAAATTAGAATTTAATTCATTCAAAGAAGTAAGAGTAGAAGTATCATTCACATGATCATTAAGAGAAGGAGCATCATAACATTTTAACTTTTCACTACTATGCAATGTATCATCATGTGTAAGTGTAATGTACGGCATTTGTTCACTAGTCATTTTTGAAATGCAAGCATGATTATCACTTAATATTTTAGAATTAAGGGAAGAAGGATTAACAACCATGTTTTATTTTTGTACATTATGACATATAGGATAAGATTTAGAAACATGTGCATTATTTATGTGTGGCAAAGAATCATTGTATTGAGATTGAAATGTGAATGAAGGTGATAAAAGAATTTCATCTTAGTTTTTGCATTTATAAAAGGTGTAACATTACTTGGATTTGATTTTTGAAATTTAATTAAGGAGGGTGAATAAGATCCATTGTTATTATCTACTTTACTTGAAGCATGCAAAAGTGATTTTCATGCAGTGCACTTATATTGATTTATTTTGAACAATGAAGTAGTAAAATTAGTTGAAAAGATAGGAACACATTGTAATAAAACACTACCAATAAGAGGCTCCTTTGTTATTGTATTGTTAGCTTGATTTTTAGGAGTAAGAGGAAAGAGAAGATGATGTATCTAATGTATCCTCATGTTAATTTGTATTATCATGTTCATATTAATCCTCACAACCATCATTATAGCAATATACATCATCATTATTATAAATAAAACAATTATCATGTTCTAATGTACAATATTTAAAAATTTTCAATTCATTATTCTAATCATGAGAAAAATTCAAAATTTCATCAAGTGGATGAGGGGTAGAGGATTTTTTAGATGCCATTTTAAACTTGCCAAATAAGATAGTATAAATAATGAATAATAAAGCTAGGTAATAAATATGTGAAAAATTCAAAATAGGGAATGAACATCTTAACAACAATAGCTTGAAAATGTAAGGTTTAGTATCAAAAATGGCAATGGAGGTAGTGAATCATATCAGGTAGGTATAAACATAGGTAAAAGGTAAGTGATTGGAAGTAGTGACGATGTTGGTTTCAAGTGTGCATGGGCATAGGAGAGCAGGTGGGAATGGGATAGAGTAGACCAGTGGGTAGGAAGGAAAGGACATTGAAGGAGAATTAGGTTTTAAGGAAAGACAGGGGAGCAAGGGTTAGTGATTAAACAAATTATTGGTAGGGAATGTCTTAAAAAGGAAGTTTTAGACCAAGTTTTTTACCTATGATTAGCTTGAACTAGGTTTTGAGCTTCATGAAGATTTTTTAGGGCTGAATCAGTCAGGAGTGGATAGATGCCTATCAAATGGAGGATCCTCTCTAGGGAAGAGGGAATATAAAGTAATAGTAGGGGTAGTTAGGGTTTCATCCAAGGTTTTATTGTATTCCTATTGAAATAATATCTCTAACCATTTTAATCCTTGTGGATCATTCTAACAATAGTTTATTATCAAGGCTCAGCCTAGCTTAGATCCAATTATTGTCCCTAAAAGTTATATTCCTCTAGGAAATATTCCTAGGGAGGAAGTAGTAGATGTGGGAGGTTTTAAGGAGAATCTAAAAGTAGAAAAATCACATTAAAAATCATTAGAAATGGCTTGACTAGGTGATTTTCCCTTGATTTTCTCTAATACTCCTACTCTAGAAATTTTAGATACAAAGCTTTTAAAAATTGGTTTGGAAAATGGAAACAAGTCTTTGATTGGCAGATGTGTAGGGAAGTGGCCTTCATGGGAAGTGATTATAAAGTGGGTATCTAGATCCTGGTCTGCATTAAAAACTCCTTCAATCTCTATGCTATCAAATGGTTTCTTTATGCTTTTATTTCAATCTTCAAAAGACATATATTTTGTGTGGATGAATGGGCCATGGTTTGTGAGAAAAAAGGGGGTGTTTTTATATCCCTAGGTACTTTTTTATCTAGTTTCTTTATTTATCTCATAATCCCCAATATGGATAATATTTTATAATCTTTCCTTAGTGTTGTGTGATCTTGGTCTTTTCAAATAAATGGTGAGTAAGCTAGGATTCTTTGTTAAAAAATATGAATCCATTGAGGCTAATTTAAGTATTGTCAGGCTGTGTGTATTGGTCAATCTATCCAAACCTCTGTACCATTATATTAAAATTTCTTCTTCCCATGGCGTGTAGTCTCAATTTATTTTTTTTGAAGGACTTGCATTAAGATTATTTAAATGTATAATATTTCTTATTGTCCCAGAAGGGTTTTAAAGGATCCTTAGTAATGATTCTTCTAAAATGGGTTAGAAAGGTTGGTTGTCTAAATCAAAATTTGGTTCACATATTGTAATTCATGGAAACATTTAGTTATGTTGAGGTTCCATCTTTAGAAGTCTTTCAAGATGTTTAGGACATTCCTAATAAGAGAGATTCTCGAGGCAACAAATTTTCTAATTCATTTGGAGTCAAGGGAGCCTTCTTCTTCCAAGCTAGTAAGGGAAGTGAATGATATGAAAATAGGGTCAGAGGATGTGGACAAATTTTCTCCAATAGTGGATATTCCCCAATAGAAGGAGGTCTCAAAATAGGAATGGGATGGAGAGGAGGAAGAAGAAGAAGAAGAGATGGTAAGTGGGGATTTCTTGTCTATTGCTCATAGTCTTTGTGATCTAAAATCTCCTAACTATGGTAAGAAAGGGAAAAGAGGCAAGAAAATGGAAGAAGTAAGACTACAAATTGATGCTCAGACTTACATCAATGGAGGTACCCAATGGAATATGTAATTTTTTTCTCTCTAATAGGGGTAAATGATTACAATTAGTATAAAGGCAATTTAACAACTAGGTTCACTTTGTTTTCAAAATTTTTTGATGAAAAGTTTCTAATTTATACTTTGTAGTTTATTTATCTATTAAAATTGAGTCTAGAGCTAAGTTATTAACTTTGGTTCTTCTCTAATTTTATGGGGTTCTATAGGTTTAATGTAATCCCTCTCATTTTTGGTATTATTTTTTGGAGATTGAACCTCCTAATGTGCTCCAAAACTAGTTTAGGCTCTGATCAAAAGTTGAAATCAATAAAAAAGAATCAATAATAAACACACAAGAGGTAGAATATAATATAACATAAGTATGTGTAAAATATGTGAATTTTTTGAACAAAGTGTGTAATAGGAAATGGGATCATTATTAAAAACCTAATTACTAATGTTCGTGTGTATAGGGACCTATTATGTGGATATAGGGTTTGAATTTAGGGTTGTGTTTCAAATATTTAAATTGAATTAAATAAATAAAACCCTTGTATAAGATTAATTTAATCATCTATGTTAATCCAAAAAATTAGAAAATGAATTTTTTGTAACCCTAATTTAATGTGAAAAATTCAAAGAAGGTAAAACCTAAGGAAAAATAGGATTTTAAAGAAATATTTAAATTAAGATAGGTTCACCAAATGTTTTAACTTTTTAGGTTTTTACTATGTAAATCACAATATATATTAAAGGACTAGGTCTATTTATAATCTAGAATAAAATAGGAATTTATTGATTCTATGGAGCTTTCTAAAAATAGTAAATACAAAGAGAGATGGTAATTATTTGGATATACACATATTTTTTCACAGATCTGAGTATTGGAGATCATTGAGCAAACACAGAAGAGTTTTTCATTTGTTGACTATTTTTTGAGATTTCACTATAGATAGTAGTGCTCCCTTTAGGACAGTAGCACCATGTAGCACTAATTCCCAATTCTAGCACTAGTGTCCTTCATATAATGATTATATGTAACTTTCAAATAAGTTGTGGGAGTTATTGAGGGTCTTATAGGTGATTTTTTATCTCATGGGGGATAGTCTATGTCATTATTTTATCTTATTCTTATCCAAAAACCTAATAAATACCTTCACACATGAAACAATGAACTAATCAAATGTAAAAGGAAATGAAAAATTAGGTTTTGGGATGTTATGATCACATGGAATAAAACCCATATTATCCTCATTTCTACCTACATTAACCCCAATGATATGGGTCTCAGATCACACGTACTTCTCCCTTAGGGAATGTGTGCCATCAATTTGCACAGTATGCTAGAATTAATTTTGACTAGGCCCATTTTTTATTAAGCATGAAAATGCATAGGTGTGAATGCTAAGTAGTATGTAGAGTATTTGAGTTGTACCATTGATTGATTTTATGTAAAAGAAGTGCCAAAATAGTATGTTCTAGATATAAAATGTTTTTTGAGGCTCTTTCTATATAAGTATCTTTGTTTGGAATATAATACCTTATTTTTTAGTTGACAAGATATAAAAAATATAAGATAAGAGTCATGGGGGGATTAGGACTCAAACACAGGTGAAATGGCCCATTAGACACTAAATCCAAAAGTGGACAATAGTGCCATGTGGTGATATTTTCTTAAAAATGGCACTAATGTCCTAAGTCTTAGAACAAAGTAAAATTTAGGGATGACAGGCTATGGGGCCCTAAAACTAGGAAAAGGTGACCTGTGACTACTAAGGGTTTCAAAAATAGGGAAAATAAGACATAATAAAGATCAAAAAACTCAATATGACCACATGAACAAGGACTATAACCATCACTAAAACTCTTGTGTGAAAAAGCAACAAAATACATAGTACTTGTGTTTGCTTGACCAAATTAGGGTGTTTACACTTATCTCCAATTTTTAGTATTAAATGCTTGATGAAATTCTATTTTAAAATTTAATATAGAGTATGGGTATTCTGAATAAAATAAGAGGTTAAGGTGAATTCATCTTGTGAAGAGTAAATATAAGGATATTGGTATCCCCCAAATTAGGTAAAAATACCAAATTTTATAGGTCTCAATCTTAATAATAAATGTTATCATTAAATTTCATCATTAGAGAGAAAAATCTCAAAATATTACTAAGAAGAAATGATTGTGTTATATATCTATACTTTAATAGTACTACTATTATTAACCTCATATCTAGTTTCATTGGTTATGATTTTTTCTAACATGATAATTTCATACAATCAAAAATTAAAGAGTTTAACTAAGCATCATGGGTATATGATTTTTTTACTCTAGTTATAGTGATCCCTATCCTAGGTAAATACTATTTTATGGCTATGAAAAACTAGCCCAAATTACCTAGACTCTATAGAGACTACCTTGAATGGCAACCCATAAATATATCAAATAATTATCTCTTATTGCTAACTCTATATTAAATATGTATAATAACTCAACAAATAATATATTATATTTGAAATATGGTTATGCACCTAATAAATTGTTACAAAGAACACAAGGTCTTGTTATGGTAACCAAGGAGTAAAGGTTTTGTCAAGTATTTTGTGTAATAATATATTTCTAAAGGAAATTAATATGGAAATTTTATTGTATAGTATATGTTTAAGACATTAAATGTAAAAAAGTAAACCCTTGAACTTGAGTTACTTAATTATAATGGTTATATAATTTTTTTCTTTATTGTGCTTAGTAACTTAGACTAGAATTATATTGAATTCCAAAAAAAGATGCATTATGAGCTGAAATAAAAAGGATACACACTAAAAGTAGGTTATAATTTTTTTTTGGTTAAATACCTATACAAAAATGGAGTACATAAATAATATATGTTGTTATTAGGTTTAAAATTAGCCTACATTAATATTATTTTTCCACATTAACATGGTGTTTGATAAGACCATAATCTTAGTTACGGATGTTGGCTCCTTATGCATGACAAGTATCATGTGTTAGTATATGCAAGAGTAATATTGAGACAAGCCTATTTTAGGTATCCTTGTATATATGTGTGTAAAGGCTCATTACTATTTGAATCTATTGAGTACCTAAAATAAATGTCTTTGAGTCATCGATATAAGATTTTGGTATCAATAAAATAACATTACATTTAAACTGGTAACTAGGTAATCATACCTCAATAATCTACCCATGTATAAATAAATCATGTCATTTTTGTCTCTAATAGATAATAATGACCAATTATTTTTATATTGAGGAACCCACATATTCTTATACACTAACATTGCATTAAATCTAGCATCTAGGTGATCATACCTCAATATGATACCTATGTAAAAAAATATAGTGTGATTCTTACCTACACTAGAGAAAAATAACCAAGTATTGGGATATTGAGGAACCCATGTAGTCTTATACATTAATTACCCTCAATTATTAAATGATATTATGAAATTATAACCATATTTATTTCTTTTTGGATATAAAATAATTGACATTTTGAAATTGTGCATGTCTTAATCATAGAGCTTGTTAGGTAGAAGATAACACAATGTTTCCATAATCCATAGGTACCAGGATTTGAGCCTAATCTTAAAGAGAGTTAGGAATATTGACCATGTGACTCTAATATGTTGAAATTTTAAGGCTGAAAAGGTATAAAGGTAACTTCACATCAAGTAATATTTTAGGAAAATAATGAAAATATAGGGGAAAAAAATATAGGTTTTTTTAGAGGTGGATCATAATTATGATATCCAATCCTAGGTTACAACACTGGATATATAGGTTTAATTTTAATTTATGGAAAAATATAGGTTATGACACTAAAGGACTCTATGCAAAAAAAATATATTGAGCTCAACCATTATATGATTTTACCAATAAAATGTGAATATGCATAGTAATGTTATTGTTTTAAGAAATGGGAAAGATTATAACTAAATCCTTAAGTCCATAGATATACTAATACCCAATTGGGAAATATAATAAAACATATTAGTAAGGTAAATAGTATTAGAGTATGAAAAGTGGATTCAAGTGTTGATTAAATTAAGCAGAATGTTCAGATTGTAGAAAACCTTTCTTAATGATTTCATTTATCAATCCTATAATGGCAAAGTAGATAATAACACCTCTAAAAAATATAGTTATGTTACATAATTATAGTATTGATGAACATGATAAAAAGGTAAATAGACATCAATAAAAGGTTCTAACAACCTATTCTTATAAGTTAGATGTAATTCCTATTTGTAAATGATAAAAATCACACAAGGAATGAAAAAACACATATCGGTGTAAACATCTTAATTATAATATGAACATGCAATTGAAAATAAAAAATGGAAACAATGATTTTGAGGTCATAAACAACTTGAATAGTGTCTAGATGGAAAAATTGATTAGCAAATATTATAAGACCAAGACACATAATATAAAATGAAGACCTAATTTAGCATATACTATAATACCAATAGGTATAAATTTAATAACTATTCTGGTAGAGACTAAAAAATCATTATTAAGGATTATGAAAACAATAAAATTTAACCATTAAGTGTTATATAATGTTTAATCTTCACATCCTTACCCTTACTTGGTATATTTTCCATTTTGTTAATTTATAATCTCTATGAGAGCATTCACTATCCCATTTATTACCTTAAAATCAATTAAAACATAATTAAATTATCCCTATTATAATTATAAATTCCTATCATCCAAATATAAATAGTCTATGTCCTTATGGGATAGGACCACACTAGGAGGATAAGGACATAGTGTAGCTTTGTCCACTAGTGTGGCCTTGTACCCCATGCTCCAATGATAAATTTTTAACTCCAATACATTTCATATTATCCCTAACACACTTTTATCAAGGTAAAATAATGTAAATAAGGACATCAATATTATCCAAACATATTTTGAAATCACTTGGAAATTCTACTACACATTGAGCAAAAGAGCATTATTCTTTCCAATTCCATTTTTTTTATTATAAAAGTCATAATCCAAGTCTAAGGCCATTTTATTTTAATTAAATGGCTCTCATTATCAAACATTAAGTCAATATGTCTAGTTTCATTCATATATAAAATATAAATATTCATGCACAACCCTAGAAAGGAGAAATACATTGGCTCGAGGAACCTTTTGGATATGTAGGTAGCACTCAAACCACATAGGTTTTTTTTAAGATAACTCAGCTATTACCCTTACCTAATTCCACCATTTATATTTTATCTCATATTTGGTTTATTCTGTAAGATCTAGGTATTTAATTTTTCAAGTCTTATATGTGGTAAGTCAAGGCACAATCAACTAAAAATTCATCACAAAAATGTGCATGCACTTAGATTAAAAAATCATTTACACAATTAATAAAGATGTAGCCATAGTTAAAAAAAGTGATAGTACAACTCTATCCTCCTAGTGCGGCCTTCTATTGACATAGTTTAGAATCTTATTTTTGACTATGACACAAATCATAAGTCCTTTCAGTCAAATTTCATCAATAATTAGACTACTCAATCAATAATAAATCATATCCAAAATAGGTTTACATATGACATTATCAATTTAATCTCTATAGCTCATTTCAAATTTTATAAATTATTATATTGTACATTTAGAATATATATATATATATATATATTTTAGATAAAAATCATTTTTCAATAGTTTATTAGCATTGCATTATTAAAAAAAAACACATTAAATATTATGGTGAATTTGTATTTTATTTAGAATCCTACTTGTTGTTTGTTTGATTTTTGTCCCAAGATTTCATACAATTTTTTGTAAATTTATATCACTTAAATAAAAAACCTTCAACGTTGAATATAAATATGAAACTATGATTCAATCTTATTCAAACATGGATTCAATCCTATACTAAATAAATTGTCTTATCACCTTAACTAAAATATGACACTGAAGCTCTTTCTTTTGACCTTATGTTGAAATTTGTTAATCTCTATACACATACAAATTTAGATTTTGTTTTCTCTTTATTTAATATTTACTCATTTATTGTTTTTATAAATTATGTTTTATAAAATTTAAAAGTACTTAATGACTATTTTTATAGGCTAAGAAGTGATTTATATTGTGTACACCATGGTGTGTGGGGTACTACCCTAATACTTAATCCATTGTACAACACTAAACATGGAGTTTAGTTTCCTTGTACCTCATTATACCTTATTTGTATCATAATAAGCCTATTTTAATTACTTTATTTTTGGTACACCTAATATGAGAGTATCACATAGGGAAGTTACTCTCCCCATACCCTTAGAAACAAGATAGAATGTCATATGCACAATTTAACATCTATAGTTAGTTTTTTGAAATATTGGTCCAACACTAATCTATGAATGAGAAATTATATTCAAGATCCCACACAATCATTCAAACCCTTTCTTAGATCACCCTCCATACCTTTTTTTATTTTTATTTTATTCGTAATTGGATCAACAAGTGAATTTTTCTTTCATATGTTACATAAAATTATGTAGTTCATGGTTACATATTGTATTAATTTTAAACATGTTATTATTTATGTGTTTTCATGGATTCAATGCCAAATTATATATTGAATATATACTAAATAAGTCCTAATATCATGGCCTTCTTATTTTAAATGGTTTCACTACTATATCATGTCATTATTCTTTTCTGATAGATTTTTTCAAATCTTAAATGAATTTTGAAAAAGAGGAAGCATGTGTTATACATTTTATCAAATGTATAAAATCAAATTATCTTCCATTAATTATTTCACACCCTCTTTAAGGGCATATTATCACTCTCATTTTAGAACCCAATACTCAGGAAAAGTCTAGTGAAACTAATGAAGAAAAGTTTATGGAATATCTTTGTCAACGTATAGAAAAGGTTTAATACCTATTATATTTTTCTATATATGAATAAAATAAATGTTCTGAAGGTATTCTTCCAATATTTTCACTTCATTTAATGCATCCATTCCTATTTATACACCTCTAGTAACTTTCATAGCATAATTTGTTAGTTTTGGAACATCACGTGGTTTCTAATAGGAATCCATACATATCTCTACCCATACTACTTATACCCCTCTAATTTCATATACAAATTTTGCTCTTTAGCATAAAATTATTTCGTTATGAGCTAATATATCTCAAATTGAGAGAACTCTTTCTCATACTAGCCCCTCCATGGATTGATGTTCCTTGTTACATGAACCTTTGGCACAAAATTTCATCTTATCCATTACCAATTGGTTTTTTGGATCAAAATCTTCCTCTATATGAAGTAAAAATTCATCCTAAACAACATTTACATGTATTATGTGTCACTTGGTTATAGTATGTAGATAATGACAAATTATTGACAAATACCTTTCTAATAAGTCTCAAATAGTATATTATTAGATAATTTTATGATATTCCTCTTCAATAATAAAATTATTTCAATCCTTTATAAAAATAGTTTTTAACACTCTTTTCTATAAACATTGGTTAAAATATATTATATACTCAAATTTTAAAAATCAAACAAGGGTCAAAAGAGACAATCCATGAATATGTTCTAAGATGCAAGAGTATGATAGAAAAAATGACCAATAAAATAGATATTAATGAGCTCCAATATAGTTTCATTCAAATTTTTATATCTCCCATCTAAGAGGAAATTATTTTTGATAATTTTAAATATTTTTATTTGTTATGCCATATAGTCAAAGAGAATGAAGTCAAATTTCTTAATTTGAACAAGCTCAAGTATACTTCATAAGTTCCTTATACTTTAAATTTCAAATTTTAAATAAACCAAATTATAAGTGTAACCCTAATGAATTAAATAATGAAGCTAAGATTTTAATATTATTATTTCACAACTGATAAAAGACTTAAATTGAAATCTCCACCAAGGAGGAAATTCTCAAGATTAACATCAACTCCTCATGTATTATTATAAAAGCTACTTAAATGAGATCTCATCACTTTTCCTTACCAATGGAAGTGGACATGTATAGACCACAATATTTTTTTTATATAAATGCATATTTTGATTACCATAAATGTATTAAAAATATATGTTTCAATCTTAATCACAATATTTAAGATCTCATTGATGAGAATAGTATTTATATTGGCACACATAGTGAAGATACTAAGAAATAAGAAAATGAAAATTCGAAGCTCAAACCATACAAAGATCCTTTCCCAAATCATGAATCAAATAACAAGGAAAATTTGAAATTATATTATGCATAATATTTTCATTATCCTCCTTCTAGACTTGGGCATCCATTTCATATCATTATTTGAATAGTTACAAGTGAACAAGCATCATGTCCTATGATTACATTTGATGATAGTGAAGTTGTTGATGATGATTTAGATAGACATGCACTCTTTATCAAAGTATATTTTAATAATAAATCCATACATAGTGTTATGATAAATAATATATCCATCAAAAATTCATGTACCATAACACTCATCTATTCTCTTGGTTATACAAATCAATAATTATAGAATACTTATAGATTTTTTAAAGCATTTTATGGTCATAAATAAGATACTCAGGCATATAATACTACCTTTACAAGTGGTTAATATATTAGTGCCCACTCCATTATTAATTTTGTTAACAAAAGGGGTTTTTTATATGTTTTTTATTTGATATGGTAAATAAATAGGTTTTATAAGGACTTAGAACCATCTGAGTGAATTACGTCAGTTTAAATAGGCCCACTAGGGTTGAGAAGACAAAATTAACAAAATAAGTACTTAGAAACAAAAGAAACAAACAAAAACTAACACTATTCTAGGGAGAAAGTCCCTCCTGAGGATCTTCAGTAGTATTAGTATCTTTTTCTTGGATGGTTGGTTTGTCTTTTCAAACCTTGACATGAGTACATTTCTTGGGGCCTTCCGCTACTTCCTCAAGAAAGATCATTCTGGGCCACTTCTTGCCTTTCACCTATAAAGGATTATATTTGGGAGGGAACCCCTTAGGGGATCCTAGAGAGGGGAATTTTGGACCTTATAGGATTTAATAACAAGGGATTGTGGGGCTTTAACTAAGTGGACAAAAGACTATATAGTGGTATCAGCCACCTGATGGAGTTTGTTCTAGTCTTGTATAAGCTTTATCAGGCCAAATCCTACCTACTGAATCCTCAAGTTGAAATTTTCTAGAAAAAAATTATTCTTTTCCAAATCCTCCTTCATTAAGGCCTTACCTTTTCAGCCTAAATGCATGGGATAACCAATTTAAATGGGTTTTTGTTAAGGTGTGGAGCCTAAAAGCTTCACCAAGTAGCACATTTGATAGTTTGTAGGTTTACACAGTCACCGACGTTGGTCAGGAGTGACCGACATCAGTCAGGTGTAGTTGAAGAGATGCCGGCATCGACAGGGATCAGCTGACGTCGGTCACAGGCAAGCAGGCAGGAACCGGCGTCAGTTACCTGCGCGTCGAGAAAGCTATTTTCAAGGACAGAACCGAATGTTTGCATGATGAGATTAAGTTGTAGTCTTAAGTCCGCATCTCTATTATTAGTAAGACTATTTATAGAGCCCTTGTTCAAGAGGCTTAACTGTTGGTTGTAAGTGCATGCTCAATTTTCCTAATTCTATATATAGGAAGGATCTTCTTAGCTTATTGTAGTAGAACATTGTGAATGTTGAAGAACAGTACAGAATTGTACAGGTGAATCATTCCAGGTTGTTGGAGTTAATTGTACTTGAGAGAGAGAGCTCTTGAGGGAAAGAGATCTAGAGAGAGATCTGTACATCTGAGAGAGGTGTGGAAGAAAGAAGTTTCTTCAATTGTATTCCTTCTGTAAAGAGTTTAATACAAGTTTTTAGGGTGGTTTTTTGTATCTCTTGTTCTTTGCTATTTATCATTCTAGTTACTTATCTATCTGATTTAATTTCGTGGTTTATTGCTTTTATAAGTGTAATAAAATTGTTGGTTGATCCCTAACAAGTGGTATCAAATCTTGGTTGTAGGTTTAGAGCTTGATATCAACAAGTGGTATCAGAGCTCAGGTTCACTAATAGGTGGTTCAGATCTGTGTAGTGTGTATTGATTACAGGTTGCTCATAGGGGTTTCTACAGGGATTTCTATTTGAGTGGGAGAAGTAATGGTAGAAGAAAGTAAACTAAGAATGGAGAAGTTCAATGGCAAAAATGATCAACATTAGAGAATGCAGATAGAGGACTATCTGTATCAGAAAGATCTATACTTACCGTTAGGTGGGATTGCAAAGAAGCCCATAGACATGGATGATGAAGAATGGGAAGTTCTTGATAGAAAGGCTCTGGGGTCTATAAGACTGAGTCTAGCATCTACCATGATATCTAATTTATCACAGGCAAAAACAATGGTAGAGTTGATGACTACTTTATCAAATTTGTATGAAAAACCCTCAGCTTCTAATAAGGTATATCTTATGAAGCAGTTATTTAATTTGCATATGTAGGAAGGTGGATCTGTATCTAATCACCTGAATGATTTCCATGGAATTGTAAATCAATTAAGTTCAGTCAATATTGTGTTTGATGATGAAATTAAAGCTCTTTTAATATTATGTTCTTTGCTTGAAAGCTGGCATAGCTTAGTAATGGCAGTTAGTAATACTGCATCTGCTTCAAATATTTTAAAAGTAGAGGATGTTGTTAGTGTTATCTTGAATGAGGAAATTCGTAGGAAAATCACAGAGGAAACATCAGGGAACGCTTTATGTTTTGAGAGTAGGGGAAGGTAAAAAGAGAGGAGCAAGAGGAGATCAAGGTCTAAGTCTAAGGTGAGAGGTAGATCCAAATCCAAAAATGGCAGGAAGCCATAATGCTGGAATTGTAGAAAGATGGGGCACATAAGTAGAGATTATTGGTCAAAGCCTAAGGAGGACAATTAGCATGAAGGAAAAGAAGAAGCAAAGGTTGCAGGTATTGCACAAGATGCTTTAATATACTCTTTGCATAATAATATATAATCTTGGGTTTTAGATTTTGGTGCATCTTTTCATGCTACCCCTAATAGTGAATATTTTAGTGACTATATCCATGGAGATTTTGGAATAGTGTATCTAGGGGATGATGAGCCTTGTAAAATTATTGAAAAAGGTAAAGTGCAGCTGAAAATGCAGAATGGCAACACATGGGTGTTGAGAGATGTTATGCATGTTCCCAGCTTGAAGAGAAATTTAATTTCTGCAGGAAAGTTAGGGGATGAGGATTGTATAGTAACTCTCACAGCTGAATCTTGGAAGGTGACCAAGGGTGCACTTGTAATGGCCAGAGGTAAGAGAGTAGGCACTCTCTATTTATGTAATTGTGTTACTAACAATTCTCCTTCTATATTATCTACTTCAGATGTGGATGCTAAATTGTGGCACTCAAGGCTTGGCCACATGAGTGAGAAGGGGATGTCAATTCTTAAGTCTAGAGGTAAGCTTTCAGATTTGAAAAACATAGATCTAGAATTTTGTGAGCATTGTGTGTTTTTAAAATAGAAGAGAGTTAGTTTTCTCAAGACTAGGTCAACAAAGAAGAAGCATAAGTTGCAGCTTGTTCACACAGACGTGTGGGGACCGGCTCATGTAGCTTCTATTAGAGGATCACAGTACTATGTTATGTTCATATATGATGCTACAAGAAAGGTATGGATCTATTGTATTAATAAGAAATCTGATGTATTTGAGACTTTTAAGATTTGGAAAGCTATGGTTGAGAATGAAACAGGCAGAAGATTGAAGTGCCTGAGATCTGACAATGGTGGTGAGTTCTATAGCTATAAGTTCAAAGATTATTATTATATGCATGGAATCCATAGGCAAAGGATAGTTCCAAGGACACCTTAGTAGAATGGAATTACTGAAAGGATGAACAGAACAATTATGGAGCGTGTAAGGTGTATGAGATTACATGCTGGTTTGCCCTTAGAGTTTTGGGCAGAAGCTGTTGACACTGCAGTGTACCTGATTAACAGAGGACCCTCTACAGCTCTGGATGGTGGAATTACAAAAGAGGCATGGATAGGTAAAAAGGTAGATCTCTCATATCTCAAAGTTTTTGGTTATGAAGCCTTTGTGCACGTTGATAAAGAAAATAGAAAGAAGCTAGATGCTAAGTCTATGAGGTGCACATTTATTGGCTATGGCTCAGATGATTTTGGTTTTAGATTTTGGAATCTAGGAACTAATAAGATAATTAGGAGCCATGATGTTGTTTTCAATGAAAAAGTGATGTATAGTGATCAGTTGAATAATCTAAATCAATCTGGGCAGAGCAATGGAGAATTGGACGAGGTGACGGTCCAAAATGAGCTTGCAGGAAAAAGAAATAATCACTTGCAGGAAAACACAGAGATCGACGTCGACAAGGAAGGAACCGACATCGGCATAATAGAAACCGATGTTGGTCATACAGAGACCGACATTGGTAGGACAAAAACTGACGTCGGTCAGGAAAAACTGGCATCAGCCAGTAATAGGCCTGGAAGTGACCAAGGTCAGTCACTGTCAGAGAATTTGGGCAGACAGTGTGTTATGAATGAGTCTCAAACGCCCATCAAGAGGTCAGAAAGGGTAAGTAAGCCTCTAATTAGATATTCCCCTTTATTATTCTATTTATTGCTAACTGATGGTGGAAAACCAGAGAGTTTTGAAGAAGCATTACAGGTGGAGTCCAAGAGTCAGTGGGAGCATGGCATGGTTGAGGAGATGGAGTCCTTGAGAGAGAACCAAACATGGGATTTGGTTGAGTTTCCAACTGGTAAGAGGACACTAAAGAATAGATGGACCTACAGGTTGAAGGAAGGTGAGAATGGATAGATGAGATATAAGGCCAGATTGGTAGTGAAAGCATTTGCACAAAATCCAGGTATTGATTTTGGTGAGATTTTTTCTCCTGTTGTTAAAATGACTTCTATACGGGTTGTATTGCCTTTGGTTGCTATTGAGGATTTGCATCTTGAGTAGCTTGATGTTAAGACATCATTTCTTCATGGAGATTTGGATGAGGAAATATACATGGAACAGCCAAAAGGATTTGAGGTCAAAGGTAAGGAGAAGTTAGTGTGTAGATTGAAGAAAAGCTTGTATGGCCTCAA
The DNA here is from genome assembly GCA_037957365.1 of Torreya grandis. Lineage (NCBI taxonomy): Eukaryota > Viridiplantae > Streptophyta > Pinopsida > Cupressales > Taxaceae > Torreya > Torreya grandis. Next base: position 749,040 of record JARHVA010001076.1, read on the forward strand.
GCAAGCTCCTAGATAGTGGTATTTGAGATTTGATAGGTTTATGACTGAGCATGGCTATAGTAGGTGTCAATCTGACCATTTTGTGTATTTTAAGAGATTGGATAATGGTAGATATATTATTCTATTGTTGTATGTAGATGATATGTTGGTTACAGGATCACACATGCAGGATATCTCTAAGGTGAAATTAGCTCAAACATTTGCCATGAAGGATTTGGGAGCAGCAAAGAAAATCCTTGGCATGAGCATTAAGAGAGACAGGAAAAATCATAGGTTGATTTTGTCTCAAGAGGATTATGTGAACAAGGTGTTGAAATGGTTCAATATGTAGGATGCAAAATCGGTAACCACACCTTTGGCTGGACATTTTAAGTTGAGTAAAGAGTAATGTCCTAATTCACATGATGAGGTAGATTACATGAGTAAAGTTCCATATTCTTCCATATTAGGGAGTTTAATGTATGCAATGGTTGTACTACACCGGATATTGCCTAAGCAGTGGGAGTTGTAAGTAAGTATATGGCCAATCCAGGGAAGGAACATTGGAAAGTAGTTCAATGGATCCTTAGATATCTGAGAGGAACTAGCAGTAGGCATTTGTGCTATGGAGGTTTAGATACTTCTCTACATGGTTATGTAGATTCAGATATGGCAGGTGATTTGGATGGCAGGAGGAGCACCACAGGATATGTTTTCACTGTTGGTGGAATGGCGGTTAGCTAGATATCAAAGTTGCAGAAGGTTGTTGCCTTGTTAACTATAGAAGAAGAGTATATTTCAGCCACAAAGGCTAGCAAAGAGATGATATGGATGACACGGTTCATGGAAGAGATTGGAAAGGAGCAAGAGAGTTGTAGACTATACAGTGATAGTCAGAGTGCCATTCATTTGGCTAAGAATTCAGCCTTTCATTCAAGAACAAAGCATATACAACTTAGGTACCACTTCATAAGATAGGTATTGGAGGATGGTGAGTTGAAGTTGGAGAAGATCCATATAGATAAGAATCCTACTGATATGTTAACCAAGCTGGTTACAAAGGAGAAGTTAAATCTTCATTTAACTTCTGTTGGTCTTCATGATTGAGTTGAAGATGGAAGAGCTAGAAGATGTTGTTGTACAGGTACTGGTGCAGCTGTTTATCTCCAAGTGGGAGATTGTTAAGGTGTGGAGCCTAAAATCTTCACCAAGGAGCGCATTTGATAGTTTGTAGGTTTACATAGTCACTGGCGTCAGTCAAGAGCGATCGACATCGGTCAGGTGCAGTTGAAGAGACGCCAGTGTCGGCAGGGATTGGCTGACGTCGATCACAGGCAAGTAGGCAGGAACTGGCATCGATTACCTACGCGTCTAGAAAGCTATTTCTAAGGACAAAACCAAGTGTTTGCATGATGAGATTAAGTTGTAGTCTTAAGTCTGCGTCTCTATTATTAGTAAGACTATTTTTAGAGCCCTTGTTCAAGAGGCTTAACTGTTGGTTGTAAGTGCATGCTCAAGTTTCCTAATTCTATATGTAGGAAGGATCTTCTTAGCTTATTGTAGTAGAACATTGTGAATGTTGAAGAATAGTACAGAATTGTACAAGTGAATCATTCTAGGTTATTGGAGTTGATTGTACTTGAGAGAGAGAGCTCTTGAGGGAAAGAGATCTAGAGAGAGATCTGTACATCTGAGAGAGGTGTGGAAGAAAGAAGTTTCTTCAATTGTATTCCTTCTATAAAGAGTTTAATACAAGTTTTCAGGGTGGTTTCTTGTATCTCTTGTTCTTTGCTATTTATCATTCTAGTTACTTATCTATCTGATTTAATTCTATAGTTTATTGCTTTCATAAGTTTAATCAAATTTTTGGTTGATCCCCAACAGTTTTGTCTTAGGGATAAATAATAATTTGAGGGGTAGGTCATCAAAGGGGATTCAAATAAACTATTTTAGGGGAAATGTTTAGGAGGTTGGTGGGATCCCTTAGGAGGGTCATCCTTTGAGCAGTCCTCTTGGGATTCCTCAAATAATTATCCCCTAAGGGGACCTTCCAACCTAAAATATTTTTATCATACTTGATGAGAGGAAGATGAGACCCTATTGAAGGATAGGGTTTGTATCGTTAACCTGGTGGAGTAGAACAATACATTTCATGGATTTGAAAAGGAAGTATGGAAAAATAATTTTAAAACCATTGAAGTGATTCATTAGTAAGAAATGATGTGAAAATATTAAGGTATACTTATGTTTTAGAGTCATGTACCTCATGACCTAAAGTCAGATATCTAGCCAGTAATGTGAGAGGTCGATGCAAGGGAAACCCTTCTTGTCATTTTGCACAAATTTGTTCATTCTAAAGAATCACTATAGGGATTCTTGATTATTGGACTAATATTTATATTCTTTGGCCCCATTATAGGACATGTTCATGGCATCACTAATAAATTCCTCTAATATTTTTATGGAGATGACTCACATAGTGACTTTTCATTTTGTCCATGTCATGATGAAGTCTTAGATAACCATGGCATTATGTTTAGCAATGAATTCCATAAAATTAGTAAGGCCCCCCTTCTTGATTTTTTTTCCACATCTTATTTTGTTCTCAAACATTAAAAGAGGTGGGTTTTAATTAGTCTCTATCTCCACCCATGGGTGTTGGAGTCACAGAGATGGAATAGGAGGGATGAAAGTTTTAGATGTAGCCAAAATATCCAAGACTCAAATGGAAGAGAATTCCCACTGAAGTCAAAAATTAATAATTATACCCCTTTCCTTTGAAATGAATGAAAATCATCTAAATTGGGATTTTCCCCATCGAGTTAAGGTGATGTGCATGTGAGGGGATGATAGTTCTAGGTTGCATTATTACCTTCTACATGGATGACATTATTCACCTTAGGGGTGACACTACCTACATTATGATAGTTGGCTTTTTAAAATTAATTTACATTCTAAGATTAATGGGGGTGGGCCTAGGTCTATAATGTCCATTAAATGATCTATAGTTGAATTACCCCACTATGATCTACATGGAACATAAGGAAAAGTTTGACCCTACCTCAAGATGTCCTCATGGCCACTTCAAACTGTAGGTGATGTGAAAATGCCCCACTCCACACACCACATGTAAATCAAGGATTGAACTTGAGACTTGGGTGACCTAAGTCATTGTTCCCATCCACTTAAGTTAACTTTTGGGGGCTTAAAACTTAATATACATTTGAAGCTTAATGGGGGTGGGCCTGGGTCTGTAATTTTTGTTGAATGATCCATAGCCAAATTTCCCCACTGTAATCCACATGGAACACAAAGAGAAGTTTGACCCCTACCTCAAGGTTTCACCATGACCACTTCATAATGTAGGTGATGTGAAAATGCCCCACTCCACATATGATAGGTAAATCAAGGATTAAACTTGAGACCAAGAGGTTTTTAATATGTTATTAGGATTCCATTGGATATAAAATATTAGATAAATACCTTCTAAAGTACACTAATGTCTCAAACATATTCATGGTAATCAATTAGAAAAAATTCCATGAATATAATATGGAACTAGTGATATTAACCCCTCTTAAAGACCAATTGGAAAACACATGCATTGAGCAACATGGTAATGAATAGTCTATAAAAATATTCAATGAATATTAAAGAATAAATTTTTCCATCTACTTATGAACATCATCTAGTTACACATGAGCATATTATAGATTTAATTTATCCATCTATATATGAGCATGATATAGTTCCACAATAGCATAGTCAGTTAGTTTTAAATAACATGGCACAATATCTTAAGTATAAATTATCACTTAAAAGAGTATTTAATCTCCTAAAACATCAAAGGTTATTTATTAAGAATCACCACATGTTCTAGTAGTTACATCTTCTCCTATCACATATGAGGATACAAGTTTACATGTGTATATGTGCAATTATTTAGATGGTTATATTACAACATATGATTCTTATTAATATTCAAAGGAATCTAAAATCAATACTTCCTTTTTCACATGAAGTAATTACTTCATGAAATGATGTTTTGTATACATTTTTCCATCTTATTTATGATATTCATGGTTGGACACAACCTCCTAATACCTCCCAACCCATTGAACATATATAATCTCTTGATTAGCTACTTATACTCTCATTTGTACATAACTTCTTTTTTTTACTTATTTTATCTTTTATCCAATAGTTGTTTTATCTCATGTCTTTATTTTCACTTTGGGCACTAACCCTCTTTCATTTTCAAACTTGTTCAAAAAATCCAAAAGACCTATCTTACAATGATTTAAATTCTCATTCTTTATTTCAATACAATTTACTACTAATGCATATTTATCATGTTATAGATTTCATTAGATTTACATAATCACATTTATCTACTCCTACATTCTAAATAATGGGGCATGAGCATCCCATCTACATGATTATGATTCAAATCCTCATTACCTTGGGGGAATTTTTCTTTCCTTTGCTTCTTTCCATACTATGTTTTAAAATCTTGTTGTGGATTATTTGAATCCCTCTCTTTTCTTCTATTTTTGAATCCTTTATTATTTTTAATTTTAAAAAGTTTAAATTTAAAATATTTTGATATTAAAAAAATTCAAATTTTAAAAAAATTCAAAAAATCATATATGTCAAAAATTTAAAAATATATAATATTTACAAAAATTCAAAATTAGAACCTCTAAGAATTTTATTATGATTCTAGATTGTTTCCTTACATTATTTTTTCTATGTTAGATAGATATCATATTTAAATTTTCAATACACATTACTTTTCAAGAGGTATATTAGTGTGATACATGACATAATGTTACATAATTATTTGATGTTGGGCTTATTTTTTTACCCAACAACCTTCCTAAGTTGGGGGCATATCTTTGTTCTCAATGAATGCTTAAACATGTTGTATCTATCACCATGTTGATATATATATCATTTTTTTTTTAATAATCACTTATACCTTCCATTTTGTGACATGAATAAAATATTTGATAACAATGACATTAATACAAATGACTGATGTAGAGTAGTCTCATTTTCTCTATGATTATTGTTAAAGTCTTATTACATGATAATCTAGGACTTATTTGCTTATTGTGTGTGGCCCTTGGACTTGTGTGTGTGTGTGTGTGTGTGTGTGTGTGTGTGTGTGTGTGTGTGTGTGTGTGTGTGTGTGTGTGTGTGTGTGTGTGTGTGTTATTTCTTGAATATAATAATCATTTTGTTTGAAGTTTGATCCTAGACCTTGTGTGTTTATGAGGCATTTGCATGTCCCTTGTATGTGGACTTTGGGCCTTATTCATGACATTATTTGTAAATTGTGCGACATTGTGTGACATTTCTTATAATTTCATTGATTATTAATATGATTCCATGATTCATATCATACATCACTTTTATTTTATAATTTAATCTTGTGCCATGATTCATATATTTCATAGCTTGCTTATGGGATTCAATGATATATATATATATATATATATATATATATATATATATATATATATATATATATATATATATATATATATATATATATAACACTTTTTTCATATGCAATTCATTGCACTATTTAGTACTATGATAAAATATATTTTAAATTTTCATATGATACTAGATGATGGCATATTTCACATATTATATTATTCTCTTTTTATATTAGTGTATTTCATGCTGCTTACCTCATCCCAAACTTGGGGAATTAAAATGGGCTTGTCTTGAGGATTCAAGTCCTAATGAATAAAAAAATTCAAATTTATGACATTATATAGGTTTCATAATTATAGTATGGTTTAAAATTTTCAAATTCTTGGGGCACATTACATGCATGTGCACTCATTCCTATTGTTATAATTTATAGGTTTAAATACTCATAATATTCAAATGGAATTCAATATATATTTAGGGGACATGATATTCATTCATTTCCATGTTTTTACATGGACATTTTCCAAGATAAAAAGTTTCAAATTATTAAAAAATTTAAATAAAATCTAGATATTTTTTCATTAGTGTGATTTGTCTCATGTTTTAATTGGGCCATGTAATTGTTTAGTGACACCAACATATAAGGTTTCACTTTAACAAGCCACATTTGGTTGTTTCATGCTCTTATCCTACCATGTTTGTGTCTAGTGACACTCATCATATATGGGTCAATGTATAATCCTAATTTTATGGTTTCATCCTTAAATTATTATATAAAAATACTCTATGAGATTTAGGGCATAAAATATTTCTACCCAAGGGCTTTCACTAGTTTTCAAAATGACACTTGATCACCCTCAAATTACCATGAGGTTAACATTTCACCAAATGCCTTAATAATGAGGTGATAAATTTTACATTTTAAAGCTACAAGGTAATTAAATTGCATGCTCTTTCAATTGTATTTTTTCCTTGCTCCCTTTTCAAATTTCAAAAATTCAAGTTTTAACATTTCAATTTTCAAATATGGGAAATAACTACTTTCACTATCTTTATTGAATACTTTGAATTAATGCATATTATATAATTAATATTCACATCAAAATAAAAAGTGTCTATACACACTTAGGTTCACATCTCCTTACTCTAGTAATTTCATTTTATTTAATCACTAGAATATAGTGGGGGGAAATGTAGACACTCAAGTTTTATCATTAAGTGTTTAATAATGTTTAATCTTGACATCCTTACCCTTACTTGATATATTCACCATTATGTTAACTTGAAAACTCTATGGGATCATTAAATATTCCCTTTACTACTTTAAAATCATTTAAAACATCATTAAATCATCCATATTTTACTTGCAGGCTCTTATCAACCAACTCACAATAATATTTTTCTTTATGGTATAGGGCTACACTAGTGGACATGGTCACACTTTGGCCTTGTCTCTCATGATCCAACATTAAATTTTAAAATTTTAGAAATTTTATATTAACCCTCTAATTCTTTTATAAAGTTGATAATGTAAATATTCCAAATATTCCTCCATATAAGCACATCAATGCTTCTCCAAACACATCTAGCAAACACTTGGCAATTTTAATACATATTTAGAAAAATATTAATATTATTTCTAATTCCAATTATATTTTACTCTAAAGGTCATAAGTTAGTACTAAATTAATTTTATTTCAATTTAATGGCACTCACTATCAAGCATTTAATTCAATCTATCTCATTGCATTCATATAACAAATATCAAGATTTACACACTCACCCTAAGAGGGATAACTACATTAGCCTAAGGTCCTTTTGATATATGTATGCATGTAATATCCCGAATTGGAATTTTATTTGATAATTGGATTCCTCATAATTCCTTTTAAAATAATATTTTATAAATGTAACTTATACTAAGAATAATATTTAAAATAAAAAATGTTATTATATTAATAATAAAATATAAATCCTTAAGGGATTTCATCCTTGGGATATAATGATTACAAGGGTTTTCATCCTTACAATAAAATTACATGATTAAGGTATTTCTTCCTTAAATTTTTTTGTAAAGCATAATTATTTTACATGGTTATATATTTTTAATACATGATTAAATGAATTCCTTCCATAATAATGAATGACTATAAATACTTCATCACCTTCCATCAAAAGACGTGTCTCTTACAAATGTCTTTTACCAAGGGAGGTGATGTCCCAAAGGGTGTCATCCCTTAGTGTTTAGGTGGGTTGGCCTACCTATATATTTTTTAGTTTTTATTAAATGTGGTGCTCCCCTCAAGAGGGGTGATTCTAATTGTTACACCCTCCTTAATGGTTATGCCCTTCTCTTATGCTTGGAAAGGGATATTGCAGTCCTCCCTTCCTAAAATTTCTTACCTCAAGAAATTGTAATCCCTCATGCCCAAGTACCATGTCCAAGAGATAAAACATGATGTAGTTCTCCCAATTCCTTGATCCAATCCCTGTCAAATGAGAGATATTTTGCTAAGACAAGCTCAGGCTTCTGATGTACTTTGGCTAATCCAAAATTCTTGCATCTATTTTCATGTCATGGACTTTTAAGGGTCCACTCTTTTTGTCCCAATAATTTGTATTACTATAATTTTTTCTTTCCTTTTTGACTTTATTTTTATAATTCATGCACATAACCCTTTCATCATTTACTTGCTTCATGTAGTTGGTTGTTTTGAAATTTCCATCAAGCTAAACATTAGCAAAATCATCTAGAAATTTGGCCTGCACCACTAATTTATCTTCACAATCTTTCACCTCAAATTCTTATTCATTATTTGGCTCATTATCCATGATTTATTTTTCTTTCTTTGGAGATTCTGCTGCATTTAATACTTTTTATGGTTATTCATCTAGCAACATATCTTTGTGCCCCTTAATTATCACAAATAGTTTTCATTTCTCTAAACATTGGGTAATAATAATTTTAGCTAGTGTATGTGCCACTGGTGATGATTCTTATTCAATAATAGCCATTAGTATAGATAACAAATACTGTGAAATATCATCTCTCATTCAAGACCAAAGTCATAATGACTACATTGACTCTATTACATCTTCTATATGATTTTTATGGATAGTAGCGAAGAAATATTCAAACATGTGAAGAATCAGATCATCACATCCTAGATCTAACATTATCACACAATATTTTATTTTTTCCATGATGTCAAGGATTGTGACCCTATTAGGAAAAAAAGAACTTATGATGTCATCTAGACCCTCAAAACATTCCACTATTAGCTAAAACATTCCACTATTAGCTAAAATATTAATTTCATGGTGTTATCAATATATGTCAATTATGTTGTTGTAATCCTTTTAATTTCACTAATATAAGTGATAACCACAAGTCTCACATCTGGATCTGGATATTTCAACAACTTGGACTTGACCAAATGAGTTACCAAATGATTCATTGCCCAAAACATAGACTTAGAATCTGATTGCCTTATCGAGGATAAACAGTTAGTTGCTTCCTCCAAAACATTGAGCAAAACATTTTTTAAATAATGTGGATGCTCAAGTTCCATTACCAATCTATAAATCTTTATTTTCAAATCATATTTTCTTATTAACTTCATGATTCATAAACTATGCATCAAATCCAAAATCCATTTTCACAGGTTGGCAGGAACAATTGCTCTGATACCACTTTAATATCCCTAATCAAAATATTATTTGATAATTTGGATTCCTTAGAATTCATTTTAAAATAACATTTTATAAATTTAACTTTTACTAAGAATAATATTTAAAATAAAAAATATAATTATATTAATAATAAAATATAAATCCTTAAGGGATTTCATCCTTCAGATATAATGATTACAAAGGTTTCATCCTTACAATCAAATTACATTATTAAGGGATTTCATCCTTAAAAGTGGTTGTAAAGCATAATTCTTATACATGGTTATATATTTTTAATACATGATTTAATGAATTCCTTCCATACCAATGAATGATTATAAATACTTCATCACCTTCTATTAAATGATATGTCTCTTATAGATGTGTTTTCCCAAGGGAGATGATGTCTCAAAGGCTAGCATCCCTCAGTGTTTAGGTGGGTCAGCCTACCTATATAAGTTTTATTTTTTATTAAATGTGGTGATCCCCTCAAGAGGGGTGATTCTAATTGTTGTTCCCTCCTTAATGGTTATGCCCTTGTCTTATGTTTAGAAAGGGATATTACAAGGCAACATTCAAATCATGTTGGTTTTTTTATGATATCTCAACTATTCCCCTTACCTAATTCCCCCTATGTATTTTATCTCCTATTTGTCTATTGTGTATGATCTAGGGTTTTAATTTTATAACTCATACATGTGGAAAGTTGGGACACATAATCAACCAAAAACTCATCATAAGCAAGTGCATTCACTCTAACTAAAAAATAATTAGTCTAATCAACCAAGATGTGGTTACAATTAATAGATAAGGTTATCATGTGGAATTATCATCCTAGTACAACATTTTCCTAACATAGTTTAAAATCCTAATTTCAACTATGACATATATCACAAGTCCTATCAATAAATTTTTGTCAACACTTAGCCTTCACAGTCAGTAATAAATATTTCATTGTCAATTTAATATTTATATATTATTTAAAATTATATAATTTGATGTATTTTAAATTTAATATCTATATGTTCTATATAACTAAATCATTTTTTCAATAGCTTAATTTTTATGAGCATTTCATTTCTAAATAAAAATAAAATTTAATAGGATAATAAATCACTAGGGTAAGTACCTGATTGTCAAGTTAAAAAATTATTTTTTTAACTATAATTAAATTTTAATTTCCTTAGGTTTCAATTTAGTCTAATTTGATATTGTATATCTTCATTTAGACATAGCATGTTAAGCTCAGTGTGAATCTAGTTGGAGTATTATTTTTTACAGACCAAATTCATTCTTATAAGGTAAAATGAGACTCAAAATTCTCTAAAATTATATTTAAAATAAATTATAAGGTTTTATAAATAATAATTAGTGATAATAATTAGAAAATCATGAATAGTGGCATGATTATTTTATAATTCTTAAGTTGTTAACCTAATTTCAACTATTGATAAGCTGTAAGTAGATGTAAATATATGTTCCATAAAGAAATTAGTCTTAGTAAGTGAGGTAGATATGCTTGGTGAATGTTTATAATAGACCTTAAGACATTGGTAAAAACTCTTATTTAAGGTTTTAAGGATGTAACATCTTATATGGAATCATAAATGCATCAGATCTACAAATCAATCCTAGCTTGGAGAAGATAGATCCTACTTACACTTCTAGTTGGGGGTACATTGAATCATTAGAAACATGACCAATATGTGGATCCACTTGAACCAATTAGGGGATATATTACCAAAATAATAATACTAGGGAGGGTTAAAAATCCTCCATTCAATAAAAATTATGCAATAACCCTAACTAAGCCCTATGTTTTCATATTCACTAACTAATAACAAGTAAAGCAATGAAATCTAATGTAGTGATTACCAAAGCTTATGGAAAAATATGTGGGTTAGTAAAAAATTTTAAATAAACATGCATAAGATAATCCTAATTAAGATATGTATAGGTAAAACCCTTAATACATGGAGAAGAAGAGTAATATTATTCAAAATCCATTACTTATGATATGTTTATCTACTAAAGAGAGGAGAAAAGTTAGAGATACTTACTTGAAAGACAAACCCATCAAGACTCAATCTCTCCTTAGCCAAAAGTGATTAAAAAGAGTTTTTTATGGTTTGTAATGATCATTAAGAAAGGCCAAATCATCCAAGACTTCTCGACAAGACTAGATTCTCCAAGTAGAAACCCTAAGCTAAGACTTCTCAAGTAGAATGGTGGAAGAGCAGATTGTAAAGAAGTGAAAATAAATAATAAATATTGATGTCTATATAATAATGATGAAATGGATATTTTTATATAGGGTAATATAACCATAAAACCTTCTAAAAGTTTTAGCTGACAGGGTCTACCCAATCCACCTAGTCATGTAAACTATCAAAAGGGGTGCTAGGTTGGGAAAAGGGGTATGAATGGTGGTAAAAGATCGAAGAAGTGTTAAAAAGAGGATAAATATATTAGGGAATGGTTTTATGATATTATTGGATTGGTAATAAGTGGAAATAAGGGACAATAATCATATGAAGCACTAATGGTCTGCCCACCCCTTTCTTGATGCACCCCTTAAGGCATGCACTCAGAGAGATTGAGACTTAACAAGTTCTAGAAAGATATAAAGCATAAATAATTGATAAAATTTAAAAATATTATGTGTATACATATGCCCCACTAAAATATCATCATGTGTCACTAAGGTACAATAAGGGATGGTGCTTCAAGAAAGAACATAGTAACACACAACACTGAGACTAAAAAAATATTACAGTATTTTTAAAGCAAAAATAACTAAAATTAAATGATTTAAAAGGAAATAACTAAATATTTAATTTGATGCATACCTTGAATTACCTTTATTTATTTATGGTTGTCTACTATGTTTGTATTTTTTATTTTGATGGGTATAGAGACTAATTTTGATAAACCTAAGATTATAAAACTAAAAATAAAAACAAACAAATGTAGGAAAGCTAAGATAACTAATGTTATGTGGATGGGGCATGGCTACTAGATCTATTGGATCATTTGATGAAGGTGGACTAATATATATTAGTCGTATTAGACTTGGGATGCATCATGGAAATGTAGTGAGTTATGTTGAATGTTGATTTAGTGGTCATGTTCTTGGGATCTTAAGAATGCTTAATCAATACCTTTAGGTGGGTGGTGGATGGGGATAACATAGAGGTTGATATCACATTTTAGGATGTTTATGCTTTAATAGGAATTCATATAGGATGGACACTTATGATCATTGGGATACCATATGGATAGGAGGAGAAGTGAACATTAGCCTAATGGGTGACTTGCTCAGATAGGATTTACTTGAGACTGAGGGTGAGTCTATTTGATATTTATATCACATATTTTTTAGATATCTAGAAGGATATGATAAGGTTTGTGATAGAATGAGTTTTATGTCACAAGTTGGATGGTAAGGTACCATTATATGTGATAGCCTTGTGTTAGTCGATATTAGAGTAAGAAGCACTTTATAACCTGGGCTCTATCATCTAGGTTCAGATCATTCATGATATGTATTAGATGTTATCCAGAGGCTAGAATACCATGGGGCTGGTGGTATTACTATGTGCCTAGATATATAATTGGTTTCTAATATACTGACCAGTTGGGTTATCCCATGTGGTTAATGATCAATTGTCTCAATTGCTACAATAGAGATAAGATCAAGTAGCATAGGTCATGCCCAATGTTCTAGTGCTATAGATGATCATAAGAGGAAATATTGTATGGTAGTTTTATGGACACATTATGACACTTTGGCCAAGTTTTATAATGGAAGCACTAGAGTTATCATGATCATGGATTATAAGCCACTATACTTGGTGGGTAAAGCTGCATCAAGTGGCATGCTTACCAAGATAATTAAACTCCCTCACCTAGTGACTGATATAGTAGTGCCCAATTTTTGAGCTAGGAACATGAGAAAACCAAAGGAGAGAGGAGGAAGAGGACCACTAATCATGACACTAGAGATAAAACTATGGCATGAAAGACCATGGATAGGTCGAGCATGATGGCTAATATCTAAAGAGGACATAGATGTTGATGTAGGAATGTCATAGGTACCATAATTGGTACCACATTAGGAGTTTCAATAACCACCTCAATCATACCACCAAAAAATATCTTAATGATGAGAAAGCACAAAGGGTGATCATCTAGGATGACCCATTTGTTAACCTAGGGTAGAGATGTTCTATAGAGGCACCACTAAGGTGAGGCTTGAGATGGGCATGGGTGATGACCCCAGGGTTTGCATTGATTGGGAGGCATCCCATGGATGAATTAATCAGAGGATGAGCTAATGGAGTAATTGTGATTGTCATTTGAGTAGATGGGGAGATGATGCTTAGTGATAATGGTATAGGTAATAAATGGTTAAAATTTGTTTAAGTTTTTAAAAATAGAATACTAGTTATATAAGATTTGTTTGATATATTGTAGATATATATTAGATTTATGATATAATATATATTTGGTTTGAATTTTTTAGATCCTACATATGAGGAGGAGATTAGATGGGGATCCTTGGTGAGGGAAGCACTCAATGATATCCTAGATGGGTACAAACACCATACAAGCCTACCACATTTGATGATCTCAGGGTACCATCTACCTCAACTCAAGAAAGCTAGTTTATATTATAAAGAGAGGTTGTAAGGTGATTAGAGGAATGTGGAGATGAGATACAACCACTGGTAGGGGTGTGAGTAGGAGAGGCATAGGCATGTCAAGCCTTGGCTCAAGAGAGAGTCATGAATTTGGCTACGACTATTTAGCTAGGATAGGTATAGTCCTAGGTGGCTAATTTATAGGTATAGGTAGTAGGCTTGAGATATTGGAAATACTCTTTATAGTGTACTATTAATAGGGGACTAACCAAGGTATCTATGGGCAACGTGGCTAGGCCTTGAGATAGACATGATAGATCCTAGCCTTAGAGTTTGAGTGATAAATTTTTGTACTTTGTATCAAAAGCACATGATGTGTGTGTGTGTGTGTGTGTGTGTGTGTGTGTGTGTGTGTGTGTGTGTGTGTGTGTGTGTGTGTGTAGATCCTAGCCTTAGAGTTGGAGTGATATATTTTTGTACTTTGTATCAATTTACTATTAATAGGGGACTAACCAAGGCATATATATATTTGTGTGTGTGTGTGTGTGTGTGTGTGTATGTATATAGATCCCTAGCCTTAGAGTTGGAGTGATATATTTTTGTACTTTGTATCAAAAGCACATGATATATATATATATATATATATATATATATATATATATATATATATCTTATTTTGACAGTTGGATGTTGGTTGTATGTGTTTGTATAATGGTTGTGGTTGTGGATGTATAGATATATTTATTTTGAGAACATGTATTTTTATTTTGTTGTATATTTTATAAGAAATATATGTGTTGTGTTTTATTTTATATAATTATGTAGGACACATGTATGGTTAAATAAAAATAGGTGAAAAGACTTGGTAAAATATAATCAATCAAAAATAAATGTACTACACACTATTTCACATTGATAAATGTGTAATAACAAAATATTAATAAATATAAGAAACTAAAGAGTGACAAAGAAGAGGATAAAATGTTTGTTTTTAAACCATGAAAAAGATTTGGACCAAATTAAAACAAGTAAAATCACACTAAATCATGTTGAAAAGTGTGAAAAAATGTAATAAAGTGTAAAGCACGTGAAAGAACAATGGTATAAATCAAATCAATTAATTCAATCAATCATACTAAATTACATTGGGAAGTATAAAATAAAAACAAAATTGGAAAAATTGGTCTTAAATTAATCACACTAATTAAAGTTGGGAGGTATGAAAATTTTAAGAAAAGTGGTTGGATTCTTACATGCAATTAGAAAATAAGAAGATAAAAGATGAAAAATTAATGAAGTAACCATAAAACATACTAAATCAATATGGGAAGCAAGTCAATAATGTGTAAATCATAATCAATCACATCTTATCTCATATTTGTCACATGTGATTTTGTTACGACTTGGATTATTGAAAAAATTTGTGAGGAAGGTCAGGTCCTATCCATGGTCTTACGCTGCAACCCATAAAGAGAAAACCAATGAGGTGGAATTAATGTGAAAATATGGTAAAAAGGTATGTTTTGAATGGTAATGTGGAAATTTTGGTAATTTTTAAGGAAGGTCAGGTCCTATCCATGGTCATATAATGCAACTCATAAATGGAATCCTTAGGGGAGTGATTAGTGAACAAATCAATATTTCTCAAGGGAAAAGATTAGGATTGTAGGGAGGGAAAAATGGAATGTAAGAAGCATAACATAGGTGTCTTATGAGAATACCTTAGGATACATGATTCACACTAAAGATAGGAGAAGACACTAAGGGACTAGTGACCATCAATATATAGAGGACACATGTTTGCTATTGACATAAAGATGTGTAGATAAATAAGTTTGCTACTAATATCAACTCATGTTGGCTGTTTTGAATAAGAAAATTAAAATGGACTTACCTTCTCATAATGTGTTCCTCATTCCTTAGGAATCCTTACAGAGTCTTCAGTCTATTGCAAAGATTGGGGATTTGTGTGAGAAAGTAGGTAGCACTAAAATATTTTTTATATTCTCCTTTTTTAATCTACTAGCCTGCCACACCCTAATGGACCTTGACTCTAGTATGAGGCTAATTATGTAGTTTTATCTTTGATTATAAAAATTATATGTAATTAGAATCATGTTTTTTAGTGTGATTTAGCTTTTGATAATTTTGAATGTTGTCTTTTGGATCATTGCCTTTTGTTAAATGATTTGGCTTTTGAATATTTTTATGGATTTTATGATTCCTCCTCCATAAAAAATTGGAATGACCAATCATGAGAGATAAACTGATACACATGAATGAACTTTAGGCTTAGGCTAAAGGAATCTAAGTATTCAAATACAAGACTGACTAGAAGACTTAGGCTTAATGATGAACTAGCATGTTATCTCAAGTCTCAACCATGTGTATGCTTAGTTTGAGAAAGGGAATAAAGGGGAATAAAAGGAGATCTAAAGTGTATCTTTAAAAGGAGATTATAATGAGATGAATCAATTGATAACTGATCACATGGTAAATGAGGAATGACTAATGGATCAAGGTTTGTATAACCAAGTCACAATAATAATTATTTATGTTTATAGAGATAAGATAGAAAAAAATCATGAAAAATAATAAGGAAGTCATAAGAAATCAACTCAACAAATAAAAATAAGGAAATGATGAAAAATAAATCCATAATATAACATAATGACATCATAATCAATTTAAAGTGTGAAACCAAAGTCACCATGTAAGATAGATAAAAATTTGATAGTGTCAATGATATAAAAATAGATAAAGATAGATTTGGAGCACACTTCTAATCCAAATGAAAATGTAAAAACACCATACATGTGCTCATAATTACTGATATATTTTTCCATGTACATTATCTATAACATTTGATAAGTCTTTATGAAGTTGAATGAAAACTGTAGCTAATGTCTCATCGATCTTCAATGAAAGCTGGGAAAATACTTTACATTGAATATCTTCAATAGAAAATGTTAAAATGCTTAAAAGATCATGTTGATGATGGATATCATTTAGGGGATGCTTAGGATAATTAATGGGATTGGTTTTTATTGAATATGAAGGGGTCATCGGTGGGGAAGGTATCATAGGTGAGGGACTCATGGGTAGAGAAGGATCCACAAGTGAGGGAAGGTCCATGGGTGAACGACTCATGGGTGGAGGAATAAGAGGTGAAAAAGGGACCACATGAGGAGATGGAGCCATAAGAAGTGGAACCATGGGGTAAGAAGGGGTATCTTTCTTATGAAAGTATCCTATGGGAGGAATGGTATAAGGTGCATGAATGGTTAAGGGGTGATCTTTAAGATGACTCTAAAAGATTTGGCAATGATCAGTGTGATGTGTGCCACATTGGTTTTAGAGACAATATACCTCTCCATACATAGGAATATACTCAGGTAATACTTTCAAGGGAGGAATATCCTTGTTTGAGGACTGAGGAATGGTGGGATACAAGGTGTCAATATATTATCATAACTTGCAACAATGTGTGGATGAATGGTTATCTATGTCATGGAGGCAATAAATACACCTATGAGTAGTCTTTTTAGGTTTACTCACAAGAGAAGGGGAAACAAAAATTTGAGGGAGCTTGGTATAGGAAACAATATCTAGTCTAATGACTGTTAACTTTATGAATATCACAATAAGGTTGATTGGCCCTTTTTGTTGGTGAAGGAGCCAGCTACAATAAAGGGAGAAAAATGTCAACAAGAGAAGGTGGGGTTGGTGGAGATATTGGATAAGGCTCAATGGAAGGAGAAATAGGATTATAAATAGGAATAAACTTAGTGAGATTAGGAGTGGTAATGGGATCCAAATTGGGCTCTATTGAGGGAGGGGCAAGGTCTATAGAAGGATGAAGGGTAGTCACATGCATCTCAGGGATAAGTATGCTATAAGGGTCATGGTATCTAGTAAAGTGATAAGGTCTAGTCATAGATCAAAAACTATTGGTGTCTATACCATCTCTACCCTGTGATAAAAAGGAAACATGCTAAAATTAGGAATGATATAAGATAGAACATAGGAAAATATACTAAAATATGGAATCAAAGAGGAATGACAACAAATAATCTTAGCATCTCAAGCCTAAACAAGACCTCCTAAGAATGGATCATCTAAGGTATAACCATCATCATAATAATGTGTATGAATAAAAATGGCACAAGTGGGGATAACCTTATCATATTATGTGGTGTGATGAATGGAATGTTGAATCATAGTTAAGATAAATGGGATGCCATCACAAGGTGGTTGACAAGAATGAGGTTTCAAAGAAGTGAGAAGCTGAGAGATCAGATGAGGTGACAGATTAGAAGATTTAATCTTGAGATTTATCTCATTAGGCTCATCATCATTAGAATCTAAGATTTTAGGGGGAATATTCTTGATGATTTTGGGATGACCATTGTAATCTCAATTAGAATTGATGAGAAAGTTAAATTGTTGAGATTCATGAAATATAACCCTTGGTAAGGGTTCAAGGGTAGGAATATTGAATATAACCCAATCTTGGAATTATTTGAAATTCTAAGGAATGGTATTGTTATTCTTATTTTTCATACCCCTATAATTTTCTAAATTTTATACTCCTATCTACCATAGTGATGACCTAGTCATAAAATCTAAAACTACAGTCGGGGACCTAAGTCAATTAGTAGTATTATGAATATACATGTTTTCAATTGAATAATCTGATAAATATTTGTTTATGAATTAATATTTATATTAAAATATTTTCAAAAAGAATTAATGGATAAATGAATAAAATTAGCATATATATATATATATATATATATATATATATATATATATATATATATATATATATTAGATGTTTATTTTTAGTCATGAGATTTTAGTGGATAGAATTGACCAAATTGCATTGAATTAATTACTACAGTATTTTTAGTTTAAAAATGATAATGTTTTATCAAAATTGAAAGGCATTATATGGATTTGTTATAAACAATTTTTAGTTTAATTCATTTGATATATAACTTTGTAATAGATGTTGTACCAAAATGGAATTTCATTTAAATTTTTAGAAACCTAAGCTATTATTTTTATAAGGATTATCAAATAAATCTACAAATTGCCATATAATCCTAAGGATTATAAGTTTAAATCTAAAAAGGTTATCCTATTCTAAGTGTTCAATGTGATATGGTGGTCCTAATATGAAGACTTCAAAATATACATGGGAGTGATTGATTGTTATTTCAAGGAATGAGTTGAAATTAAAATATGTTTAATATTGGTAACTCAAGGCTCATATTATTAAATATTAGATGAAAAGTTGACAAGATGGAAATTTAATTTGAGTAATTTGATGGTGTAATTGGTAGCTTGGTTTAATGTGAGGTGTGATGGATGTTTTGAGATCTAGATAAAATCAAAGGTGGTTTAATGTTTTTAATGCAAATTGTACATGCCTTAAAATATGTGAGTTAGTGGGTTTTTTAGAAAGGAAATTAGTCATTATTAAAATTTAAGTCTTTCTAAACAAGTTAGCAATTAGTTAAATGATGTGCCTCAAATTTAAAAACTAATAGTATAAAGAAATATAAGTAAAGGTAGTTATGTTTATAAAAATAACTTAGTTTTTCATTTTGATAGTCATTTGGAGCAAAGCATGTAGTAGAAGCTATACTCTACTAGGATAATTTGGGAAGTTGTAGACATAGCGTTAATAGGTATGCCATTTTTAAGATAGTTATATTTTATTACTACAACTGGTTTGCGTGGAAATAAAATGATGGTTTTCAAGTTTGCATGATATTTTGGTAAATTTTGGCAACATAAACTGTTTGTTTTAAATACTTTTCCATGCATGTATTTTTGGTGATAAGGTTAGTTGAAAAATATTTCAATTTTAGAAAATTAGTCATTATTATAGTTTTGTCATATTATATTATTTTTTGGAATGAGATTTAAATGATTGATTTGTTTCATTTTAGTTTTTAAATTGCTCCTTATCTAGTATTAAAGTCATTTTCAATGATAATGGAGATTATCTTGGAAAACATGATATTCTAGTTTTGGATTTTAAGTTTTTTATTTTGTTACAATGGTGATTTTGGTTATGTCAGTTGATTTTTGAAGCTATAATTCCATATATGTATGATTTTTTGATAAAATGAGCTCAAAATATTATTTTCATGGAAATCTAGGTGATTTGAAGATGGTTTTGTCATGAAATTTTGGGCATGATGTTTTGAAAGTATGTTAAGAGATTATTTTTATTAAAAAAAATTGATATACAAGATGTGTTGGCATGTAGCATATGATTTTATTATAACTCATAATTTTATTTCAAATATATTAAAATGAATTTTCTAGGTTTTTATTTTTGAAGTTAGAAAATAAAAAATAGTGAGAAAATGTTAACAAATCTAGAATGTTGAGATAAAGATATGTGTTCTAATTTTTGAAATGATGATTTAAAAAGGATATGACCATGTTGTAAGATTATAATATTATGAATCAAACTTTTTTATAAATTTTTACTTTGATGGGTAGGAATCGTTATCATTTTAATAGAAATATGTGTAGTTTACAATTTGTGGATAATACATACATTGTATATTTTAAGAAGGCAATTATGCAGTGAGAAATTAATGTAATTAAGTATAGGTAGGATATTGGAAATAAAATTATGATAATATAATTTTATTATTATGATTTCAATTTTAAATATTATAATGATACATGACACAATTAGATTGAAAATCATGTAAATGAATTTAGTTTCAAACAGTTGAAATTTTTGATCTATTAATTCTATTGATATAGCTGTAAATGTTCATAAAGTGATTGAAGTTAGAATTTGGAAGTGAAATTTTCATTTATATAATTGATATATTCTTTTCTATGTTCATTCATATAATTATAAGATTTTTAATATATTTCTATTACACTTAAAATGTCATGTTGGGATCAACTAGATTCAAATAGGAATATTGATAATAATAATAATAATAATAATAATAGTTTGGAAATTAATCATTCTGATAGTATGAATAAAAATGCACATAATATATATTTTCTAAATGATGTTTTAGGGCTAGATTATTTGGTCCTAGATATGCCAATAGAGGAGCTTGAATGTATATCCATTTTGATGCCATTGACCCAAAATTTTGGAATGTGTTGGATAATTTTCCATTTAATCTTGATAATCATAGGGGTAATTAGGGTTTTTGTGGTCATATATTTAGAGTTACATCCCATTTTCATAGTATCTCTTCTAATCAGCTACAAAATAATCCTAATCATCTTCTTATTTAGACACTTAGTCAAGAAAGAGTCAATATTGTTAGTGAACCACTATAGTAAGCCAATGATCTAGTTCATTAAAAGAATTTTGTAAATATTTTTCCATCATGTTATACTGAGCCTACACCACCTCAAAATATGCCTATTTCAGGGTGCAAAAATCTTAGTTTTGAAAAACTTTTTGTTGTCATATATCCATCTACTTTAAGGAAGTGTGCAAACAATCAAGATGAATTAGATACTCCAATAAAAATTAGAGTTGTGAAAGATACAAAATTGGTTCGTTTTCATATAGTTTAAATGGAATATAATGAATGCTTTAATGAAAAGGGAAAACCAATGATAGAAGTTCTATCTTTTCTTGTGACTCTTGATTATCAGAAAGATACAATTTCATTTCAAAGTTAAACATCAAATTTGTTAAGACTTAATATATTTTAGAATTTTGATACTTTAATTATATTTTAGAGTGCAAAAAAAATTAATATATATTTATTTATAGTGTGTGTGTGTGTGTGTGTGTGTGTGTGTGTGTGTGTGTGTGTGTGTGTGTGTGTGTAATTATGCCTAAGTATTTTGGATTATATGCATAATGGAATTAATATAGATAATAATTTCATTTAACTTTGAATTATCTTATTATTTATTGAAATATTATTATTATTATTATTATTATTATTATTATTATTATTATTATTATTATTATTATTATTATTATTATTATTATTATTATTAATTGATTAAAGGGTCTGCACTCATTAGGAAATCCCTGATCTATTTTAAATTATTGATCTCTTAAGATTTTTAAAGTCTTAAATAAATCTTAACTTATAACTCTCAATATTAATTGAATTTTAAAAAGTCAATTATTTTTAGTTAACAAGTAACTAAGGTTAGATACAACTTTTTTTCAACCAACTTGGGAGTATAAAAGAAGATCAAGGATTCATTTGAAGAGGAGGAACAATACAAGTATTGAAGACTATTATATTTTAAAGCCAATAATTTATCTCTCTTCTATGCAATTTCTCTGAGATAGCATGACTTTTATAGATATACCAATGGTACTTTATCTAATGGTTGAGTATATTGCTTAGGCAATGTAGGTATATCTAGTTTTATATTATCATTTATAATATATTATCTAAAGTTGTCAAGTTTAGCATCTTTTGATGATTGCTTCTTGTAGTCCTATGTGTAAAATCTGAGTATTCAACTTGAATAATGATGAAAACTTCATTGTTTACAACATATTATTGATCTAATTGATTGTAAAAGTTATCTTTTAAAGATATTTTTTAATAAAGATGTTTGTTTCTCAAATAAAATGATTTATTTTGCTAAGACAACTCTCTTTTTTTAGACTCACATATTTTTGTTTATATTATATTTTATTTGACTTTGACTTCTAATTTTAGTTTAGTTTCTAATTGATCTAATTTATTTTATTTAATGTAATTTTAATATAATTATTTTATTAATTTAATTGTTATTTTTTATTTCTTTTTTTGGATTAGGTTTCTTAGGTTAGTTAAGTGTCTTAGTTTAGTTAGTTTTAGATTTATTTAGTTTTAGTTATATATTAGTTTAGATTAGATACTTTTAGGTTTTATTAATTAGTTTGTTGTCTAATTATTATTTGTTTAATGTTATTATTTACATCTTTTATTTTGATTGTTGAGTTATGTTTATGTTATTTGATTATTGAATATATGCTTATAAATTAATTTATCTTCACTTTACCTTTGTAATTATTTGTTTATTGTCATGGTGTTTACTCAGAAGTTATAATAGTAAAGCAAGATATTATTTTGAGAATATATTTTATTACTAAATCATGTTTATTTCTTTCAAGAGATTATCTTGTTCATAGGCTCTCTCTGTCATATAAGATTTATTACATATTCATATTTGAACTAATTCATTATTTGAAAAATAGATTTTTGAATTATAATAGAATATGTTATATCTAATATCCTATTTGTTATTTCTCAAAAAATTTAAAAAACCCTTCACATCTTTAGGATTACATTCAAACCTTGAGAACCTTACCATTAGACTGGTATGATTCCAAATTAAATTTCACAAAAGGCAAAAGGGTTGATTAGTTGATGGAACATTTTTTAGCATCAAAAAATTTGGTGACTCTGTTGGAGATAACTTTCAAAAATCATTTTTTTTTTAATCTATATTATCTTCTTATTCATGGTACTTGGAGGACAACCTCTTATTATCCAACCTAGAATTGATATTGATGATGATCAAGTTGATGTTTCTTTTAATTTAACTCATTATGCATAGTATAATCATCCCAAAAATCTTTATCATATCATATAATTCATAAATTAAGAATAAAAACTTGTAGAATTTGAGATAGATTGGTATGCTAATCTTACTCGTGAAACTTAACATAATGATTTGGATATAAATAGAAAAATTCAAGAAGATAGAGCAAGAGTTTTAGATATTAATCCTAAACTTAGAACTCATTTTATTTATGATTCTTATCCATTTGATGATTTGTTTATGACTTCTAAACCTATATATATATATATATATATATATATATATAAATTAAATCAATCTAATCAGGTTCAAAAAAATCAACCAATTCAGGTAGAAGAGACTACTAAAACTTATAATGGAATATTAAGTAGATCAGAGGATACAAGATATGATTTGAGTTTTACAAAATAATATGGATCAAGATGATCTTACTTAAGATAAATATTGTGTTAAATCTAAAGTAGAACAATAAATAACATTAAATCCATAGATTTCTAGAAATTCACTTAACATTGGAAATCGTCTAGGTAAGTTGCCTTCTTTTAAAGGATTAAATATTAAAAAAAATTGGATCTTCTTTAGATTATTTGGAATATAATTGAGATGCATTCAATTTAGTTTGTGATAATCTTGGTATAACAAGTGAAAATATTTTCTTAAGAATTTTTGCTCAAATAATTGAAGGGAAAGCTTATCAAGCTTTTGTTAGTTTACCTACCAAAGCTATTAGCACTTAAAAAAGTATTTAATATTGGCTAGAATTTTATTTTGGAAAATCTAAGGAAGATTTATATCTAGTTAATGATCTTGTAAATTTTTCTCTTGATCTAGGTGAAACCATATATCATTTCATTACTAGAATTACTCAGTTACGTTAAAATATTCCTCATGATTTTAGACCTTATAAAAAATTATCTAGACATTACTTTTGTAGTGCTTTACCTTTGAAGTATAGAATGGCCTTAAAGGATAGATACATTAAGTAATACAATAAAACTATAATATTTTTCATTGAATATGAAAATAAACTTAAATGTATTGGGTTTAAAGATAGGTCTTCTACAAGTCTAAATTCAAATAATGCAAAAATTTTAAAATCCATTCAAAGTGTAATAAATGAATTGGTCATTGTTAAAAGATAATTAAATGATAAACCTTCTTCATATAATAAAATCATTGTGTTAAATTAAATTAAAAATAAAGAAGTTTCTCATTACTATAATATGTGTGAATTGGATCATGATCTAGATTCATGTATTACTATTCAAAAATTTAAAAAATATATTCAATAAAAAGATAGTATATTTTTTTATCTAGTAAACAACATAAATGTGTGTGCTCTTGATGATCTATCAAAAAATGAAGATGCTTACATTTTTAATACTATAAATAAATATTACAATTCTTTTCAAAATAATAATGCAATAAATAATTATTCTTCTTCTAAAAATAAAGGTAAAGTAATTCATATTAATTCTTCAAATAATTTATCTGATAGTTCTTCTCAAAACATTCATTTATCAATTGGTTAAAATAATACTCAATAGCATCCCTATAAGCCTAAGAATTATACTCAAATTTGATAATTAGAAGCTTAAGATTATAATATAATTGATGATTTATCTACAATTAAAGCTAGATTTTTATTATTACAAGCAGATATCCTTCCAAGACAACTTGATATAACTAATGAAGCTGTTAAGAATCCAAATTCTAAAAATGATGTAGGCTTACAAGAATAAGATATTAGTAAAAAACCATCGATTTTTACTCAAAATTATTCCTCCTGTAGATTATATGTTAGAGGTAAAATCACTGAGAGGGGTAGGACAATGAATCAATGAGCCTAGAAATTTTAACTTCAATGTCAATCATTTCATGTTCTTAATCAATTACCATAAGCATTCATGAAACATACACAACATTCATAGTAATGAGTAAGAGAGAGAATGCAAGATCAATCACATAAAACATGACATATGTGTAAAACACTCTTGGGGGAGAAAAATCATTGAAACCTAAAATTTTACTACTATCTTATAATATCAAGAACCAATTTAAACTAGCTGCAATTGATCAAGGAACTACAATCCCTATTTAGTGAGACTATAATCCCACAAAATGCTAAAACACCTATCTAGATGAGCTACAATAACAACCAAAATTTTAAAAAAAATTACTTTACAAGGAGGTTTTAACCTTATTATATGTTGAGATGACATAATATCACCTAACAACACACACGCTTATGAATTGATGTCTTCAACACCTGATGAAGGACCTATGATTATCACTCTTTACCTTTGTTTATACTCAAACATCAAGAGCACTATTATGCCAATAGAATTATGACATATAGGTCATAAAAATAGTCCTTAATTTTTTATGATATTAAAATCATCCATAGGGAACCCACCCTTTCTTTTACTTCACCACACTCACATATAAGCCTCTCTCAAATCTCGCACAAGTCTCTAATTCTAGTCTAGAAACCAACACATTTGGTTTCACTATTTATAGATAAATCATGATAATCAACACCTTGGTCAGACATTAGGCATGACTTATCCCTTAATTAATCTCTCACATGAATACATAACTCAATATAATATTCATAGGTCAGCCATAGCATCTATGGGTCACCCTTAAGCAACTGCACCTTTCAATTAGGCCCTTGTAGCTCTTATAGGTATCATAGAGATCTATTCACCCATTTAGAACTTCATTGGGAGAAAAAATAACATAAGACCACTTTAAATTACATTATTATACTCCTTATATCCCCTTATATATCCTAAGAAGATCATAATCAGCTTTTCTCACATTTGCATATGCTCAAACAACTCAAACATTGACCTAGTGCATAGGAACACCATGAATGAATACACAATCAACTTGTTAAGCTTTTTTCATACTTTATATGAATAATAAAACCTTCATAATGCACATATATGTCCTCATGGAGTCTAAAATAGTCCCCAATATCTCATTCATCATTAAACATCAGAACGAGCTCAATTACCCTTCTCAGGTTACTTGTAGGACACATTCAAAACTCAGTCAACTTTAGAGCTCAATATCTTTGACTGTACATGTAATTAGACATTTAAAATCATATTTTAAGAATAAAATTTTAGTCCTCTACAAGTTCTCTTTTTACACCATAAGATAATTCTATCTATATCAAAATATATGGCCCAAAGATTAGACACTAGTCTTTCTTTTGTAAATTCAAATATTCAAAAGCAAATTATCATAGTTAAACTTCAAACACGATGCTTTCATATCATGTCCTATAAAATTTAGATAATTCTCATAACATTAATATTTTATTAAATTTAACTCATATATCACCAATTCCAAATGTTAAACCTTGAACATGTTGACCTCATCTTGTGTAATCTAGAAACTTTGACTCATTATGCACCATCAATCTCTATGGATCAGCCAGGTCTTTACCTTATAGTGCTCACCATTTTATCTTTCTCATAACCCTCATGATCATGAATCTTGGAATCATTAATTTCCTTCCTAAAATCTTGGATTAACACAATCCATTTATGTTTATCAAACTTTAACTTGTGTAAAAATGACTATGGGAACCATTGAAATCTGCCTAGAAGGCCAATTTTACACCTTCATATCTTTTTCTTCGCTCACATGCATGTTCTAAAATTTAGACCATATGATATCATAACATATTAAAAACCAAACATGTGACAATATAATCTTGTAAACCTCACATATTTTAGATATAATGACCTTATAATGCTCACTCATATTTTTCTGTCATAAAGCCAACTATGTCAAAAACTTGTCTGGGAGGCCAACTTTGAACATGCATATCTTTTGTTTTACTTCAATAATTGACATAAAATTAATTGAAATAAAATATTTATAAAAAAAAAAATCCATATGATTACATTATCTTTAAATTTCCACACGTGTGATATATGCTACCATCAAACTGCTTACTTAGCTCTTTCTTGCCTCAAGCAAATTTGACTATGGAAAAATACTATCAAATTTCTTGGGAGCCCAAATTTTCCCTTGAATATATTTTTATTCAATTTTTTTCATGATATAAAATTTATATAAAATTAATTAGGGACTAATGTGATCAAAACCATATGACTAACTCCCCATGACTCATCCACACATGGCAATGGTGACATCATCAAATTACCTACTCAGATTTTATACCACTGAACCCAAAGTGTCTAGATGAAAACTATGGATAAAAAAATTAATTACACTTATGCGCACAAGAAATAAAATCATATAAAACATCTTATGGACATATTTAACATTCTCAAATCACCATACTCATCCCTAAATATCTCTAAACATGCCAAAGTTTAATATCAACCAAGTCATCTTCAAGCATACTAGGACAAGCACATTGCACAATTTTTCATTGTCACTTAGAATATCAAGTAACTTCATCCATTAAATTTTTAACCTTAATTAAATCATTAGAAACTCTCCAAAAATATCCCCCTTTTCCATTGATGTTAACAACCATCATATATATCAATATACAACTCACCTTCCTTCTCTCTCTTTAAGCACTCACATAACAAGAACTTTCTCCCCCTTTGACACAATGAAAAATTGATAAATAAATGATATTTAGGAATTAATAATACTACCAACAAGAGAGGACCACCCTATAAATATGATGCAAACTCCCCCTTTCCTTGATCTTAACTCTTCTTTCTCTAACAACTTCTTCTTACTCCATGACAATACTCTTCTTCAATAAAGAACTTCAACTAATGAAGAAAGAACACAAAAATATGATGGAAAACATCAAAAAATATTTTATATGTACTCCCCTTAAGAATTATGAGAAGTTTCACCTTCTGAGTATCTTCATATCTCCACACACCATGAAGAACCACCACATATGCTTACTAGCCTTCTCTCTCAAGCTACCTCAAGGAATACTAGTATAACTTCATACCATACACCAAATAAGAATCATGCCCTAAACCAACCTAATAAATCATATTTAAACATACATACCCTTCTATTTTAAATAAATTGAGCCAAAATCACTCTTTTTCATACTAGGCCTATCTAGCCTCCTTGTAACCCTACTTGGAATTGTAAAACCCACAATTTTTATTAAATACATATTAAACACATAAAAATTTATATCTATAGAAATATAATATTCCCCCTAAATCATACCAATTATCATTACTAGGATCATCCTCTACAACATACTTCCTTCACAAACCTACCAGCCAATTAGACCTCCATCTTGACAAAAAATTGAATAACTTGAAATCCCCAAACATCATAATCTATATTAATAATGATTTTACAACCTATTTGGCCCATTAAATAAATTAAAAATCCTCAAGCCTTGAATCATAAGGTAAACCACCTTTTTATCATAGCCCAAAACTCTAGAAACTTAAAACAACCAATGTCAACAAACCTCTTTTTGGTCAATGCGCACTTCTAAAACTTCTTTCACACATATAGAAACCCATCACACGCTTCTATACCAATATTTGATACTTCACACATTTTGGAGAATTGACTTCCTATAACCCAGTTTAGGCTTGCTTACCCTTAAGCCAAAAGATGAGAAAACTAAGAGCACACAAAAATATCTTCAATTGGCACAAACATATCTTTAGACCAAAAAAATACCTATATCACATCACAAATAATTTCATATACCTTTATGATCACCAAAATCTTCTTCACATTCCATCAATCTCATTAGGCCAATTGAAAACACCCATTTTGACCCTGTACTATAGCTCCTTCACAAATATTTAGAATAATCTCATGATGTTTTTGCTCCCCCTTAACCAAAAGACCTTTACTAATCAACAAAATTATATATGATTGGAATTATAATATTTAACACAAAAAACTATAATCTTGAGCATACAAACTTACTTCTCCACAAGAAAAGATGTCTCCTAAGAAGCATAGGCAGAGACACCCTATTTCACAATATCCTAGAATAAAGTGAAACCAGAGTTGCCCATAACTCCTCATATTCCTTCTCTTCCTTGGTCATTAGATACTTGTAGTTATTTTTATTTTTAGGCCTAATATAAGCAACATGCTTAACCACTACAACATGCTCCTTTTCCTCTAGAATTGGATTGATAATACATAGAGACAACAAAGATTCATGACATACCTTTTCATCTATATAATCTACCTTATAGTTTATAACTTCATAACTAGGCACAAAAAATGATGTTTTTTACATGATACATAATCAACAATATCAGGATGTTTACTTGGATCCATACACACCTCAGAACTAGTCTCAACTGGTATCTTGGTCTTCTCCTTGAGTTTGATCTCTTCATTCTCAGCATGAGCAGATAATGAGACTTCTTGGCACTTTTTAAATTTTATAGATTTATCCACCATATTAAATATATTACTTGGACTTATAGACTCATCATGACTCACTCTTATCACCTTTGACTTCTATGTGTTAACCTATCTTCTTCCTTGCACTCTATGAGCTTGATTAAACCTATTCTGACTTGTAGATCTTTGCTTGCAAAACCTAGCAATGTGACCTCTCTATTCACAATTGTATCACACCATAATCCTTGATGGAAACACATTTTATCTTACTATTTTAAGACATAAAATTGCAATATTATCTTTTTCATGACAAATGAAATAACCTCCTCTTTTTGAAGAATATTATGTGGACAATGGTTTATAAAGTGTCCCACATAAATATATTTGAAAAACTTAACTATATTCACACATTTTTAATGATAACCCCCATCATAGTTCCATACAAACTCATTTATAATAGGTCTCTTACATTCTCTATATCTATGTCAAAATTGATTACATGTGTAATAGTAACCATTGAATCTTATATACCTCATGGAATTAGGTTGTTTGATCTGATTTGTCTTCATTCTACCAACACCTTCATCCCTTATCTAATGATTTATCTTTAAATATTGATCCACCTTGCTCTTATTTATATTCATTTCAACTTGAGTATAAACTTTGGACTCTTCATTAAAACCTAAACTAGATCTATCACTAGATAATTTTTTACTCTTTAAGAGATCATCTAGATCATTATAACTTTTATCAAACCTAACAAATAATTTCACCTTGATTTTAGATTTATATAACTCATCTTTAAAAGACACAATCTTAAAATCATACCTTGAGCATTCTTATTATTTGGCTCTTAGAATTTTAGACATATATTCCAACATAGAATTAAGAAACATGACAACACCTTCATGATCCCTAGAGTCTTTAACCAATCTTGCCTCAAACACATTAAATTACTCCTCATAGTCCTTGAGTTTATATTTCATCTTCTTATTTATATTCTTCTCAATATTTAGTTTTTCAAGAGAATTCATCAATATAGTCTCATAGTCCACCTCATCTTCATCATCATTTGAATCACTCCAAGTAGATTCTTTTTGATGTGAGCAACTTCCTTAGCCATGAATATAGCTTCATCTTCAATAGGACCATCATCTTCCTGATCATATTTTGAGTCAATGTCTTCACTCTCATTTTATGAGATGAAATATTTTTTGGTTTATAAACTCTTGTTGTTCTTGAAAGACTTCTTCCTATTGTTATACTTTCTGAATCCTTTCTTCTTTTATGTCTTACTGACTTCATCTTGACCTTCACCATGCTCTTCATCATCATTATTCTCATGCTTATGAGGGAAATTCTAAGCAAAATTTCCTATCTCCTTTTGATGTGAGAAACTTCCTTCCTTAGCAATGAACATAGATTCATCTTCAACAGCACCATCATCTTCATGATCATATTTTGAGTCAATGTGTTCACTCTCATTTGATGAGATGCAATATTTTTTGGTTTAAAAACTCTTATTGTTCTTGAAATACTTCTTGTTGTTATAATATCTGAATCCTTTTTTCTTTTATGTCTTATTGACTTCATCTTGACCTTCACCATGCTCTTCATCATCATTATTCTCATGTTTATGAGGGAACTTCTGAGCAAAGTTTCCTATCTCCTTTTGATGTGAGAAACTTCCTTACTTAGCAATGAACATAGCTTCATCTTCAACAGCACCATCATCTTCATGATCATATTTTGAGTTAATGTCTTCACTCTCATTTGATGAGATGCAATATTTTTTGGTTTAGAAACTCTTATTGTTATTTAAATACTTCTTCTTCTTGTTATACTTTCTAAATACTTTCTTCTTTTATGTCTTATTGTCTTCATCTTGACCTTCACCATGCTCTTCATCATCATTATTCTCATGCTTATGAGGGAACTTCTGAACAAAATTTCCTTATCTCTCTATAGTTGAAACATTTTAAGGTTAATTTAACCTTATACTTCCTTGAGCATATGTTCGATTCCTAGTAATCAAAGAAATAAGTTCATCCTCATCAATATCAGATATGTCATCCTTTTTGGGTTTTTTACCTTGAAAATTATTCTTAGGCTTCATCTCTATCTTGAATTTTGATTCCTTCTTTAGTGGTATATCATCATTTACTCTCATCTCATAGGTAGTAATGGTGCCATGCAATTGATCCATCTTCAATTGAGTAAAATCATGACTATATTCTATAGAAGATACTTTTGGATCAAACTTGAGAGATAGAGACCTTAATACCTTTTGAACTATAGTAACCTCTTCAAGGTTCTCTCCAAGACTTGTGATGATGTTCACAGTATCATCAAATCTATGTAGAAAGGATTCCATTAAATCTTCTCCTTTCATCTTGAGACTTTAAAATTACCTTTTGTGAATTTTCAACTTAGCAAGCTTGACCTTTGAATCTCCTTCATAGATGATCTATATTTTCTCCCATATCTCTTTATAAAATTTAAAATAGATTGATTTGGTGAACTTAGTCTTTGTAAGACCATAAGTGATGGAATTCATTTCCTTAGAGTTATTCTCAAATAGTTTATTATTTGTAGCACTAGATAGAGGTGTAATAGGAGCAACATAACCATCTAGAATAGATTGTCATACCTCAAACCCTAGGGACATAATCTATGTCCTCATCCTTGCACTCTAAAAATCATAATTAAATCCACTGAATATTAGTGCTTGAATAGTAGATAGACCTCCTTGATGACTACCCATATTGTACCTTGGATCACCTTCATGTTGTCAAGACTTCACTAAAGGACCCAATTTGATACCAATTGTTAGAGGTAAAATCACTAAGGTGGGGGGGGGGGGGGGGGGGGTGTGAATCAGTGAGCCTATAAAATTCCATTTCAATTTCAATCCTTTCAAGTTCTTAATCAATTACCATAAGCATTCATGAGGCATACATAACATTCATAGAAATGATCAAGAAAAATAATGCAAGATCAATCACATAATACATGACATATGTGGGAAACCCTCTTGGGGAAGAAAACTTACTAAAACCTATAATTAAACTACTATCTTATAATAATAATAACTAATTTATACCAAATACAATTGATCAAGGAATTACAATCCCTATTTAGTAAGACTACAATCCCACAAGGTGATATAATACCTATCTAGCTAAGCTACAACAACAACTAGACTTTTAGCAAGTTTCACCTTGAAATGAGGCTATAACCCCCTTAGATGCTAAGCTACCACAATAAAATTGAATAATATATCCACCTATGAACTAATGTCTTCAACACCTAATGATGGACCTTTAATTATCACTTTTCATCTTTGCTCATACTCAAACAATAAGAACACTATTATACCAACAAAATTATGACCTAAAAGTCATGAAAATAATCCTCAATGTATTTTTCTCATTAACTCATCCATAAGGCACCAATATTTTCTTTTGCTTCACCACACACACAAGCTTCTCTCAAATCTCTCACAATTCTCTCACTCTAGTCTAAAAACCAACACATTTGGTTTCACTATTTATAGAGAAATCATGATAATCAACACTTTTTTCATCCATTAGGCATACCTTACCCTTAAATAATCTCTCACATGAAGACATATCTCAATAAAATCTTTATACGTTAGTCATAGCATCTATGGGTCACCCTTAAGTAGCTACACCTTTCAATTAGGCCCTTGTAGCTCTTATAGGTCACCCATTTAGCACTTCATTGAGAAAAATGAGAAGATAAGACCACTTTAAATTATATGGGTCCACTCATTATGTCCCATTTGACATATTTAAGTGATCACAATGAAATATTCTCACATTTGCATATGCTCAAACACTGACTTGGTATATAGGAACATCATGAATGAATACATAGTCAACTTTTTAAGCTTTTTTCATACTAGATACAAATGTTAAAACCTTTATAATACACATATATGGTCCTCATGTATTATAAAATACTTCCTAATATATAATTCATCATTAAACATCAGAACAAGCTCAATTACCCTTCTCAGGTTACTTGTAGAACACAGTCAAACACTTAGTCAACTTTGAAGCTCAATATCTTTTATTATACACATAATTAGAACTTAAAAATTATATTTAAAAAATTTAATTGGAATTATCTACAAGTTTTATTTTTATACCATGAGCAAATTATATTTATATCAAAAGATATGGCCTAAAGATCAGACATCAATCTTTCCTTCACAAATTTAAATATTCAAAAGCAAATGGTCATAGTTAAACTTTGAACACTATGCTCACATATCATTTCTTCTAAAATTTATACCAATATCACATCATTGATATTTTATAAAAATTTAATTTTAGAGTGCCAATGCTAAATGTTAAATCTTAAGCATGTTGACCTCATCTCATGTAATCTGGCAACTTTGACTCATCACACACTGTCAATTTCTACATATCAATCAGGTCTTTACCTTATAGCATTTACCATTTGATCTTGCTCAAAACCCCCATAATCATGACACTTTTCATCCTCATGTTAATTTTTGACATATTATAGTAATATGCTCCATTGATGTTTCTTGAACTTTAACTTGTGGAAAAATGACTAAGTATGGGAACCATTGAAATCTGCCTAGAAGGCTAACTTTGTGCCTCCATATATTTTACTTCACTCAAGTGCATGTTCTAAAATTTGGAAAATATAATATAATCAAAAATGAGAAACCAACCATGTTAAATTATTCTCTTATAACCCTCACACATGTGAGATATAATGACATTAAAATTCTCACTCAAATTTTTCTACCACAAAGCCAACTATGTCTAAAACTTGTCTAAGAGGCTAACTTTGAACATGCATATCTTTTATCATTTTTCAGTGCTTGACTTGAAAGTTAGAAAAAATTAAATAGGTATAAAACATAATAAACCCATATGATCACCTTCTCCTAAAATTTCCACACATGTGAGATATACCACTATTAAACCACTTACTCAACTCTTTCTTTCCTCATACAAATGTGGCTAAGTATAAGAAAATATTGTCAAACTGCTTGGGAGCCCAATTTTTTCTTTTCATTTATTTTTATACACTTATGTGCATGGTCTAAAATTTATTTCAAAGAAACTAGGGACTAATGTGATCATAACCATATGACTAACTGCCCCTGACTCATCCACATGTGGTAATGGTGATGTTATCAAACTATCCACTCATATTTTCTGCCAATGGACCCAAAGTGTCAAGATGAAAACTATGGATAACCAGATGAATTAAAATTATGTACATAAGCACTCAAAATATATAAAACATTTTATTGACCTATTTCACATCCTTAAATCACCATACTCATCATTGAACATCTCTAAACATGTCAAATATAAAGATCAACCAAGTCACCTTCAAGCATACTAAGACAAGCACATTGCACACTTTGTCATTGTTACCTAGACTATCAAGGCACTTCATCCACTCAATTTTACACCTTTATGACATCATTGAAAACTCTCCAACATTACATACATCATTTTTATGTTTCATTCAAAAAATTTAACAAGATAATCCATAATTGTATCTTAGATACAGGAGCTTCAAAAGATATAATGCATAAATTTATTACAAATCAATTAGGCATTTATTATGAAATTAATAATAGGAAGCTTATTGTATTTGATTCAAGACAAACTAAAATTTGTGGTAAGTTTCAAGATATAGTCATTAAAATTGCTCAAAATGAAAGAATTCAAGGTGTGACTAATGTCCAAATTTTAGACATTCTTAGATATTATGTTATGTTATTAGGAAGATATTGGTTAAAAGCAACATAGGTTCCCATAAGTAATGAGATTGATTTCATAAAAAGAGAGGATTGGTTTATTACACCTATAGAATAATCTACTCCTTCCACTATTGCCTATGTTGAAATAAGTATTGGAACTTATGAGATAATGAACTTGGGATGAACCAAAAAATTAGCAAAAAAATTATTTGATAAAAACATTATATTGTCATTATATTTTAATGGAGCTTGTTCTCAACTAAGAAATGGTGTTGTAATTTGTTTAATCAAAACTCATTTAAATCATTATGCTCAAAAAATTTGGTCTTTGATTGAACATTCTGAAGCTTTTAATATCACTCACATACTTATATAATATAATAATAGGGTTGATAAGTTTGTTGTTTTTGCTTCAAACCCAACTCTAAGTGAAAGTGAGTTAATTACAGACTTCTCTTTTTCTAAAATTATTTAGCCTAAAATTTTAGATTTGAATGATAATTGGTCTATTTTTAGTTGTGATGAACACATAGATTCATTTATTAAAGACAACTATTTTACTCATGATGATTATGTATTAAATTATGGAAATTATCTTCTATTGGTTTAGTAAGTTTGGAATTGTTGTTTACACCTAATAATTAGCCCAATATTTCTAGAATAGAAGAACCTTCTAAGAGAATTATAGTTGAAACTATTCCTATCAACTTAGGTATGGAAGAGGATCTTAAATATGTTTATTTAGGAAATTAATGTACTGTTAGTGAGAAAGTAAAATTTATTAAATTATTCAAGGATTTCATTGATGTGTTCGCTTAGTCATACAAAGATCTTAAAGGTTATAATACTGATATTATTAAACATGATATACCTATAAAATTTGATATTAAACTTATAAGATAGAAAATATGAAGAATTATAACTTTGTTAGAAGATACCATTAACAAAGATCTAGATAAAATAATTGATGTTAGTGTCATTTTTCCTATAAAATATTATGATTGGGTAGCTAATTTAGTACCAGTTAGAAAGAAAAATAGTGATATTAGATTATATGTTGATTTTAGGGATTTGAACAAGGTTAGTGTTAGAAATAATTTTACTTTACCAAGTATAGATTAGATTTTGTAACAAGTTGTAGGGTCTAAAATAATGTCATTATTAGATATATTTTTGGGTTATAATAAAAAAAATTTAAATCCCAAAGATAGACATAAAACAAGTTTTGCTACTCGTAAAGGAAATTTTGCTTATAATAGAATGCCATTTAAATTAATGAATGCATGAGAAACTTTTCAAAGAGTTGTGTATGTTAAATTTGATGATTTAATTAGCATTGTTATTCACGTCTATCTTGATGATCTCATTGTTCATTTAAAAATACAAAAAACATTTAGATCTTTGTGAAGTTTTTAAAAGATGTAGCAAGTAAGGTATTTGTTTAAATCCAAATAAATTAATTTTTGGTGTTACTAAAGGTAAATTATTAGGTCATATCATTGATATAGATGGTATTTCCATAGATCATGAACATATTAAAGCCATTAAGGAGTTACCTCCTCCTAAAGATCAATCTAGTTTAAGATCTTTCTTTGGTAAAATTAATTTTGTTAAGAAATTCATATCAGATTTTATTGATAAATCTAATCCTTTACAATTATTACTTAAGAAATATAAATCTTATACATGGGATGAAGGTTCCAATTTAAGATTTAATAACATTTAAGATGTTATTATAAGTTCTCCAATACTTGTTAAACCATATTTAAAGAAAGCATTCATTCTTTATATTAATGCCACTAAAAAAATAATTGGAACTATTATCATGCAATAATTTGAAAATAATGATGAATAACCAATTGGTTATATGAGTCAAGTATTAAAATATGCTGAAATTAAGTACCCTCTTATTGAGAAATTTATTTTCTCATTAGTTTCTTCTTTAATTAAATTTAATTATTTATTGATGGAAAACAAATTTATAGTGTGATCTAACGTACCTATTTTATCTTATCTTTTGAAACAACCAACCATTAAACAAAGGCTTACAAAGTAGATATTATGAATTCAAGAGTTTGATCTTGAATTTGAGACTTTAAAGATAATTAAAGGTTACGGCTTAGCAAAACATTTAGCTAAAAATGCTTCTTCAAGTATTAATATTTTGGTCTTGTCAGTTGATGATAATTTTAATGCAAAGCCTCATTTAAAGACCATAATAATATTTGATTTTTCTAAAAAAATTAAATTTGGTATTGAAAAAAATGAATAGAATTATTTGCTTTTTGAAGATGATTGGTATCATGATTTGGTCTTCTACTTTAAAAATCAAGCTTATCTTGATAATTTTGATAAGAAACAAAGACGTTCTTTATGCTTAATAGATTTAAATTTTTTTTTATTATAAAATTTCTTATTTTATTGAAATAGAGATGGTGTGTTATTAATATTCCTAACACATGATCAAACCCAAAAAGTTCTTAGATGTTGTCATGAAGAAAATTGTGGTGGATATTATGTTGCAAAAATCACTAGTTGTAATATTTTACGAGCATATTATTATTGACCTACATTATTTCAAGATGCTTATAAGTTAGTTCATTATTGTATGTCATGTCAATTATTTTTTGGTAGAAATAAGTTACCTACAATGCCTTTAAATCTTGTTATACCTAAAAAACTAATCACAAAATGGGGTATTGATTTTATTTTAGATATACATCCTCTTTTATCAACTAGTCATAGATATATATATTAATAAAATTAGATTATTTAAGTAAATAGACTAAGGTCAAAGCCCTTAAAATTTTTGTAACAAGTGAAGTAATTCCATTTTTAGAAAATCAAAATTTATTTAGATTTAGAGTTTCTTATGAAATCATATCTGATAATGGTCCTTAGTTTATTTCAATTGAATTTTTATAATTTTTTAAAAAATATTCTATTACATCTAGTCATTCATCTAAATACTACCCTCAAGGTAATGGTCAAACTGAGTCAATAAATAAAAATCTAATTTAAATCATGAAAAAATTAGTTTATGAAAATAAATGAAATTGGCATCTTAAAATTTTTAAAGTGTTATGGACTGATAGAACTATTGTCAATGTGGTAACTTGTTATTCACCTTTCATGTTATCATATGGATTTGAATCCACTTTACCAATATAAATTTAAATTTCTTTAATAATAATTGCTTTGCCATATGTTTATGAAGATACTAATTTGATTGAACAAAGATTACATGATATAATAGCTCTTGATGAATCAAAAGCAATAACATTACAAAAACTAGAAAGGGCTAAAAAAAAGAAAAAAAATTGATAAATAAATTTCTAATAAAAAATTCAAAGTTGGTGAATTAGTTTTATATTGAAACAAAGCTCATGAAGATCCTAGTAAGAATCATAAATTTGATTCATTATAGCTTGATCCTTATCGTATTACAACTGTGCTTAGAAATAATGTTTTTCACTTAAAATATTTTGATAAAAACTGATTATATTATTCAATTAATGGATATCATTTAAAATTATTTCATAATTATCTTTCTTTTTGATTGTTTAGTTTATTTAGATTTATTATTTTTTTACTTCTTCTTTTCTTTTTTGTTCTTTTTAATTCTTTCTTTGTATTTTGTTTATTTGTTTGTTTCTTGTTGTTGTTTGCCTTTTACTTTCAAAATATTAACAAATGTATCAAGTGGATGAAGTCTTCATTTTATAGAGAAAGAATGCAAAGATGCTATAATATAACTGTAAGTTTCAATTATTTTGAGATAGTATTCTTTATAAGATCAGTTTTCTTTATACATGAATAATATATACTAAATTATAACTAGTTGTTAAAGTAATACTTTATTTTCAAAAAAATTATGATAAGATTTTGTATTTGTTTATGTATCTATCACAAACTCTCTTGATATATTATTTCATTTCTTCATGGCATGCTAACTGAACATCTCATCCCTTATTTAAAATTATTATAAAGGGATTCGTTCACAGCTAATTGAGAAATGATTTACCTGGATGACACTCTTAAAATTATTTTTATTACAATAGGTAATTTGATTGCTACTCAATTTTATATTCAAAACTGACTAGCAAGGTCGTTAGTGTTATGCCTATTTTTCATATCCATATAAGTTTTTGAAATTCATACTCCTATCTACATAATGATGACCTAGTCAGAAAATATAAAACTATAGTCAGGGACCTAAATCATTTAATAGTATTATGAATATACATATTTTCAATGGAATGATCTGATAATTATTTATTTATAAACTCATATTTATATTATAATATTTTTTAAAATCATTAATGGTTAAATGAATAAAATTAGCATATATATATATATATATATATATATATATATATATATATATATATATAATTACTTTATGTTTATTTTCAGTCATGAGATTTCAGTGGATAAAATTGATCAGATTGCATTGAATTAATTACTGTAGTATTTTTAGTTTAAAAATGATAATGTTCTATCAAAATTGAAAGGCATTGTATGGATTTGTTATAAATGGTTTTCATTTAAATTTATTTGATATATAGCTTTGTAATAAATGTTATGCCAAAATGAAATTTTGTTTAAATTTTTAAAAACCTAAGCTATTATATTTCTAGGGATTATCAAATAAATCTAAGGATTGTCAAATAATCTTAAGGATTCTAAGTTTTATTTTAAAAATGTTATCCTATTCTAAGTGTTCAATGTGATATGGTAGTCTTAATATGAAAAATTTAAAATATACATGACGGTGATTGAGTTTTATTTCAAGGAATCATTTGAAATTAAACTATGTTTAATATTGGTAACTCGAGGCTCATATTATTAAATGTTCAATGGAAAGTTGACAAGCTAGTAATTTAATTTGAGCAAGTTGATGGTTTAATTAGTAGCTTAGTTTAATACAAGGCATGGTGGATGTTTTGAGATCCAAATAAAATTAAAATAAATTATACATGCCTTATACATGGTGGAAGCTTTTAATGCAGATTATACATGCCTTAAAATATGTGAGTTAGCGAGTGTTTTAGTGAGGAAATTAGTCATCACTAAAATTGAAGTTTTACTAAATAAGTTAGTAGTCAATTAAATGACATACCTCGAATTGAGAAGCCAATAGTATGAAGCCACATAAGTAGAGATAGTTATAGTTATATAAATAACTTAGTTTTTCATTTTGATAGTCATTTGAAGCAAAACATGTAGTGAAATCTATACTCTACTATGATAATTTAGGAAGTTATAGACACATGGTTAATAGGTACACCATTATTGGGATAGTCATAGTTTATCACTGTGACTAGTTTGCATGGAAATAAAATGATGGTTTTCCAATTTTCATGGTATTTTGGTAAATTCTAACAATAAACTTTTTCTTTTAAATCTTTTTACATGCATGAATTTTTTATGATAAGGTTAGTTGAAAAAGATTTAAATTTTAGAAAATTAATCATTATTCTATTTTTATCATATTATATTATTTTGTGACATGAGATTTAGATCACTGAAGTGTTTTATTGTAGTTTATAAATCAATTCATCTCTAGTTTTAAAGCCATTTTTGATGATAATGGAGATTATCTATGAAATTTTGATATTTTAGTTTTGGGTTTTTAGTTTGTTATTGTTTTATAGTGGTGATTTTAGTTATATCAATTGATTTTTGAATCTATAGTTCCATAGATGTATGAAGTTTTGATAAAATGAGCTTGAAATGTTAATTTCATGGAAATCCAGGGGATTCAAAGATGGTTTTGCCATGAAATTTTGGGCATGATGTTTTGAAAGTATGTTAAAAAACTATTTTTGTTAAGATTTTTTGATATACAAGATTTTTTGGCATGTAGCATATATTTTCTTATAACTCAGAAGTTTATTTCAAAGATATTAACATGAATTTTATGGGTTTTTATTTTTGAAGTCAAAAAGTGAAAAATAGTGAGAAAATGTTAACAGTTTGGAATGTTGAGATAAAGATATGTGTTCAAAGTTTAAAAATGATTATTTGAAAAGGATATGACCATGTCATAATCTTATAATATTATGAATCAAACTTTTATATAAATTGTTCCTTTGGTAGTTATGAATTGTTATTAGTTTAATATAAATATGTGCAATTTAAAATTTGTGGATAATACATACATTGTATATTTTGAGAAGGCAATTTTGAAGTGAGAACTAAATGCAATAAAGTATAGGAAAAATATTAGAAATAAAATTATGAGAATATAATTTTATTATTTTGATTTCAATTTTGAATATTATGATGATACATCACATAGTCAGATTTAAAATGATATAAATAATTCAGTTTTAGATAGTTAAAATTTTTGATTTGTTCATTCTATTGATATAGTTGAAAATGTTCATAAAGTGATTGAAGATGGAAGTTAGAAGTGTAATTTTTATTTCTATAATTGATATATTCATTTTGATGTTTAGTCATATAATGATAAGGTTTTAAATATATTCTAATTGTATTTAGAATGTTAGGTTGGAATCAACCAGATTTAAATAGGAATAATGATAATAATAGTTGGGAAAAAAATTATTTTGGTAGCATGAATCAAAATACACCTAATAGTAAATTTATTAGAGGATGTTTTAGGTCTATATGGTTTGATACTAGATATGCTAGTAAA
Organism: Torreya grandis; assembly: GCA_037957365.1. Lineage (NCBI taxonomy): Eukaryota > Viridiplantae > Streptophyta > Pinopsida > Cupressales > Taxaceae > Torreya > Torreya grandis. The sequence continues at coordinate 791,143 of JARHVA010001076.1, forward strand.
GGAGCTTGGATGTCTATTTATTTTGATGTTATTGACTTAATATTTTGAAATGTGTTAGGTAGTTTACAATTTAATCCTACTGATCATAGGGGAAATTGGGGTTTTTATGGTAATAAATTTGGAGATAGATATCATTCTCATAGTGTATCTTCCCATTAGATGAAAAATAATCCTAATCATCTACCTATTTAGTCACCCAATCAAAAAAGAGTCAATGTTGTTAGTGAACGACCACAGCAACCCAATGAGTTAATCTATCAAAATAATTTTGTAAATATTTCATTGCCATCCTATTCTATTGAGATTACAACACCTCATAAGATTCCTATTTTAGGGTGCAAAAGCTCAGTTTGTAAAATAAAAAAATTCATACATCCATCTACTTCAAGGAAGCATGTAAATAGTCAAGATGAATCAAATACTCAAACAAAAATTAGAGTCATTAAGTGAGTTAAATTGGAGATAGATGATGTTGAGAGTGATTCAAGTAAGAAACTAGTTTAATTTCCTATGCTTTAAATGGAGTATAATAAATTATTTAATAAAAAGGGAGAACTAGTGATAGAAGTTCTATCCGATTCTGATGACTATTGATTATCAAAAAGATACAATTTCATTTCAAAGTTGAACTTTAAATTTATTAAAACTTAGTATATTTCAATATTTTGATACTTTAATTATATTTTGGAGTGAAATAGACATATATATATATATATATATATATATATATATATATATGTCTATTTCACTCCAAAATATAATTAAAGTATCAAAATATTGAAATATACTAAGTTTTAATAAATTTAAAGTTCAACTTTGAAATGAAATTGTATCTTTTTGATAATCAATAGTCATCAGAATCGGATATATATATATATATATATATATATATATATATATATATGCATAATGGAATTAATATAGATAAGAATTTCATTTAACTTTGAATTATCCTATTATTTATTGAAATAATATTATTCTTATTGTTATTAATTTATTAAAGGGTCCCCACCCATTATAAAATACTTGATCTATTTTTAAATTATTAAATTTTTAAGACTTTTAAAGTCTTAAATAAATCTTAACTTATAACTGTCAATATTAATTGACTTTTAAAAAATTAATTATTTTAAGTTAACAAATAACTAACTAAAGGTAGTTACAACTTCTTTTTCAACCAATTTTGAAGTATGAAAAGAGATAAAGAATTTATTTGAAGAGGAGAAACAACACAGGTATTGAATACTATTACATTCTAAAATTAGTTCTTTCTTTTATGCAATTTCTATGAGATAGCATGACTTTTGTAGATAGATCAATGGTACTTTATCTGATAGTTGAGTATATTACTTAGGTAATGTAGATATATCTAGCTTTATATTATCATTTATAATAGATTATCTGACATTATCAAGTTTAATATCTTTTGATGATTGCTTCTTGTAGTCTTATGTGCAAAATCTGAGTATTCAACCCAAATAATAATGAAAACTTCATTGTTTGTGACATATTGTTGATCTAATTGATTATAAAAATTATTTTTTAAAGATATTTTGTAAGAAAGATGTTTGTTTCTCAAATAAAATTATTTAGTTTGTTAAGACGACTCTCTTTTGTTAAGACTCACATATTTTTGTTTATATTATATTTTATTTGACTTTAAAAACTAATTTAGTTTAAATCTTTTTTAGTTTAATTTATAATTGATCTAATTTATTTTATTTAGTGTAGTTTTAATATAATTAGTGTATTAATATAATTTTTTTTTTCTAATTTATTTTATTAGATTAGGTTTCTTAGGCTAGTTAAGTTTCTTAGTTTAGTTAGTTTTAGATTAATTTAGTTTTAGTTATAGATTAGTTTAGATTAGATACTTTTAAGTTTTATTAATTAGTTTTTTATCTAATTCTTATTTATTTTATGTTATTGTTTACATCTTTTCTTTTTATTTTTGAGTTATGTTTATGTTAATTGATTATTGAATATATGCTTAAAATTTGATTTATCTTCTTATCTTCATTTTACCTTTGTACTTTTTTGTGTATTATCTTGGTGTTTACTCAAAATTTATAATAGCAAAGAAAGATATTATTTTTAGAATATATTTTATTATTGAATCATATTTTTTTCTTTCAAGAGATTTTTTTTTCATAGGCTCTTTCTATCGGATAGGATTAATTACACATTTATATCTGAACTGATTCATTATTTGATAAATAGATTTATGAATTATAATAGAATATGTTATATCTAATAGCCTGTTTGTTCTTTCTTAGAACATTTTAAAAACCCCTCACATCTTTAGGATTATATTCAAATCTTTAAAACATTATCATTAAACTGGTATGATTCCATCTTAACCTTCAAAATAGGTATATGGGTTGATTAGTTGATGGAACATTTTTTATCGTCAATAGGTGTCACCATGAATCTTGTAGATGGCTCCATTATGAGAAAATTTTACACATTGGCAAGTGAAAGAGGCAACTAATCTCATAAGATGAGTCAATATCCTACCAAGAAAAAGTTTGTAAGATAGAGGAAAGTTGAATATCATCACCTTCATGTGAATGGTGATAAGTGGAGTAGTAATGGGGATCCACACATAACCTAAAGAAGGAATTTGTCTATGATCATAGCCTTGACATGTGTTGTATGTGGATTTAAGATTACATCAAGAATATCCAAGGGTTTTGATAAAATTGAGAAAGGCAACACAAGTACTAGAACCCTCATCAATAAAGTCATGCTTGAATTGGATATCACCAATTTGGACACTAATGAATAAAATAGGGTCATCTGCATGAATCATAATCTCATCAAGAATCATAAAAGTGATTGGGAATTTTAGAGAAATAGAAGTGTCCATTATTTCATCAATATGTGTGGACATCTCTTTGCATTATTTCAATATGCTATCTTCTAATTCAAATAAGATTATTTTGCATCATGCTAGGGGAGGATGAGGGATGTTCATTTCAAACAAAAGATGCATAAGCTAGTTATGATTATGCAAAGATGTTTGCATAAGTTTGAGAAATGGGATTTGGGATGGCATATTAGTGAGTTTCATGATAGGATCCTACTCATTATAACCCATAAGATTATTGTTGTAAATATGTGCATAGTGTTTAAATAGGTCCTCAAAAGGAGGAGCCAAAGTAAATGTGAATTTATATTTAGAAGAGGAAGAAGCTTTAATTAGAATAAAATTTTGAAGATTATGTTGAGAAGATGAAGCAGTTGATGCAGGTGTGGTTTGATATATATTAGATGAAATGTTGATATAAATTTGAGTATCATTAGTGTTAGGTAAAGAAGATGGAGGGATGGTAGAAATAGTATGAGAAGTGTTATCCAAAAGAGGTGTTCGAATTGGTTCATCAAAAGTTATAAGGTTTTCTTTCCCCAACTTGGTTAAATGAATTATAGAAGAATATTAGATAACATGAAATGTGTGAGATAATGGAAGTGTGTAGATGGGTTGAGGATAAATGAAAGCAACCACCCTTTGTATGTTAGTCATATTGAACACATTATCATCAAGAGTTGGGTCAATAAAACTATTAACATTATTGGTAGAAGGGTTAGGTTTATCTTGGGTATCTTGGTGATTTGGAAGAGGATCTTTATAGATGGCCAAATGATCATTAGTTTGATTTAAAGCATGTAATTTAGTTTATGTTGCATGGGTTTTGAAACCAGTGTCATAGGCTTGTTGGTGTTTATGAATGATAGAATCATGGTCAAAATTGGGACCAAGAAAGAAATCCATAGGCAAATTATGAAGATTACTACAGGTCTCATGAGAATGACCCTATCTAGTGTGAAACCAATAAAATTTATTAGGATCATACCAAGAATTCATAGGACAAGTGAGATCAATTTATCATGGGAGAGAGCTTGGTATATGTTTTATTAATTATGATAAGGATAGAGGTTTGTGAACATTGATGTTATTATTTGAAGATAAATGAGGAATAGTGATATAGTTGGGAGGGGAAACTTGTTCTAAAGATTGGTTAGGAATAATATATTGAATAGTGTGAATGGTATCATAAGAGTCTATAACACCATCATTGATAACATGATAATTCTTATTATTTAGTAACACATGAATACCTGTAAAAGGTTGGGATGGATTGAATTGATGCATAAGGAAATATTGATGCTTTGTTTGGTCAATGGCCTTCTCCAAAGTATGTGGCGAGAGAGAGTTTGGACTCGATATTAAAACTTTGAAAAAGAGCATTGGTTCTTCCATTGTTTAATGAAATCTTGGGTAGTTTCAGTCTCAAGTTACCTATAATTTATAAAATGGGCCAAGGTATTCTTAGGGAGATCACTAGTTTGGAACTCTTAGACTAGAGCATTAACTAAATCTTCCAAAATAGTGATAGAATGAGACTTAAGTTGGTTGTACCAATCTAAAGCATCACCCATGAGAATTTTTTATAAGAGCTTGGTAGTGGCAAAGGTATTTAGTTTGACTCAATATTTATATAGATTTCCAAATGATTTTATATGAAGAGTAGGATCAGTTAACCATTATAATAAATTTTAGGGGTGATACCTCATATATCGATATTATCAATTTGAGATGTAAGAGGCTCATTTTGAAGATGCTTGATTGTCTTATTAATTAGAAGAGGTTGAGGTATAATATCACCATAGGAATCATGAAGAGGAGGTGGGGGAAAATTTTGATTATGTGTACCTTATGGCATCTATTAAGGATGGGTTTGAAAATGGATAAGGTGATTTTGCATTTGCATCATTTGATTTACATTATTATCTTGCAAAACATTTATTTGATTAAGGGTTTATAATAGGTTTTGATGGATTTGAGTTGCATTGTTGGCATTATTTAAATAATTCTAATTGGTAGTAGTGGCTTAGGTAAAACTATGGGTGTTAGTAGGAGCTTGAGAAGAGATGTTAGTAAGTGAAGCACTAGTGGTATAATTTTCTTGTGTGGCAAAAGGTGGACTAGTAAAGGGATGAGAAGAAACAAAATTAGAGGCATGATTACCATGGGTATAAAATGATGCACTAGTGGAATAATTGATAATATTAGGTCTTGTAAGAGGCCCATTAGATGTATAACATGCCATGTTAGTAGAGATACTAGTCATAGAGGTAGAGGATATCAAATAATAAGTCATGATATGAGAAGGGATCAAAATAGAGGGAAGATGTTGAGAAACAAAGAATATAGTATCCCCAAATCCATGTGAGAACATGGGAGAAGGTGAATGAGGCTCCTTAGCTTGACCACTTATCATGAGTTGGTAAATGGTAAAAGGATCATTTCTTTGATGTTGAAGAAATTCAAAGATGAAGAATAAAATTTCTAGGGTATACTCTAATTTGGGTTGATCTTTAAGTGAGAAGAGTTGATTAGGAAGTGAAGATGAGTAAGGAGGGGTCCCATAGTTTATTGTGTGAGTGGCTATATAAACATTACTTTCATCTAGGATAGGAGCCACAAGTTGCTTATGGGAGAACCTATTAGGATTGGTAAGACTCATCATATCCATTGAATTCAACTCAGTGTTATCTTAAAAATAAAAATTTCATGATGAAGGAAAGGTATTAGGTAAGGCTAAGTTGACGTAAAATTAATGAAATAGGAAGGGATAGATTAGAGTACAAAGTTGACTGAGTCGACGTAATACTAGAAACAAGGTCAAAAAACTAAGGAAATAAGGATAAAGAGTCGATAGGGTTGACTTAGTATTATAACTTGAGATAAAAAAATATCTTGATAAAGATATAAAGTTGAAAAATATGAATTATTACTTTATCTTGAGAGGTAGAAGTGAATATTGGGTCGACTAGGTTGATATGGTATTATAGGTAGGGAAAATAGATAGTCTATAAGAGATTATGTCAAACAGAATGATAGTGTAATGAAAATAAGAAAAAATTAAAATGTATTTTGAAATAAATAAATTAAAGTAAATACATGAGAAATTGCATCAATGAGGATGATATAATTGAGGCACATAGCATACAACCTTACACCAACACTGGCCTATACAAGTTTTTGTAATACAACATATAATGAGCAAAGAGTAAGAAATAAAATGAAAAATAAATGCTAACTAAGTGGTCATCCTAAATGTGGTTATATTATTATAAAGTTTTATTTTAAGTTTGATAGGGAAGTTGGCTAAAAGTAGGCAACTAAAAATTAATCTATGGATGTTTTCAAGATGTTTAGTTTGAACGGGATCTATGTTGGCAATGGTAATAGATTAGTATTTGGGCCTATCCCCTCACTTAATAATCCTAAAACAATAAGGGTGTCAGGTGATTTGATAATATTTATTGTATACACATAAAATTTTAAACTTTTATCAAATATTGACTCTTTTACATATTGTAGGAACCCATCAAGACTCAATCTCTCTGAATGCATGCCTTAAAGGGTATATCAGGAAAGGGGTGGGTAGACCATCAGTGATTTAAAGTATTTTTTTCCCTTATTTACACATATTACCAATCCAACTAGATCTTGAAAACCATTCCCTAAGCTATTACTCCTCTTTTTCACACTCCTCTAGTCTTTTCCACTTTCCATTCCTCCTTTTCCTCCCCTTAATCCCCTTTTGTCAGTCGGTTGTACTAGGTTGATTGAGCCAACCCTGTATAGTTTTAGGTAATTTTAACTTAGGAATTAGTTTGGACCTTAGCCAACTTAGCTCATGACCTAGTGAATTATTATTCAAAATTGTGCTAGGTCGACTAGATCAACCCTATCACTAATATTTTTAGAAGGGTTTAAGGTTAAATCCATCTATATATACAAGATAATTTTGTCATTATTTCAATATTAAATAAAGATTTATATTTTCTTGTGCTTATTTATAATATGCTCTTCTACTAGTATAATTGAGGAGTCTTAGCTTAGGTTTTCTACTTAGAGAATCTAGTCTTGTGCATAAGTCTAGGATGTTTTGGCCTTTCTTAATGATCCTTACAAACCACAACAACCTCTTACAAATCCCATTTGTCTAAGGGATATATTGATTATTGATGGGTTCACCATTTAGATAATTATTCTCTAACTTTGCTCCTCTCTTTAGTAGATAAAAGTAGCATAAGTATTGGCTTTGAATGATATTACTCTTCATATTCCATGTATTAGGGTCTTAATCATACTTATCTTAATTGAGATTATCCTATAAATGTTTTTAGTTTTTACCAACCCCTCATGTTGTGCCACAAGCTTTGGTGAGCACTAGATTAGATTTACTTTACTTATTATTAGTTTAGGTGAAATATAAAAACTCAGGACCCCTTTGGGTTTATTGTGTGGTTGTGTTGGTTTGGAGGCTTTGAAACCCTCTCTAGAATAGTGTATTATAGTAAAATATCCCCTAATTGGGTCTATTGGATCCTCATATTGGTCATGTTCTTTATTAATAAATGTGTCTCCAATCAGAAGTGTTTGGTATGGTTTAACTTCTTTGAGCTATGATTTATTTATAGACTTGATGCATTTTTTATTGCATACATTATGGTGAACCCAACATGAATCTAACCCTTTTAGGGTTTATTTTACTTACTTCATTATTTTATCATTTTTTATTATCATATATTCATAATAATAGGTTGATTATATCGACATAGTTATAACTTTTATTCATACAATCACATCCATGACTCTATTTTATTTGTGTAGGTTATTCAAATATAGGCTACTAAGTCAACTCAATCAACATAGTACAAGTTTTTAGACTTTTAGACATCAATTTATGACTATTAGGTTGACCCATTTAACCCTATATATTTTTAGGCTTCTAGTTCAACATACTAGGTTGACCTAGTTGACCTTGTATATTTTCAAGCTTTTAGTATCAGATATCTACAAATCTAGGTCAACCCAGTTGACATAGTTAGAAAATTTTGAAATTATTAATCACGGTTATTGAACAATAATATCACTTCTCTACATCCTCTAACCCACCAAGGTTCCTTTCTATCCTTCTCTCTCTTTCCTTATAGTCATGTTTTTCATAGTTTGTAATCTTTAAAACTACCCTTGTATAGTCAACTAGGTCAACCTTGTTGATGTAGTTCTATATTCTATGTACTATTTGAAAAGTTAGGTCAACCCTATTGACTTAGTTCATTTTTAAAACTTTTTTTCCATAGTAAAAAGGTGACATTATCGACCCTATTCTATATTCTCTATATACACTATCGATTAAATCAACACTGTACTATATTTCAAAGCTAAAATTAACCCTTATATGCTAGTAATTATCTCACACTTTCATTTATTGTTGCTTGCATGCTTAGAATATATCACATAGTATAATTAGGTGGTTTTTATTATGCCATTTAGTTTCACTATTTTCTATTTTATGCACACATTACCAAATCACAAAATATCAAAAAGCATTCTAAAAATTGTCTACCCAAAGCCTACCTACTTGGATTTCATCATCAAGGGAAAATTAACTTGTTTTTTTGGCAAAGTATAAACACATGGTTAATGGTATATTTTGGCTAAGCACCCAACACCCTTATCTATATGTTCTATAAAGTGAGGGGGTAGGCCCCAATACCAAACTAGTACCATTACCAATATAGATCCCTTTCAACCCAAACATCCTAAAACTATCCTTAGATTGCTTTCTAGTTCTTTGATTAAAACCAACTTCCCATCACATCTAAAATTATATTCTAATAATATAACAACATTCAATTTGACCACTTAGTTATCTTTTAATTTTTAGGTTGATTGTTTGATCTTTGCTCAATTGTATGTTGTATTGTAAAAACATGTATTAGCTAGCATTGGTGCAAGGTTTTATGTTATGTGTCTAAATTAGATCAACCTCATTTATCCAATTGATTATGTGTTATCTATCATTTCTAGATTTCCTAATTACTTGCAAAATTATTCTTATTTTAGTACATAGTCATTTAATCAACACAGTCTCTTACAAGTTGTCTATCTTTTTATGTTTGTTATGTTAAATTGACCTAGTTGATCCTATACACTTTTTCATCCCCTATTTGTTGTCCTAGGTTGACCTAGTCAACTCTATATAGTATTATACCTTCCCTATTTTCTAATTCAATTCTCTATTTATTGTTCTTAGCATTCTATTCATTTATCTTTAGTCATCATGAAGTCCCCTATCAAAATCTTCTTGAATAGCTTTAAAACATTTAGATACTATATGGAATGTTCATTTCTCCCTCTCTTTTCTTCCCAATAACACCATCACTCTTTGGGCACCTCTTCCTCTCATTCATCCATGACCTATAACATGGTGAAAATCACACCACAATATGAATTTGATGGGTATGATACTTTCTATACCTACCAAGATACTTATCATCTTCAAAACCTTTAAACTAATGTAGGAGTAATTGACACGAGTTTAATCAACAATCCCACTAATAGTCCATCTTCTAATAACCCTTCCCTGAATACTAATTTAGAGAGTACTCCCACCAACACCAACCCATCTTTTGATACAACTCAACTTCTTGCCCAAGTTATCTAGCAAATGAACATAATGCAAAACTCTAACATCATTTGATTAATATGTCCAATCAACCTCCACCTATCCATCCTCAAGCTAATCCTAATTACATTCCTCCACCTCTTAGATATTTCTATAGTAATGTTACTCCTCAACCCATAATGAATAACAAGATGCTTCAAACTATTCAAAATGAGCCTTTATCTCCCTTCATTATATCCATTTATATTGGTAACATATTTCCAACTATCAAATATGATGGGACTAAATATCCTACCTCATTTCTCAAAGCCTTTGGAAATCTTTAAAAGAGTGGATCCAAACTAATACCTTTACCACAACTAAACTCTTAGTCAAGCCCTTCATTGATGATGTATTAAAATGGTACAACCAATTATCCAAACATTCCATTTGTCAACTTGAATATTTAATTAATCATTTAGTTAAAGAGTTTCAACACAATGACCTTCCCAAAAATTATATTAGCCACTTCATCAATGTTAAGAAATCTCCAACTAAATTAGCTCGTTACTTTATCAAAAGATGGAAATCATTGGCCCATAAATCCAATCATAACATGATCGATGATAACTTATTTAAACTCTTTATCACTGCTTTGACTCCTCTTCAATATAAGCTTCAAATCTTTACTCCCCAAACACTTCATGAAGCTATTGACTAAGCTAGACATCAAGACTTTATCATGAAGCAATTTAAACCTCATCCTAAACTTTTAAAAGGATATTTTCAAACATCTACTAATGTTATCACTATTAATAATTTTCAAACCAAACTTATTGTTTCTAAAATTGATATTTCTTTACCTTCTCACACACCTCTTTTAGTGCAGTAAATGAAACAATTTTTACTGCCCTCTAAACCTTTCACCTATCCTAATAATCCTATTAAATGGTATTACCCTAATTTATTTTATTGGTTCCATGCTGACATTGGTCATTCCCATGAATCTTGTAGAGGTCTCATAAATTTTTTATCTCCTATATGCTTGGTGATTCATTTAATCATGAAGCCATGATCAACCTTCATCATTAAGAGTACACTATTGCTTCTCAAAAATGATAGGTTTATAAAGCTTCTACCTTAAATAAACAAAAATATTTTTATATAACTAATAATAAACCAAATACCAAGGATGTTTGTGCTATTGATGCCAATTATGACCAATAATACAATAATTCTCAATATGTTAACACTACCACAGTCAACTATCATTACAAGCCAACTCACAAAGATCTTGTTACCAAACCTAGGAATCCATATTTATAAGAACAACATCTCAAAGATATGAAAACTAATAATCTCACTTCAGAATCCCTTAAGGAACTAATTCTTCCTTCTAAACCTCCAACCACATCTATTCCTTCAAAAGCTACTTTACCTCCCAAACCTCATGTTGGTTCTTCTTCTAAATCTCATTAGAACTTTCTTAAAGAACTTAACTCTATGCCTTGTAAGATTCCACTTACGGAGTTGGTTTTAACTTCACCATATCATCATAAGTTCTTTATACAATAACTTCAAGAAATTAAAGATCCATCCTAAATATATGGAGAAACACCTTCTATTGAAACTCAACCTACCAATGTAAATACCATTGAAAATGTGTCCTTCTTCCAAGCCTTCTATTGAATTTCTTAAAGATGACATGATCAATGATGAAATTATTTTTCATGCTAATGATGCACCACTTTTTATTAAAATAGACATTAATATTACCCTTATCCATAAAGTTTTAGTTGATGAAGGATCTAGCATTAATGTGACATCTTTATGGCTTATCCAATAACTTGGTTATAACAAGCATCATCTCAATAAAACCCATCTTACCTATCATGGTTGACTAATCAAAAGCCATTTGGTTGCATTTAGCTTCCATTAACCATTGGACCTAAGACTGTTTGAACTGAGATTATGGTCCTTGATTTACCCTTATTTTATAATATACTCCTTGGTCACCCATGGACTCATAGAATGATGTCCATTTCTTCTTTTGGTATCTAATGCATTAAATTATTACATAACAAAAAATGATATAAGCATGAAGCTGATCCCAACCCATGGAGTATTCAACTCCCTAATCCTAAATCTCAGTATCATGTTCATACCATTCCTAAGATCAATAGGGCTCCTTTACCTAAGTCCATCAACATGAATCTTGATTTACAAGTCACTCTTGTATATTCCAATGATGATGAGCCTAATGATTTGCAACATACTTTTAATACTACCAAACTACCTCCCTACATTTTGAAATGGCTTCATCCTTATTTATTATGTAAAGACCACACTATTCTTCTTATTGATGAGATTAACTATTTTCCTCCTCCATGTAATGCTCAAGAACCTTCTTTACCAAAATATGCCTTCACTTGCAATGATTTTGGAGTGGCCAAATTATTTCAAGATCCTCTCATCATGTCTCTTTGAAAATTCAGTAATATTGGGATTTCACCTTCTGAAAGTCCCCTTGAATCTCAAGCATGTATAATTTCTCCAACAGATGATGATAACTACATAATGGCCCAAGATAAATTTTGAGACTTGGATGTCTAGCATTAAAAAAAAACCTTATCTTATATTCATGTTTTTAACTGGGATATTCATACCATTTCTATAAATCATAACTTAGATCCTAAGGGTCATGTGTCTCCTACCAATTCTCCTCTTATTGATACTCCTTTGGTGATAGAGCAAATTATACCTTCCAAATCTCTATAAATTCATCTATCTTCTTTACCACCTTTGGATCTAAGCATTACCTCTAATCCTTATCCCATCACTGAAGCCAACAACACCCCAATCCCTTCTAATCCATCTACTTATATTGATATTACACTAGATGCCAAGGTAACTAATGTTTATCAGATACATTCTGAGTATGACTACCATGGTAAAAAAATTCTAGATCTTGAAGTAGATGCTGAGTATTATGGTCCTCTTCCCACCTTGCCTAGTGCTAAAGCTATTATTGAAATAATTCATGCTTGAAAACCTCAACTTCCTTGACAACATCATAAACTTGGGAATTTTAATACCAAAACCCCTTGTTTCAATAACTTTGTTTCTAGCATTGATCCTAAAACTAATCCTATTTCTACCTTACCTAATGCACTGTACCACTTTCAAGATGATAATGCCATGCTTATCATTGAAACCACTTACATTAAATATGGTACTCCATCTTATCCTTAACTAACTATAGTATCTTGTGAACTCTCACCTACCAAACATGATAACTTTAGCTTATTATTTGATAAGTATTATGAGGTTTTCACTTGGTCCTATGAGGACATGCCTGCTATTGACCTTAGCATTATGGTGTATAACATTATTAATTATCCTGATGCCAAGCCTATACCTCAAAGACAAAATAAATTTATACTTGAGGTTTCAAACTTATGTCATAAGGAAATCATCAAATTACTTGATGCTAAATTTATTAAACTGATGGACTATTCTGAATGGGTTTCTAACACTATTCCTATTTAAAAAATAGTCACTATGGTCATTCACATTTGTATTGATTTCTATAATTTTAATCTCACTTGTCCCAAGGATAATTTTATTTTACCTTTAATAGATTTCATTATTGACTCCATAACTAGTTATTAAATGATATCTCTTATGGATGGCTTTTTAGGTTATAATCAGATTCACATTTCCCTTGAGGACCAATGTAAAACAACTTTCACCACAAAATCAGGCACTTATTGCTATGTCAAAATGCCCTTTAATCTCAAAATTTTTGGATCCACTTACCAATGATCAATACTCATATCTTTCATGATCTTATCCACAAAATTGTTTAAACCTATGTTGATGATATTATTACTAAATCCAAAATTCATAAGATTCATCTATCAGATCTCACTGTTAGCTTTGATCACCTTCTTAAATACTGAGTTAGACATAATCCTCATAAATGTGTCTTTGGTGTCACATCTATAAAAAATTTAGGATTCCTAATCTCTCTTTGTGGCATCGATGTTGACCCAACTAAGATTAGTTTTATCATCAACATGCCCATTCCTCATTTCATTACCAACATTCATACATAGGTAAACTTAGGGTAATTAGATTATTCATCCTTGAAATGGCTTATCGCATCCACTATATCAATTCTCTTTTCAAAAAAGGTATTGCTCTAGAATGGATGGAACCATGTCAAAAATACTTTGATAACATGAAAGAATCATTGATTCACCCTCCTACACTTCATTCTCCTTTCAATGATTGACCCTTGATCCTCTATACTTCTTCCACACCTATATCAGTTTGGGAAATGTTTTCCCAATAAGATGATATTAAAAGAGAGTATGTTATTTATTACATTATATGAGGCCTCATCAATTATGAAACATGCTATACCAAAGTTTAATTTGATTTCCTCACCATATATTTCATAGCTAAAAATGTTCACCATTACAAGTTATACCAAACTACTTATGTCATCATTCATTCTAACCCCCTTCATCACTTCTTCTCAAAATTATTTCTTCTTGGAGATAGAATTATCAAATGGATGATCTTCCTTATGGAATTTGATCTCCACATCATCACTCAAAAAGTTGTCATAGGGAAATTCATAGCTAATTAACTTGCCATAGCTCCTGTGTCAGCTACTTTTCCCCTTCAAGATGGTCTTCTAGATGATAATATCCTCTATATTAAAGGTTTTAATTAAGCCATTTCTCTTAAAGATTATTTTCACAAATTTACCACTAATCTTGAAGCAAGTAATCTTGATGAATCTACTATTCCATTTGATACTACTAAACCAAAAATAGTTATCAAGGAGCTTCCTAAAATTAATGTCAACTTACATGAGGATACTTGGATCCTTCAATTTGATGGTGTTTAATGCCTTCAAGGAGCTAGGGCAGGTTGCATTATTACAAGTCCTCTTGGTAAGATCATTATTTTATCTTTTTGTTTAACATTTGATGTCACCAATAATATGGTTGAGTATGAATCTCTCATCTAGGAATGAGAGTTGTTCTTGACTTAGAAATTCAATATTTGCATGCCTTAGTTTATTATCAGCTTATTTTCCACTAATTTAATGGTGATTGACAATGCAAAATCAAAAATATCATTACCTATCATAAAATTATAACCATTCTCACTAAAGATCTTATTTTTTTCACTATTAATCCTATCTCTCAAGATCAAAATTCCATTTTTGATTCACTCGCTTCTTCGGCATATCTCTTTCATCCATACCAAGTTCTTTCTAATCCTACTTTACTTATACAAATAATAAAATCTTCATCCTTGACTCAACCACCAAATTCATTCATCTTCCGCATTGAGGTGGTTACTATTCGATAAAGCATGTGGTATAAAGACATCATTCAATTCCTATTTATCAACCTTATCCTCTTAACTTAGACTCTCATGAAAATACATGCATATTTAAATAAGGTTTAAATTATGTATTTCGACATAATATGCTTCATTATCATAATGTTGAAGGTACCTTGATCCAATGTGTTATGCAACATGAGGTCCCTCCTCTTCTTGAACAAGCACATGGGGCCATTTGTGATGGCCACTATAGTGAACATGCTACAACCCACAAATGTCTATGTATGGGTTACTTTTTCCCTACTCTTGAAAAGAATGCAATCAAATTCACTAAAAAGTGTACTCTTTGACAACTTCATGATGATCTCATTTATTCACCTCTAGTCAAGCTTAAAACTATCAAATATCCTTAGCCATTATTCATGTTGGGATTATATCTCATTGGCAAATTACCTCATTCCCAAGATGGGCATGATTTTATCATCACCTCTACTAAATATTTTACCAAATGGGTTGAATTTATACCCCTTGTTAATGTCACTAGTAACACCATCACCAAATTCTTTCTTAATCAATTCATTTACCACTTTGGTGTTCCCCATACTATCATTTTAGATAATGGTGGTAATTTTAAAAATAAGGATGTCAAATAGATTTATGCTAAATTTAAGTTTAATCACAAATTTTCTACACCTTATCATCCATAATTCAATGTCTAAATTGATGCTACTAATAAAATTCTTTAAAAAATTCTCCAAAATATAATTCATGAAACCCATATGGATTGGGACCTTCATCTTTACCCTTCTCTTTAGGCCTATTAGACTATCATAAATGTTACCACTATGGTAATGGTGTTTTCTCTAATATATGGTTATGAGTCAATCCTTATATCATAAGTTGAGCTTCCCTCTCTTTAGATATCTCTTCTGGTATCATTCTTGATGAATAATAATTTGAATCTCACTTTCATGCCCTTGATCTACTTGATAAATATCATCTTTCTGATTTACAACATAATTGCAAATACAAGGCTTGTATTACTAAATAACTTAACAAATGTGCTAAATTTTGCACATTTAATATTGGTGATCTTATCCTTAAATTAGACTACACCCATGATAAAGAAGGTAAATATTCTTTAAAATGGTGGGGGCCCTATTTAGTTAAAGATATTCTTGGTCTAATTACCTACCACCTTTAAACTAATGAAGGACGTGTTTTCAAAGATCCCACCAGTGCACAATTCCTTAAGAAGTACTTTACCTAAACCATTCCTTATTTTTATGATTTCTATCTACATCTATCTAACACTTTTTATAGGTTACTTACATAGGTCTCTCCCTCTGTAGCATTTATTTCTTTTTATAAACCTTATTCCTTCCTTTTAGTCTTTTGGTTTCTTCTTTTCTCTCATGAGTTTCATTGTAAAACCATGGATAGGACCTGATATTCCTCATGATTTACCATAATCTTCTTTATCTTTATTCCTTTTATATTTATTTTGGAATCCCTTAGATTTCTCTTTTGTGAGTTATAGTATAAGACCATGGATAGGACTTGGCCCTCCTCATAAAATACCACCTTTTGCTTCTTTTCTCATTTTATTTACACATGTTTTTTTGGTACCCTCATAGGTTTTTATTTTATGAGTTATAATGTAAGACCATGGATAATACCTGACCCTCCTCCTAAAATTACCATCTTATCATTTCTCTTCTAGAATATGTTTAACAATGGTTAGAAGTTCTTAATATTTATTTTCAACTTTAGATTTTGCTTCTCTTGGTAGACGGAATTTGCACAACAATCAATGTTATCATGTTTTCCTCAATTTCCCTCATTTTTATGATAATGAATCACACTTTACTATCAGTGTATCCCTTTTTCACCCTATATCAAAAAAATTATGATTTGAAGTAATTAAAAGTGTTCCATGTGTCACTCCTCTTGATTTTCCTTTCCTTTAACTCCACATTGGATAAAACATGGTCAAATTCAAGATAACACTTTTATTTTACCTAGATTTATGAGACTCTTAAACCCCATGCTCTTTGAAGTTATCTCTCTTAGTAACCAAGTCCCGTGTATTCAAATTAAAATCATCTTTAACACCCATGTTTGGTTTTTCAAATTTGTATAGAGGAGGAATAGAAAAATCCATCAATAAAGTTAAAATCCAAATCATTTAAAACAAAATACAATAATATAAAAAAGGCAACATACAAAATCTCAAAAGTCAAAATTACACCAAAAGATGTGATTATAAGCACATCTCCTATCTCTAATCTAATCTCAAACTTCAAAGTTGTTCTCACACTAGAGCCAAGGTCCATTGGGGTATAGTAGTCCATTATATTAGAATAGGAGACTTTAATAAAATCTATGATGCTACCTACTTTCTCACACAAGTACTCAATCTTCACAATAGACCAAAGGCTTTGTAAGGGGTCCTAAGGAATGGTGAACATGTTGTGATAAAGTAATTCCATTTTACTTTTCATGCATATAACCTTCATAGGATGATCTACATACTACATTTGATGACCTAAGACTTTTTTGGCTAAGAGAATTTATTTAGAGTCCTTAAAGTTGAAAGTCCTCTTGTTTTGACAAACCTAATTTGAGTGTTTTGACTTCAATAAAGAGTTCCTCTACCTTGGTTTTTCCTTCATTCTCCCCTCCACCCATTTTATTTCCCCCATTGATAGACAAATTGTGATTCTAAATCTATTTTCCTTTCTTCTATAATTCATTTTTATTCATCTCCTAAAAACATGATAGCACTACATTATTTCAATTTTATCTAACATTAGAGCAAAAAAACATGCTTGAGCAACTATGGATTACTTTACTTACACCATGGTTCTACATTCCTAGACTTATTTTACTTTCCTTTTACCATTTCTTATTTATTGTACTACCCTTTTTTTATAGATAGTTGAGTTTGTACCTTTTTACATTGTTGAGTGAGATAAGGATTGTTACTGCTCACTCATCAATTTTTTTTTACCATTTTGTTTTTCACTTGCACATTTTTATTTAATTAAGGATTGTTATTGTTTTTAAATCAATGTTTGATTACCATTATTTTTGGCATGTATCCTTGGTTTGACTTGGTTAGTTTGCCTTTCTTACTTAAGGTTTAAGTATTTGAGTTTTTTGGTCTTTAGTAGCCTTGGTTTTTTTATTACCCAATTTACTATTATTTTTGACTTGGTCATTTGGTCTAACATAACACTTTTCACCCAAAATTGACAACTTCTTAAGTACATCCCATCTACATAGCACTAGTTATCTTGGATTTCCTACATTTATTTGTTTTTGATCTTTAGTTTTTTATTCTTGGGTTTATCGAAAGTAGACTATATGCCCTACACAATCAAAACTAAAAACATGATAGACAACCATCCAATGATAAAGATAAGTCCATGTACACATCACATTTACTTTTCAATTATTTCCCTTTTAGTCATTTGCTTTCAATTATTTTTTCTTTAAAATACTATAACTTTTTTTTAACATCAAGCATTATGTGTCCTTATGTTATTTCTCAAAGAACCATCCCCCATTATAACTTAGTAACACATGATGAGCTTCAAGTGGGGAATATATATATACACATAATATTTTCAAATTTTATCAAATACTAATGCTTTAAATATTTTAGGAACTCATTCAATCTCTCTAAGTTCACACCTTAAAAGGTGCATCAGGAAAGGGGTGGGAAGACCATTAGTGATTTGCATGATTATTATCTCTTATAGCCACATATTACCAATCTAACTAGCTCTTAAAAACCATTCCCTAATATATTAGTCCTCTTTTGCACACTCCTCTAGTATTTTCCACTTTTTATTCCTCATTTTCCTCACCTTAATCCCCTTTTATTAGTCATCTATACTAGGTTGATTGAGTTGACCTTGTACAGTTTCAAGTAATTTTCACTTAGGAATCAGTTTGGATTTTGGTCGACCTAGCTCATGACTTAGTGAATTATTGTCTAAAATTATGCTAGGTCAACTAGGTCAACCCTATCAGCTGATATTTTTAAAAGGTTTTAGGGTTAAATCCACTTATATATACAATATTATTTCAATATTCAATAAAGAGTTATATTCGCTTGTGCTTCTTTACAATATACTCTTCCACCATTCTACTTGAGGAGTCTTAGCTTAGGGTTTCTACTTAGAGAATCTAATCTTATGGAAAAATTTTGGATGCTTTGGCTTTTCTTAGTTATCTTTACAAACCACAATAACCTCTTTCAAATCTCTTTTGGCTAAGGGAGGGATTGAGTCTCGATGGGTTCATCATTCAGGTAAGTATTCTTTAAATTTACTTCTTTCTTTAGTAGATAGAAGTAGCATAAGTATTAGATTTAAATAATATTGCTCTTCATATTCTATGTATTAGGGTCTTACTCATTATTATCTTAATTGAGATTATCTTATACATGTTTTAATTGTTTATTAACCCCTCATGTTGTGCCATAAGCTTTGGTGAGCACTAGATTAGATTTACTTTACTTGTTATTAGTTTAGGTGAAATATCAAAACATACGACCCATTAGGTTTATTGCATGGTTTTGCTGGTCTAAAGGCTTTGGAACCCTCTATAGCATAGTGTATTATAGTAATACATACCCTAATAGGGTCTAGCAAATCCCCATATTAATTATGTTTTCACTTAACAAATGTGTCCCTAATCATAAGTGTATGGTATGATCTATATTCTCCAAGCTAGAATTGATTTATAGACATGATGCATTTCTGATTGCATACATTGTTAGGTTGTGGAGCTAAAAGCTTCAACCTTTGCAAACTAAGGAACAGATGGTTGCTGAGTTCTACAGGAACCGGCATCGGTAGCAGGACCGACGTCGACAGAGACCAGTGCAGAAGGCCACCGGCGACGGCAGGAAGTCGGCCGACGTCGACAGAACCAGACTAGCAGGGACCGACGTCGGTCGCCTGTGTTCCAAAAGTGTTCGTTTCACGGACAGTTAGTTAAGTGAACGATGAGTTTGCATGTTAAGACCACCCAGAGTCTTGGGCTGCGAGGATAATTGTCTAAATTAAGAGTCTAAGTTATTGTTTGAGTTAGGGATCTATTTATAGACCCATTGGCATGTATTGTTTAAGGCATGAGATAGAAAGGAAGAGTTCCTTCTAGTTGTAAGATCTGTGAGTTGTAGGTTGTTGCAAGCTCATTGGGGATCTACATGTAAGTTTGGTCTTTGAATTGCAGGTTACAGGTTCATGAGAGATCAGCTTGAAGTGCTATAGAGTGCTTGGTGTACCGGCAGGGTTATTACTGACTGGTTGGGAAGTGAACACCAACTCTGTATTTTGAGTTGGGTGTTGGGACCTGAGAGGGAGAGCTTTGGGGAGAAAAATTACTGTTCACTTGAGGTGTGGGAAACCTCTGTAAGGTGGTGGAGAAGAAGTGGCATCTTCTTTATTGTATTCTTTTCTGTATAAAGTGTTAATACAATTTGTGTATTGTCTCTCATATCATGTGTTATTCTGAATTCTAGTTACTTGGTGAATCTGGTTAATTTCCGCATATTCAATTGCTTATATTTGGTAATCATATTGTGCTCTTTCTGAGGAGCAAGATCCTAACGGGTGGAATTAGAACAGGTGTGTTTGTTCTTGGATTTACCTCCACCCCCCTCTCTTTGACCAACAAGTGGTATCAGAGCTTTTGGTTGGGATACTAACAGATTGGTGTAGATCTGGGTAATGTGTTTTGATTAAAGGTACTCACAGGGTTTCTATTTGAGTGGGAGTTGAGCAATGGCAGAAAACAGTCAACTACGAATGGAAAAGTTTAATGGCAAGAACTACCAATTATGGAGGATGCAGATTGAGGACTATCTGTATCAAAAAGATTTGTACTTACCGTTGGGTGGGGTTGCTAGCAAACCCTTGGATATGAAAGATGAAGAATGGGAGGTTCTTGATCGGAAGGCTCTGGGATCTGTTAGATTGAGTCTTGATTCATCTGTGATTTCTAGCTTATCACAATGTAAGACAATGGTGGAGTTGATGAAATCTTTGGCAAATTTGTATGAAAAACCCTCGGCTTCAAATAAGGTATTTCTTATGAAGCATTTATTTAATTTGCAAATGTTGGAAGGTGGATCTGTTCATAGCCATCTTAGTGATTTCCATGGTTTGGTAAACCAGTTAAGTTCAGTGAATATTGTATTTGATGATGAACTTAGATCTCTCTTAATCTTGTGTTCATTACCTGAAAGTTGGGAAGGTTTGGTAATGGCAGTTTCTAATACTGTGTCTCCTTCAAAAGTCTTAAAAGTGGATGATGTTGTGAGTGTGATCTTGAATGAAGAGATACGCAGGAAAAGCACAGGGGAATCATCTGGAGATGCTTTGAGTGTTGAAGGAAGAGGAAGGCCAAGAGAGAAGACAGAGCGTGGGAGATCAAGGTCGAAGATAGGCAAGAGATCCAAGTCCAAGTATGGCAAAATAACCTGCTAGAAATGTGGAAAGCAAGGACACTTAAAGAGAGATTGCAGATCGGGTGAAGATCATCATGAAGAACATGGAGAAGAAGCAAATGTTGCAGGTTACGTTGCACAGGATGCTCTGGTATGTTCTTTGGATAAAGTAGAATCTTGGGTATTAGATTCTGGTGCCTCTTTTCATGCATCCCCACATAGGGAATTTTTTCATGAGTATGTCCAGGGAGACTTTGGAGAAATTTGTGTAGGGGATGGTAAGCCTTGTCAGATTGTTGGCAAAGGCAAAGTGAAGCTGAAATTGCAGACAGGTGACACATGGGTGTTAAAGGAGGTCATGCATGTCCCAGTTCTAAAGCGGAATCTGATCTCTGTTAGAAGTTTGGGTGAAGAGGGTTGCACAGTAACTCTCACAGTGGACTCTTGGAAGGTTACCAAGGGTACACTTGTTGTAGCTAGAGGTAAGAAAGTAGGTACGCTTTATCTATCTACTTGTTCTACTGATTCTCTTTCTGGGTTATCTACTTCAGCTGTAGATTCAGAGATGTAGCTTAATAGGCTTGGTCACATAGATAAGAAGGAGATGTTGGTTCTTGAGTCAAAGAGTATGCTTTCGGATCTGGAAGGCATGGATCGTGGTTTCTGTATGCAGAAGAAGAAGGTAAGGTTTCTTGAGGAATCCGATGTTAGTGACAAGAACGGGAAAGCCTTGGTTTTCAAGGAGAAAGTGACGGACAGAGTTCAGCATAAGGTGTAGAGGAATTCTGAGTAGAGCAAGGGTGATTTGGACAAGGTTTTGATCCAAAAAGAGCTCGCGGGAAAAAGTCAGGTCTCACAAGAAAAACACAGAGACCGACGTCAGTAGGAAAACCAGCGTCGGTGTCCAGACAGGGACCGACGTCAGCTATGTGCAGCCCGACATCAGTGA
This sequence comes from Torreya grandis, assembly GCA_037957365.1. Taxonomy (NCBI): domain Eukaryota; kingdom Viridiplantae; phylum Streptophyta; class Pinopsida; order Cupressales; family Taxaceae; genus Torreya; species Torreya grandis. Next base: position 813,395 of record JARHVA010001076.1, read on the forward strand.
CTCAGGGCAGACAGAGACCGGCGTCGGCCAGGGGAAACCGACGTTGGCAGGGAACCGACATCGGTCGGCTGTAGACTGAGATGTGACCGGCATCGGTCACTGAGATGAATTTTGGGTGGACAGCGAGTTGTCATGGAGTCTCAAGCGCCCATATGGAGGACTGAAGGTGTAAGTAAGTTCCTAAATTTGTCATTTCCCTTCTTTACACTACTTGTTGCTCACTTATGGTATAAAACCAGGAAGTTGTTAAAGAAGCAGAACAGGTAGATCCAGGAAACAGTGGGAGCTAGGCATGGATGAGGATGTGATTCCTTGGAGGAGAACCAAACAGGTGTTTTGGGTAGAGTGGCCAGCTAGAAGTAAGCACTGAGAGACGAATGGATGTTGAGGATGAAGAAGAGCGGAAATGGATACGTGAGATGGAAGATCAGGGTATATGATCTTGTATTAGCTGCAGGGCAATGGAGGTTTGATCATTGTGTTTCTCTTTACCAGGTTGGATAATATTAGCTACATTATCCTTTTTTCTGTATGATGTGCTTGTTGCAGGGTTACATATACAGGTATTGTTGAACTAAAGGTAAAGTTAGTTTAGGGGTTTGTCATGGAGAATCTGGGAGCAGCAATATTCTTTGGCATGAGTGTGTTCTAGAGACATGGAGGTCTTGTTGACTTTGTTTCAGGATGATTGTGTGAAGCCGGTTAGCACGCCGATGGTTAGACAGTTCACAGAATAGGTGTCTTGATTCACATAATGAGGTTGAGTGCATGGTATGTACTAAACCTGAGTTTTCCCAAGCAGTGGGAGTTGTCACAAGTTTGGAGTCAATCCGGGAAAGTAATACTGAAGGGCAGTTCAGTGGGACCAGCAGCAGGTGCACATGCTATGCAGGGTCAAGTTCTTTATCTACATGGTTGTAGATGCGGATGTGGCAGGTAATTTGGATGACAGATTTTGCACCATGGATTTTGTGGTGGTTGGTCTTCAAGAGTGATCTTGAGGAGGGATACAAAGCCAAGGAAACAAACTAGACGGTGTACAGGTACAGGTACAGGTTACAGCTATTTATCTCCAAGTGGGAGATTGTTAGGTTGTGGAGCTAAAAGCTTCAACCTTTGCAAACTGAGGAACAGATGGTTTCTGAGTTCTACAGGAACCAGCGTCGATAGCAGGACCGATGTCGGTAGAGACCAGTGCAGAAGGCCACCGGTGACGGCAGGAAGTCGGCCGACGTCGGCAGAACCAGACTAGCAGGGACCGGCGTCGGTCGCCTGTGTTCCAGAAGTGTTCGTTTCACGGACAGTTAGTTAAGTGAACGATGAGTTTGCATGTTAATACCACCCAGAGTCTTGGGCTACGAGGATAATTGTCTAAATTAAGAGTCTAAGTTATTGTTTGAGTTAGGGATCTATTTATAGACCCATTGGCTTGTATTGTTTAAGGCATGAGATAGAAAGGAAGAGTTCCTTCTAGTTGTAAGATCTGTGAGTTGCAGGTTGTTGCAAGCTCATTGGGGATCTACATGTAAGTTTGGTCTTTGAATTGCAGGTTGCAGGTTCATGAGAGATCAGCTTGAAGTGCTATAGAGTGCTTGGTGTACCGGCAGGGTTATTACTGACTGGTTGGGAGGTGAACACCAACTCTGTATTTTGAGTTGGGTGTTGGGACCTGAGAGGGAGAGCTTTGGGGAGAAGAATTACTGTTCACTTGAGGTGTGGGAAACCTCTTTAAGGTGGTGGAGAAGAAGTGGCATCTTCTTTATTGTATTCTTTTCTGTATAAAGTGTTAATACAATTTGTGTATTGTCTCTCATATCATGTGTTATTCTAAATTCTAGTTACTTGGTGAATCTGGTTAATTTCCGCATATTAAGTTGCTTGGTTTGGTAATCAAATTGTGTGCTTCCGGTTTATCTCCCAACATACATATACCATTTACCATGTATTTATACTTGACCAAAAAACCAAGTCAGCTTCCTCCTTGGCGATGAAATCCAAGTAGGTAGGCCTTAGATAGATAAATGTTTAAATGTATTTTGAAATTATGTAATTTGGTATTATGTGCAAGAAAGAGAAAAATAGTGAAACTAAATGGTATATTGAAAAACCACTAAATTAGACTATGTGATCTATTTTAAGCATGCAAATAACTGAAAGTAAAAGTGTGAAGTAATTACTAGCATATAGTTGTTAATTCCCAATTTGAAACATAATATAGAGTTAGTTTAGATGATAGTGTATGCAAACATTACATAAAATAGTTGATAGTGTGTCTACTATACTATTGAAGCAAGAGTCTTTTAATAACTATGCTAATAGGGTCAACCTAGTCTTTCAGACATAATACATAATGCAAAACTAGGTCGACCAGGTTGACCTAGTTTATTATATGATGGTAGTTTTAAATATTGTAAACTATGCAAAATAAAACTATAAGGAAGAACTAAAATAAAAGAGAGAGAAAGAAAGGAACCTTGGTGGATTAGAAGATATTGAGGAATATAAATTTTCTATTGAAGTGTCTTGAACGTTACTTAAAAATTATGCTAATTGTGTCAACTATGTCAACTTAGTTCTATAATTCCTTGTTTTCTAGAGCCTATCAAGATGACTATAACACCCTGGTTAACCTAGTATGTTTTTAGAAAGTTGTCTAGAATACTATACCAACCTAGTCAACCTATTATGTTTTTTGGAAGCTATCTGGAATACTATACTAGCCTAGTTGACCTAGTATGTTTTTTAGAGCTAAATAAGAGTATTATGTCAACTTATTTGACCCAGTAACTTATTTTTAAGTGAATAAGAGTATTTTGTCAACCTGTTCAATCCAATAACCTATATCTAATGAAGACCTACACATAAATAACATATTTATTTGATGTGATTATGTGTTAAACTTGTGAACAAAAGTTAGAAACTATACCAACCTTGTCCACTTAGTATCACAAATATAAATAAATAATAAATAAAATGATATAAAAATAAAAAAATTAAAATAAAAATTGAAATGGTTAGATTCACATTGGGTTCACCAAAATGTATACAATCATAAATGCATCATATCTACAAATCAATCCTAGCTCAGAGAAGATAGATCGTACTTACACTTTTGATTGGGGGTACATTACATAATTGATAACATGACCAATATGTGGATCCACTAAACCCAATTAAGGGATCTATTACCATAATAATAATACTAGGGAGGGTTCTAAAACCTCCAGTCAAGTAAAATCATTCAATAACCCTAACTAAGCCATGTGTTTTCATATTCTCTATACTAATAATAAGTAAAGCAAAGAATCTAATTTAGTGCTCACTAAAACTTGTGGCATAATATGGGGGTTAGTAAACAAATGTAAATAAACATGCATAAGAAAATCTTAATTAAGATATGTATAGGTAAAACCTTTAATGCATGGAGAAGAAGAGTAATATTATTCAAAAGCCATTACTTATGCTACTTCTATCTAATAAATAGAGGAGAAAAGTTAGAGATACTTACATGAAATATTAACCCATTGAGACTCAATCTCTCCCTTAGCCAAAGGGGATTTATAAGAGGTTTTTGTGGTTTTTAAGGATCACTAAGAAATACCAAAGCATCCAAGACTTCTCCATAAGACTAGATTCTCCAAGTAGAAACCCTAAGCTAAGACTCCTAAAGTAGAATGGTAGAAGAACAAATTATAAAGAAGTGAAAATGAATAATAAATATTGAAGTCTCTCTAAAATTGATGAAATGGATGTGTTTATATAAGTAGATCTAACCTTAAACCCTTCTAAAGGTTTTGGTCGATAGGGTTGACCCAATCAAACTAGTATCATTATTGACAAAAACTCACTAAGTCATAGGCTAGGTTGGCCAAGAGATGACCTAGACCCTAAATAATTTTACCAATAAGAGTATAAGGTTGACCTATTCAATAGTTGACCTTATCATGTAAACTATCTAAAGGAGTGTTAGGTAAGGAAAAGGGGTACAAGAGGTGGTAAAAGATTAGAGGAGTGTGAAAAAGAGGGAAAATAGCTTAGGGAATGGTTTTAAGATCTAGTTAGATTGGTAACAAGTGGAAATAAGGGACAAAAATCCTATAAATCACTAATGGTCTACCCACCCCTTTTCTAGTGCACCCCTTAAGGCATGCACTCAGAGAGATTAAGACTTGATAGATTCCTGTAAGATAAAAGGCATTAGTAATTGATAAAATTTGAAAATATTATGTGTATACACATCCATCATTTTTTACCGTAAGGTGCCTAGTTATGACTACCATTATGGAACAATGTAATGAGTAAATAAGTGAGTGAAAGTTATATCTTCTAACTCAACCAAGTTTCACATTTTATCTTAAGTATGGAAACCTAGTTAATGTGTCCTATTCTCACCATTTTACCACTATGTTATCATTTTTAAAATTATGAAATTACACTCTAACACTAAATGATTGATTTTACTATCCATGTGGTTTAAATATTTGTTTAAAAAAGTAAATAATAAGTATAATTGGTTTTGATAACATAATACCTTAGTACCCATGTTAGCTGAATGCATTAGATATTTATGTCTCAAACTATTAAGGGGACATTAAAAGTGTTGGGTCACTTAGCATTCCATCCTAATTTTTTTTTAAATTATTAGTGTAACCTATAATATGGGTTACAATTTAAATGTTTTATACACACACATTATATATATATATATATGTGTGTGTGTGTGTGTGTGTGTGTGTGTGTGTGTATATATATATATGTGTATATATATATATATATAGAGAGAGAGAGAGAGATAGATAGATAGATAGATATAGATACATGGGTGTATGTGTACGTATGTGTGTGTGTATGTATGTATGCATATGTGAGGTAACATACATATATTATAAAAATATAATTTATAAAGTATTTTTTAAGCCCTAATTGTAGGCAAGCAAATGAAGCAACATAAATAATAAAATAATGTAAATGATGAAGGTAAGGTTCATACATAACCCTAACCCTAATACATAAACATGTAACCCATTTGATTTTTTTAAACAAAATGTAAAGAGGTAAAAATAATAGATTATGTTTCAGATTAAAAAAATACATCATTTTACAAAGTGCTGGAAAGAGATCATCTTGGCTAATAGGGAAGGAAAAAAGTAATAAAATTTTGGAACTAAATTTTTTTTCCATCATGCAAAAACCTATTATTTCATTTGATATCAGTTAATCCATGCATTGATCATTAAATTTTTAACATTACTAATATACCCATTTTCCAATTGTAAATTTCAAAATGGAATCATATAAGTCTAATTGTGTGGACCTATTGATTAAGGAATTAGTACTTAATCATGAAAATGGGGTATGTTAATAATTAAGTGAAAAACATTAGAATATGTTTAAATATTTAACTAAATAATGGAATCATATATCTCTCCATGTATATTATATATGGAACAATATCAATTCCAATCAAATTTATAAAATATAGTAACATTTAAGAATAAGACAATAATATTCCAATGTATGTTGATTCTCGTATTCAACTATCTCTCATATGCTTTCAATCTACTTATCAATTCATCATTTGAAAATATATCATAGTTTCAAAATATGTTATTTTCCATAAGTGATGGAGTGAATCCTATGGGAAAATATAACTTTTGTATGGTCAAATATTAGTATATCTCTTCAATATTATTCTTTCATTATCTCAATAAATCAACTCAATTTATTATATGTTTCTCCCTTATTTATCCGAGTTTATTCAATCAATTAAGTTACTAAGGTGAAATAATCAATATAATAAATAAAGAATAAAATAACAACAATAAAAATACTAATTATAGTAAAACTATGCAGAAAAGAATAATTAAGTATGAAAGGAAAACAAAAAATCTATACGAAATAACATATGATAAAAAGAAGATAGATACAAGAAAATAATAGTTATTAAATGGTAATAAGTACATAAATAAAATTAAAATAAAATGATCGATAAAAATAAAATAAAATTTATGGGTTGGATTCAGGTTGTGCATAGATAAATAAATATATTATGTTAAATTAAGTGTTTCATCACTTATTACATGTGTATTAAGACAAGAATGTATTTTATACCCATGTGACTAAATATTCTATCATAAAATATATGAATTATTCATTATTTTTATACAAATTATAGATTTGATCCAACCACATATGATTATATCATTCTATAGAAATCAAAATAATAAGTTATTAGCCATTTTGAGATAATCAGCTCATAAATAAATAATAAGACTATATATTTAACTATACTAAGTATGACATTTCAAAATTAAAGAATGTGCTATTTGTCTCTTTGCAATCAACACCTAATCTCAAGTAATTTTAAAAAGAATTGAATCACATTATGAAATCTCAATTAAAAATCTTGTATCTATATAACTTCTCATTATTTATTTTCTGCTTTCAAGTATTTTAAATCCTTCAATAAGAATTAGTTATCTTTCTAATTTGTAACTCACCCTTTTTATTTAATAAATCAACTTAAATAAAGTTAGTTATATTTTTACTTCAAGTTAAATGACTTAATAAAACTAACTTAAATAGTTAAATATAACTTTATTTAAGTTAATTAACTTTATAATATTTAGCCTTTAATAGTAACAAGTCACTTTATAAGTGAATTTAAAAAGAATTGGGTTTTTTTTAATAATACCAAATAATATTAAATTCTCTTATGGTTGAATTTAAAAATAATTGGGTTTTTTTTTAATAATATCAAATAATATTAAGTTCTCTTATGGTTGAGTCCCAACTTACTCCACCTAACACTTAGTCATTAGACAATATTATCATACATCCAACTAATCACAATATTAATTTTAAGTGAATCTAAATATGCACACTCTTTTTTAATTTGAGAATTATTTGATTTTAAATGATTTTTTAAACATATTATGTCTATATTAAATCTATTTTACACAACGAATCCATAAATGTATCAAAATCTATTTCAAATAGTACATTATTTATCCTTTCAAAACCAATCAACTCATGATGTAGTCAAACAACAACATTCCCAAACAATCAGTAAGCATAAAACACTGTAATTTTTTATAATATTCATTATGTCTCTACCAAAAATAAAATTTCAAGACCTGACATAATCAACATCTAAAAAATATGTATTAATTGCACCTTTTCAAAATAGAAAACACATTTTAAGCTATGTATATCACCCTGCATTAAAAAATACCAAAAAAATCATGATATAATAATGGAATTATCAAAATAAAAACTATTATCATCATTAAGTGTCATTAATACCATGAATATAAGATTGACATAATTAATTTAAGAATATACTTAAAAATACATAAAATCCATGAGTATGTTTCAAATTAAAAAGTGAAAAATAAGATAATTACTTCTTTTCTTGTTCATAAGATGAAACCAAATAAATCAAAGGATCATCCTTATTTATGTTATGCATTATATATTTCATATGACCTATTTGAATATGTATCTATGTCACACCACCTAATTCATTATCCACTTCAATTTTTATTTTATTCAGCACATGTGTAACCACAGGTAAAGTTGAAAGGCTAACAACACATTTATGGATAGTGGATGCAAAATCACAATTATTATGTGAGATTTGATATAAAGTATATAATTTTTTGGATGGAAGAGATCAATAAGTGTATTGTTCTCATTATTCACAAATTAAATTTTTTAAGAAAAAACAATTGGTGATCTACATCTACATGTATGAGATTAGAAAATTACCCTTAGAGATACCTTACAAGGATGAGTACCAAGAGAAATAGAAACACTACAAGGCACAATATTCCAAACATCTCATAATAAAAGGTAATTGTCATAAAAGTGCAAATATTCTTGGATTCCACATATTTATCCCCATATAAACATGTTAGTAGCCCTAGAGGATTTAGCTTGGTATGTGTTATGTACGAGGTGTATTTTCTTGAGATTGGTTATCCCTTTCCCAATCATTGTTTCTATCAAAGATGAATGATCCATGCATCCAAATGGACATTATACTTTCATTTGAAATAAATAAACATATAATACAATGATTATATTATATAATTATAAAAAGTAATCCCAATGATTTTTTAAAATACTATACTTCTCAACTTCCAAATGCTGAAATGAACTAAAATGGATAAAACACATTTTTGGCATTTTTTAAAAATCAAGTGAAAATCCATTTACCTTGAGTATATAATAATTGATCATGATATTACTAAACTAAAAACTTTGAAAGTTTTCTTGATATGAAATATGATCAACTCAAATCTAATATATGAAACATCAAAATGCAAGTCTAATTAGAATAATGTCTAATTATTTTTTCATTCTCATCTTGATGATGGTTCATCGAGTGTGACCCAAAACATTAATCTAAAAATCACACACACAGTTATATCTAGAAGCATTCATAACAATATAATGGAATGTGTAAATACTATTACTCTAATAGAATAATGTAGTTTTAGATTATGGTAAAAGCAGGTTTTGAAGGGGCCCCAAAACCCTAGTACAAGGAAAAGATAGAGCAACCAATACACAGACAAAGTCTAAGAACTACTACAAGGAAGTAGCAAAAACAGGTTTCAAATGGACCTGAAACCACCGGATAGACAACCGGTCACAACCCAAAAAAATAGAGATCTGGCACCACCTTAGACATAGGAAGACAACAAAAAAACAAAGAACTAGACCAGATTCTTTACCAGCAAGAGGAACCAGATTATTCATCCAGTTCCAATATCATTTTCATTGTTTCTTTTTCTTTCAAAACAGTATCCTGGGTAGTGGTTTCCACCAGCATTGCTCCTTTTTGTGTTACCTTCTTTCTAGTGCTTTGTCTCATTCTTTTGCTGGGTCCCTCCAAAACTTTAGTCTCCTCACTGGCTCTTTTACCATAATAGAATAATGTAGTTACTTCAATACTATAATTCTATTCTCATGTCAAGTTTACATTCATGTGACTAAGTAAAAACTTGATTTTTATGTTCTATTCAAATTTTTTATTTTAATATAGTGAAACATTGAAGTCCCAAAATTATTAGTTTATACAAATAAATATTGAAATAGTATGCATTTAGATTTTCACTCTATTAGGCAAATAAACCATAGTACCACTTTTTTCTATTAAAAATTCTAGTATAAAATGACTGTCTCAAAAAAATATATTAAAACATAAATACTTACTAAATATTTTCATTTAATTTATGGAAATAACAAAAAAAAAAAAAAACAATCACCTCTCATTTGTATTTAACTTAGGATTATGTCCATATTCCAAAACATTTCAAATATGGGACAACTCCTTTCTTATAATAATATCCTTTTGGTTATTATACAGACCAAAAACACTTATTTTACCATGAACACACAACTTATACTACATATAATATGTAAATAACAATAATTTAAATAAAATTAAGAAGATAAATATTTAATTCAATATAACCAATTTGTCATAGTAGTTTTCACTTAAAACATTAAGAGTTCATCTAATAAAAAAAACTAAATTCACTTCTCTTTGATACCTTAACAACATTTTTTTAGCTCCATTAATAATCAAATAATTTTCACCATTAATATGATTATGGAGGTAGAATATCAATTGATAAAATATTCCTACATAAACTCCATGTTGACAACACTTAGAAATATGTAAAGGGTTCGAAGAGAAAAAAATAATTCTAATTGAACAAAAATGAAATCACAAAACTAAAAAAATTAATTAGATTTTTTACATTAATGTTAATGAAATGAAATTATTTTATAAGTATTTTACACTATGATTTAAACTTTAAAATTGAAACCCTTAGTATTTAAAATGGAACAAATAATCATAAAAGGAAAACCATGTAGGGTTAAGATTCATGCACACCGAAACCCCTCTAAATCAAAACAATATTTCATTTGAAAAATTGAGTATGAAAATAATATTATTAATATATGCTTACTCAAAATTTTATATATTTTTTTAATTATCATATAAAATGTTTTATTTACGCAATTAGCAAGTGTAGTGATGTCTTTTTATAAAATAAAAATCCATATTTCAACATCTACCTTGAAAAATTGTATTGAAATATTATACAAGAAAATCCAAAACTTGGAATGAAATAATAAAATTCCTAACTCTTATTTCTTCACATTTATATCTTTTTTTTTAAAAATATTGCTTAGTTTGAATTGAAAATCGGACATAACTTATAATTTTGAAATGAAAATATTTTATTCATTCATGCAATGTAAACCCATAATTATCTCTTCCACTAAATATTTATTTTCACTCTTTATTTATCAAATCAAATATAAAAAATATCTCATATATAAAACTACAAATAATATTCACTTGAGAAAAGTTGATTCTAATATCAAATCCCATGGCCTTATAATAAAAAAAAAATAGAACCTCTCTAGAAAAATATTTCACCATAGTGTAAATCAAAATAAACCATGGAATAACACTTAAAAGGGATTGAGAACACAAATGCCAAATGAAAATTAACTACATCATAACTTGTGTCTATGGATGGTTTTCTTTATTAAATTCAAAAATGTTTATGATTTTATTTCTAAATGGTAGTGAGCACTAAAATTTTATGTTTATAGAGAACTTGCAAATATCAAATTTTCTTATCACACTCACAACCACTTACCTCAAATAATTAAACAAATTAAATAATATTTAAAAAATTTATTGGTGTGAAGTCCTTAATGCATATTTTATATATTTCACATGTTTTTTCTAAAGTATCATTTTACTTTTGTAATTCAACAAGACCATCTCAAAAACCTTCAAAACACTTAACAATGTTGTCAAAAAAATTAGTATAATTTACGCATTTATATTTCAATCATAATACTATAAAATTTCATAATTAATGGTGTTAATATATTATAAGCTTAGATCATTTTATATGACATATAATCATTATTCATGAAAGAGGTCATTGTGCAAGAAAGGTGAGTCATTGTGCATGTTGGCATAATAAAGAGGCCAAAATGCATGTTAGTAATTACTATGAGTTAAAGGAGAATAGTATAAGGAGATAATAAGATAATTACTTTGAATAACAAGGGGGTGGATAGTAAAATAAATATAAAAGTCGAACAAACTCTACTTACCTTGTATAAATTATATACATAATGTATATGTTTGTTGAGAAAATGAAATAAAAAAATGGTTTGAAGATCTATAATTGAGTTGAAAATATTCTCATGAATGTAAGTGTTGTTAATTTATTATTAGGAATGTTTATATTTATCCATTATAATAATTATTAAGTTAGCCATATGGAAATCTACAACATAGTCTAAGAAAAGGATAATTTTGTGTGTGTACAATCTTAAATGATAAGAAAGGTGGCGTGGTTGATGGCTATTTAAGTATTTTGGAAATATTTGAGGTATATACATATTAATTAGATAATGATTATTTTCATCCATTTTTAATCTTATAAAACCATATTGGAGTCAAGATTCAACTAAAACCTTCTCTAAAGTGTACACAGTCCTATTTTAATGCTCTCAGATTCTGTATAAGTATGTGTTGGAGTATTTTAGTGGTTGATAAAGATAAATTATATCTTGGAGGAATTTTAATAGTGTTTAATATACCATAAATAGTTATTTTTTCCCTTAAAAAAGGTAATTTTCATCTTAAACTATCAATTTCTCATAACATAGTCTTCTTGTTATACATAGAACTCTACATATTTGATTAATGGAAGCTTATTAAGTTTGATCCTAAAAAATTAATTATTTGAAAAGGTGTAAATAGTTAGATAATACCTAATATAGGTATTGTTTTTTTTTTAAGTTTTCAAAAACTCTCTCTAGCCATTTTCTTTGCTCTCAACCTCCTTAGGCCTGTCTACAATTAGCTAGGGTTTTGAAAATAGAAATTGGCATAAATTTTGTTTTAGACATTAGAAATTATTTTAAAAAATTAATCAAATGTATTTTAATATGTAAAATATTATCTAAGAGTAATTAGAGTGATATTTAAACATACAGTATGGATTATCTAACTGTGCTTGTATGAGTGCTAAAGAGACCAAAAAGTAAAGAAGGGTGTTGAGTTAGTATGTTTGCATCGGGATTTGAGTCATAAACCTTTATGTGAAGATAAAAATGAATAATGGGTGTCTAAAAATAACATTATAATGTCATTAACCCATATATTTTTTTAAACCATTTGGATTTGTTCCTAAACATGGCTACAAGCTAAGAGACCTAAAAGAGAGAAAATGAGACTGATTGAAAGTCTTAACTCTAAGTTTTGTGTTATTTTTTTGCATGATTTTTAAAGTTTAAAATATTTATGGTAATGGACATAGTGGCCCTAGTGATAATTAAATAACCTTAAACATCGTGAGTTAGGCTTTTGGGTCTAGAATTTATATGAAACTGTGCAAGATAGAATAAAGAATGGAGAGTGAAGTAGAAGAAATAGTTTGTGACATGGAGATTATGGTGACAAGGAAAGATAATTCATATGTATAGGAGGATTAATATGTCTTAAAATTTAATGAGGACTGTAGGTATGCATAAAGAGGTTAATTATCCTAGTGAGCAAAATTAATGATCAAGGTGGTAAATGACAAGAAATATGCCTGCAAATATACAAGTAATAAGATTAAAGGTTAGAGTACATGATCAAATTAATGGATTAGATCCAATTTTATGAGGTAAAAAATTTTAGGCATTAGCTTATAAATCAATTGGTAATAGATAAGGTAAGCCTTGGTATAATTTATGATTTTGAGTGTTAAAGGTTGTTATTTGAGTTTTTTAAAGATTGTTATGGAGATTTCATGAAACTAAGTTGCAAGAGTACAATAAGAGAGAAATTTAAAGAATTGTGGTTAAGTATCCATAAGAAGAGAGATAAAAAAATATCAAGAGAGAGAATATATACTCTAATTGAGATTCATATTTCTAAGGTGAAAAAGACTTGGACAAGAGGGTTTCAAGGTGAAAAATACTTGTACAAGAGAAGATGAAGGTAGAGAAGGCAAAGGAGAAGAAGGGCTTGGCTAAGTTATACTACCACCATGAGAGAAAGAGTAATGAAAACCCAAAGAGAAATGGGTTGAATTTTTAATAAGAGATGAGTGAGATATATAAAAGGTTAGAGAGGATAAATATCTTGGTATAAATCATGTAAGAATAAGAGAGCTAATGGTATGGTTGGATTATGAGGAAGAAGAAATTCAAATGGCCTATAAGGTTACTCATGGAGAGAATTAGGAATATTTTAATTAGAGATAATGAAAATAATAAGTTTATATGTAGGAATATCAAAGAGGAGATTAATAATTTTATGAGTGAATAAGAGGGAGGTGAACAACACCTTGTGAAGAAGGAGAGGATGGAGGAAAGCAAGCCTCAAGTTTTTGAATATAAGGATTTCTTGTCATGTGTGTATGCAAGTAAAATATTGAAGAATGATGTAATCCATTTTGAGGAATTGAAGCTTGAAATAAAAAAGGATAACAAGTATGAACAACATTCTTATGTGGAAGAAGTAAAATATAAAGATGAAGCACCTATTGAAGTGTTTATCAAACTTGATATGCAACAAGTGGAGGTGCCTAATTGGGCATATAATGAAGATGAGATACAAGAACAAGTTATTAAAGTATAATTAAATGAATAAGAGGGGTGTTTTTTAAACCCTCACAAACTATATAAAGATATGGTGCATCAGATGACAAAATAAAACATAGATATGTGGTATGAAGCAATGGCATCTATAGCAAGAGAAAGTATGAAGGCAAGGAACATCCATATGTAAGAGAACTATTCAAAGAATATAGAGAAAGGTAAGAATTCCATTTATTTTATTTATTTTTATATTATTTTATTGTATGTGTGTATGATTAAATAAAGAGATAAGGTTGACAAAAAGTATTGTGTTGATGAAAGTGAATTAGTAAAGGAGATGTCCTTTCAAGATAAAGAAGGTTTTGAGAAGACTCACCATGAGATCATGAAGTATTATTAATAGGAATAAAAATATGATATATATGAGATTATTACCAGATAAAGATGCATAATAATCCATTACATCATGAATACCAAGGAGGAAGCATTGATGAGAAGATAGACCAACCAAGAGTACTTGAACAAACTATGAATAATGAAAAATAAAGGTATGGATTGAAAGAAAGATTGAAACATGATGACCATACATTTGAGAAAAATTATGGTTAAGATAAATAAAAAATTTATAACATAAAATATAAGGTGAACAAGTAGTTACAGTGGGTTAAGTACTTCCTAAACGTAGAAGATGAGTTGCAAGGAAATAAGCCAAGGCAAGAGGACAAAGAAATAATAGCCAATTGAGAATAAAATATAAAGATAAGAGGATCAGTAGTAAGAGGATATTATAAAATAATTATATAAATATTTTTAAATTAATAAATAATTTTGAAAAATAAAATTTGATTAGGAGTTTAAATTCTCCCACTTGGGGAGTATGATGTAGAGCATCACAAGGAATCAAAAGTGTAAATTTATTTAAGAGTCTCATGGTAGTAATTTATAGTTTTTTTTTTGTATTTATTGGTATTATAGTGATAATTATGTTTATTTTTAGTAATTATTATTCCTTATTTGTGTGTTTTATCCCTTTATAAGTTTTCTTTCCAAATTCAAGAATTTTGAATTTTAAATTTCCTAGACTAGCTTATGGGGTGTTTTGGAGTATTGTGTGTAATAAAATGTTATTAAATGTTTTTAATTGGTAATATAAGGTGTTTAAATAGTTTCCCCATGTAAAATTTAGGTAAAAAATCAATATGGGCCAACAAAATGGAAATTGTAACTACCACCCTACGTGGGGTTGGTAAGAAAGGTGAGTCATTATGCATTTTGGCATAATAAAGAGGTTGAAATTCATGTTAGGAGATAGTATTATTTATATTATAAGAGTATAAGGTTATAATAATAAAAATAATTATAATAAAATTGGGGTGTATAGTCCAATAAATATAAAATTTGAATGAACTCTACTTATTTTGTAGAAATTTTATACATAATTTGTATGTTTGTTGAGAGAATGAAATAAAGTAATGGTTTGAAGATATATGATTGATTTATATGGATTAAAATGAAATTAAGTGTTTTTAATTTATTATTATTCATTATTATATTTATCTATTTTAATAATTATTCAATTAACCATATGGAAATCTACAATAGTCCAAGAAAAGGATAATTTTGTATGTATAGTCCTAAATGATAAGAAAGGTGGAATGGTTAATGATTATTTAAGGATTATGTAAATTTATAAGGTATAACCATATTAAATATTTTATTCATGATTATTTTTATACCTTTATAATTTTATGAAACCATATTGTATTTAATATTCAATTAAAACCTTATTTAGAGTGCACAGTCTTATTTTAGTGCTCTCAAATTCTGCATATGTGTTGGATTATTTTAGTGGTTGATCAAGATCAAGTAGATATTGGAGTAATTATAATAAGGTTTAATATACCATAAATATTTATTATTCCCCTTATATAATTAAATTTTCATCTTAAATTATTAATTTCCCATAACACAGTCTTCTTGTTATATACACAACTTTGCATATTTTCTTAATAGAAGCTTGTAAAACTAATTATTATAAAAGGTGTAACCAGTTATGGTAGAAATAACAAAGGTATTTTTTTTAAGTGTTCATAAACTCTCTCTATTCATATTTATTTTTTCTCAACCTCCTCAGGCATCTCTCTAACTAACTAGGGTTTTGAAAATGACAATTGGTATAAATTGTGTTTTACCCCCTATAAATTCTTGAAATTTTATAATAATATGTATTTTAATGTTTAAAATAATATTAAAGAGTAAATATAGTGATATTTTACCATAATTTATGTATTATTTAACTATTTCCTTGTATGAGGCTTAAAGAGACCTAAAAGTGAAGAAGGGTGTTGAGTTAGTAGGTTTGCATTGGGAGTTGAGTCATAAAACTTTGTTTTAAGTTCAAAATGGATAATGGGTGTCTAAAAATATTATTATATTATAATTAACCCCTATTTATTATTTAAATAATATATATTTGCACCTAAACATGGCTATACGCTAAGAGACCTAAAAGAGAGAAAAGAAGATTGATTGGGAGTTCTAACTCTGAGTTTTGTGTTATTTGTTTGGATGAGTTTTAAATTTGAAAATATGTATGGAAATGTCCACATGGTCCTTAGTGATAATTAAAAAACCTTGAACATCATGATTTAGGATTTTTGGTCTATAAGCTATATGAAACTAAGCAAGCTAGGATAAAGAATGGAGAGTGAAGTAGAAGAAATAGTTTGTGAGATGGTGACAAGGAAAGAGAATGCATAAGTATAGGAGGAGTAATAAGTATTTAAAATTGAGTAATATAGGTATTAATAAAGATGGTAACTATCCTAGTGAGTAAAAATAATGATCAAGGTGGTAAATGACAAGAAATGTGTCTACAAATAAACAAAGAATCATATTAGAGGTCAGAGTACATGATAAAATTAAGGGATTAGAGCCAAGTTTATGGGGTAAAAGGTTTTATGAATTATCCACTACATCATTAAGGTAACATTAATTATGTAAATTAATAAAAATAGAGTTCATGTTAAATGGGAACTATTATAATAGCTTATAACACAAAGTTTGAAATCAAAGTAATAATTTTAAAACAATCAATATCCATTAATAACTTAAGTGATAACCATTGCTTGTGTGACATATCCAATTATCATCATGATCTTCTAGGTGAAAATAATTTATACAAAGTAAAATGTCTATGTTATAAGGACCAAGTCATAAATAATCAAATTTGTGATGTTTTATGGGATCTTTGTGTCCTTAATCCCAATACAACACCAAATTAAGAACTCTGTTTATTTTCTTAGAGACATTTTTATTAAAAAAATATTTATTTTTTATTTAATCTTTCCAAGTTTTTATGATGTTTTATGTTTTTCCTCATATAATGCTAAAGGATAATTTAAACTTTTATGTAATGCATTAGTGTTTTAATAAGTGTGACTTGTATTTATATTATCATAGTGGATTCAAAACCATAAGCTAGAATGAAATGTGAAACCCTAGTTCTAGCTTTGATAGTGTTATAGTCAACTCA
The DNA here is from genome assembly GCA_037957365.1 of Torreya grandis. Taxonomy (NCBI): domain Eukaryota; kingdom Viridiplantae; phylum Streptophyta; class Pinopsida; order Cupressales; family Taxaceae; genus Torreya; species Torreya grandis. Next base: position 830,571 of record JARHVA010001076.1, read on the forward strand.
TTCAATATGCCAATTTATTTTATTGTTTCATATAATATTTTACATAATTTTAATCATTTTTTTAATTAATTGACTCATCTTGACCATTACATTGAGGATAATATTTAGAATAATGACTAAAGATAATATAATAATGTTCTAAGAACTCAATATATTCATTTAAGATAAATTTTAGACCATTATCATAAAATATTTCAAAATTAACTCTAAAACTTGAGAAAATTTGATTTTAAAATAATTAAATAACTTTAAAATTCATTAATATTTTAATATCTACAACTTTGAGAAACCTATTTAAATAATCAATTTATTCAAAATGTATTTGTGACTAAAATAATATGGAGGGTGAATGTAAAAAAAATCAATGCCCAATTTACTGAAAGGTTTTAAAAGGAGTATTAGATTTAAAGGCATTGCAATTAGTATAAACCTTCTTGTAAATAATTGAAAAGGCATACATGATCAAACCAAAAGGAAATCATCCATAAATAAGGTTGGATAATAATATATCCACCATATAAAACTTTATGTGGTTTGATTTTTCGAACAAAATATTCATCATAACTACCTTAATATCATCTTCTAAGGAATTTATTATTTTGATGATGCATTAAACATATTAACAGAACTCCATATTTATTCCTATAAAATAATGAATTTTCAAATAAGACAACTTTTAAGCACTGTAATCTAACATCTATTCATGTCCTTTTATCTAATGAATCAGGGTAGGCTTGGTTATGAAAATAATAAACAAGGTTCATATTTGGAGAACAAACAATCCCATTCTTACATTTCAATATCAATTTAAGTTTTTTTTAAAGCAATATCAACAATTTTCATGGTTTTCAAATGTGGTTTGACATGAAATTTATCATCAACATCAATGATTAATAAATGCACATATGTCATTGAATTTTTAGTGAGGTGTTTAGATAAGTCATTGTCTTTAATAAAATTTTAAGGCTCAAATTTAAGGTTAAACTCATTGAATCTAAAAATCCATCAAGTTAGTCTATTTCCAATCATGGGATTCTTGAATAAATACGATAAAATACATACATTTGATTGTATAATGAATTTATTTATAATTAAGATATATTTATATTTTCTTAATGCTAAAATTAAATAAAGAATAGAATTTTCAACTAGGGGATACATAGTTTCAGTATCTTTTAGCATTTGGTTCATATAACCTATGGGTCTATCTTCATGATTTTGATCATAGTGAGCAATAACAACCCATATGGTCTTATTTATTACATTGATATATAAGATGAATTTTTTAATCATGTATATAATTTAAAGTGTTACAATCTATCTTACATACCCTATTTCATAGACTGTTAAATATTTTTCAACATACTTTTATATTATTTAGATATACATTTAGAACTATTATTTTGATAACACGACACTAGCAATGTTATAATTTGATTTAGATCATGTTTATTTGATACTTACATCTATAGTTATCTTGAAACAAGGTGATTTGGCTATCTTGGTTACAACATTGATTATAATTAGTTATTTTACTTTGTACTATTCATTTTAGTCATATTGTTATGTTAATTTCATATCATTTAGGTGGTGTTGATGTCTATTTATGGCTCTATGTACATATACAAGATCTAGGTTGGTAGTGGATTATGTCAATCGAGGCAAAAATAGTTTGACATAGTGAGAAATTGAGTGACACAGACATAGGTAAAATGGATATCATGTATAAGTCATTAAGTAGTAGTAGTTTGTTAGTTATGATTGTTTCATCACTTGTTATCATCTTTTATTATTTTACTATTTTTGGTTTCAATCATTTTATTTGAACCATTTTTGTTAGTGTGTGTCTTTGCTTACCTTATTTTATTTTATTGTTATCTTGTGCTTGGCCATTTTGGTGTTTTATTGGTTATAGGGTATTATTATTTTTAATTAATCTTGATCCCCTTGGAGATGTTATTAGACTACTTACTTATTTATGACTTTCCCTAGGAGGAGGGACACTAATTAATGTTTTGTCTAAGATCTAATTTGGTAATAATAACTTAAGTAGGGGGGTATGGGAATTTTGAATCTTAAGAAATTTTTATTATGACCAAATATCTTGATCAAGAGAACAAATAATTACATGACTTAAATATTTGGTAGACTTGGGGTATTTTTGGCTCTTCTTCCATAGCACATTTTTTGGGTAGTTGAGGAGAAAGGCATAGGATAAAATATGGAGGACAAAATAAAACCCTATGGGGAACAAGAATGGTAGTAAATGTGAGTAGATGGGTTCAAAAACCCTACCAAGAGAGAGGAAGGAGAAGAGAGCAGGGTGTAGCTTGATTAGAAAAGGATATTGGGTGTGGGGAAATGCAAGTAGCCTCTTTGAAAAGTAAGAACTCCATCCATTTTATGGAAGATAAATCAAATCACAAGTAAGTTTTTTATTAATTTAGGAAATGGAAATGAATATTTATTGTGATATTGATCTGATTTATGCAAAAAAATAATTGTTTGCAGATTCATGAGGAATTCATAAGAGTTTTTGATAAACCTAAAAACACCACAAAATTGATTTAAATCGATGTAAAACCTTCTTTGGGCATATGGGCTATTTTGGTTTTATTTTACGAAGTTATTTTAAATTTTTGGGATTAAACCCTAGTGCTAAAATATCTATTTTAAACTCCTAAAAATGGGAAGATTACATATTTTATTAATTTTATTTTAGCTTGCTCATCTTTGCATTAAGATTGTGCAAAACATTTTGGGGTTCCAAATTGAGGGTTTTATAATTATGTCTATTTTTTAGAGGCCTGGTAATATAAATTTGTTGGTTTTTATTTTGATAATTACTTAAGATGTTTTGGGATTTCAAATGAGGGTTTATTATTATTGCCATTTTTTTAAAGGCTCTATATTTAATTTCATGGGTTTTATTTTTTTATCTACTCATGACGTTTTGGGTTTTTATTTATTTTACCTATTTAAAATGGCTAGGTAGGATAGCTAGAATTTGGGGTTAATACCATAACATGTATTGCACCATTTTGGGCAATATTAGCTTTGTTTGGTTGGTATTATTATTTTTTATATATTTGATTTAGTAGCATGAGTTTTCATATTAATTTGTTTATGTTATCATATTTAAAGGTTTATGTTATCATATGTCTATAATTTATTTTGAGTATTCAACCTCACCATATAAAAGTCAATTATAGTGATTTTTCACTTTAGCACACTTATGTGGGTGAATAAATTATTGTACCTAATTAGAGGGAAAGGGGTGAGTTGTTTAATTCCTTGGTGATTTATTTAATTAGTTTTGAATACCATTTCCACATGAATGTTACATTTTTCTTCATGGTTGTAGGTGATGATTTTTATTTCACTATGGTTGTTGGATTATGTTATTTCACCACTGGCATACCTTGATTAAATGATAAATATTTATCACATTCGATTTAGAATGTAATTGATGCCAATAAAACCTTTAGAGAAGGATAAAGGTTAGCAATATTTACATAATTGTTGGTGATTATGTTTTGAATCAATTTTTAAATTTGATCCTTCAATATTGAAGGAATATTATAATTTAGTAATGCATTTCATATCCCTTATCATTCATGTCCTTGTTCCATAAGACCCAAAAGCTAAACCCCACCTCCTAGCTAATAGTTTGAGGTGGTAAGGGACACCTATTGGGGGGCTCATAGTACGAGTCAGGGTAGGATGGTTCATGATGAGAGACTCTCTTAAAAATTGTTTAGCTTGTCACTTATTTTAATCTTGAGCTAGCATATGATTTATTATATTATATTTATGGTAGTATGATTTAGAAATGCATAAACACTATTTATTTAATGTATAAAAGTACATGATTATATATTATATTTTTATTTATATGAACTTAGTCAATTAATTAATTACTTTCTTGATTGGTTAGCTCATACTTGTTATTGACTTAATGTTTACCTCTAAATGAATAAAGAGGTTAAATGAATTACTAATATGGGTTATAATCTATATTTAAATAATTTCATTATAATTTTAATAGTTCACTAAGTAAATTACTAAACTCATGACTAGTTAAATGATGTTAATAGGATGCATATAATTTGATTCTATAGTTTATGAGTTATTCTATTATAATTATAGATTTTAAATTTTTTCTTAATCAAGATTATTATCATAGTTACTTGGGAACATAGATCTTGTATAAATTATAAAATGTTCTACTTTCACATTAAAATGCATTAAGTTAAGATCATTATCTAGTGTTGGAGATGTCATTTCAGCCTATCTTTATACTATTGGACAAGCATGGTTGTGGGCATAAAAATAGGTTCATTTTATGTTTTAAAGAAGCACTATGTATAAATTTTATATAGTTGCACTTAAATTCACTTTGTGACATAATAAATATTGTTGTTAATAAATAAAATCTTGAGGATATATTCTCTCTAAAATGGTAAGTTATTTTTATCTTTCCTTGGCATGATACAACCAAGTATAACAAGTTTGAAAATTGATATTGACACAAAACAAGATGAAATAATTTTAGTTGCATTAATAAAATTACCCAATCTCTATTAGAGGTAAAATGAATATATAGTAATAGTTTCATTTCAATTGCTGAAGTATATTTCATTGAAGTTCTAAATTGAGAATTGAATTTTTATTTATTGAATCTAGTCATTAATTAAATATGTGGAAATTGTTTAGGTTACATTAATAAGGCATCCTTTTATGAGTTAAAATTATCTTCTCTTATGCAAAGTGTGAAATGAAGTAATGCATTAGAAATTTTTCTTGATTGAATATTTTAATAAGATCCACTTGGGAGAGTTAATTCATGATTAAATGAAGATAGTTTGCTTATTATAATTTTTTTGTTCAATATTTTTAGTTGGATATTCATAAACTAATAATGGTGATAAATTGACACCATGTTGTCAATATGACCTCAAGTTATAAGGTTGTTTTATGTTTATGCTAATATTCACAATTGGAAGTTTTTGTTATTTCAAAGTATTAATTATTTTGATTTATATAGGAGTCATGTGAAATATGATCCTCAAAACAAATTAATTAAATTTTTACAATAAATAACCATAGTTGTAATTGGTCCATTAGTTGAGTTAAGAAGCTAGTTTTGTCTAAACATAATTTGGATTAATAATGGAGTAAATGTGTTTAGTGTTATGAGTTGAATATAATAAATAATTACAATATATTTTTAGTACAAATGGATTTGATGTTCTTAGAAGGATGAATTATGGAAACTAATTAATAAAATAAAGGATTTGTAATTAAGTGATGTACTTTTACTTATTGGTTTAAATTTGATCCTATATTATAACTAGTTTTTATGATAATGACCAAGTGACAAGTAGATAGTACTTTAGAGATTTTAACTCTAAATACTTACCCATAAGATGGTCCAAGGTTACTATAGGAATGACTTAAACATTACTGGCCAATAGTATGATGATCACTTGTATGAAGACATCGATCTTTGACAAGAATCATGGTAACTTAATTAGATCTTAGTGGTAAATTATTTGTGTAAAATGATAATTGGGATCATGTAGTATGATGACCCTTGAAGACTTATAGATCATGGTATAATGATCTAAATAAGGATAATACTATAACAAGATCTTTATTTTTAAAAATTCATTAAATTCCTATTATGCAACTAAGAAGGGGTAAAAATTTATTCAAAGAAACCTAAAATTAGGGAGATTACAGTAACATATCCTGATCGAGAAGTTGCGACAGGCTGGGGGCAAGCCCAGCGGGTAGTCCCTCCTAGTCAAAAATAGCCCAATCTAGCCCATGCTCTGTGGCCCATTTTGCCAAACGGTCAGCCACCCCATTCCACTCCCGTGGGATGTGCCTGAAGGAGATCACCTCAAACACCAGACTAATCTGATGAATCTTCTTAATAATGGCAGCCAACTACCAATCCACAGCATCAAGATGCAAGTTCCTCAGCAGGTTAACCACAACTTGTGAATCTGATTCACAGACAACACTTAGCCACCCCTTCTGGCATCAAATTTGCAAGGCCTCCAGGATAGCCGTCGCCTCCATTAAATTATTGGTAAATTGACCTTTGTGGATTGAAAACAAAAAACAAGGAGAGCCCAAACTGTCTCTCCAAATGCCGCCAATTCCAGCAATACCAGGATTACCTCTCGAAGAGCCATCCACATTGACTTTTACAAGTCCCTCCTCCGGTGGCGTCCACTTCCCAACTTGGCTGATTGGTCGTGCCCTTTGCCTGGTGGAGGTCAGGTGGCACGTGTGCTGCCAAAGGTCACCATTGGGGGACGGGCCAGGGGATAAGCACACCATCACTCTGGCATCCCACGGCTCCAGGTCTGCCCCCCCCCATGCATACTATCGTGTATTGTCTCTTGAAGCGCTGTGGTGATCCTCAACCACAGCTCCCTAGGACTCATCGAGCACTCTTGGAAAGTACGATGGTTCCTCTCAATCTAGAGGTTCCATAATATAAATACAGGACCAACAGACCAGGCCTATTGCAAGGAAGGTGCCCTACTGGGAGGTCATTCCAGGTGAATCCAAAATTCTGCCAAGGATGTCACGTGCCAGCAAGGTTGCTCCCAGATTTCCCACCACTTATGCCATAGCCTTTTGGCAATAGAGCACTGGAAGAAAAGGTGCTCAGTCATCTCAACATTTTCACCACACAAAATACACTTTGACGGACCTTGAAAGCCTCTTTTTCAAAGGTTGTCCCAAGTCAGGCAACGATTATAAGTGAGGGTCCATACAAAGAAGTTGCATTTCAGCCAACAGGCTGAATTCCAAATTCTCTTACCCCAAAGAAACTCAGCCATGCCAAAACAATCCTTTGCCAGCTCCAGATAACCAGATGAGATAGAATACTACCCAGTTGAGGCACCTCCCCATGCCAATTCATCACACTCACACAAGGAGCTGCATCCTCTACCATCTAGGAGCTGAGATAATTCCTTTCTATTTTCCTCAGTGCCTCCCAGAGGCCAGTCCAACATATGCTTCCATTTATAAGCAACTGTTCTCCCAATATTGAAAGATTCTTTATAGTACTCGACGGTATCCCAGCCAGCCACCCATAATGCATCACACAGGGCCTGCAAATGGGGATGAGAGGAGAGGAGGGGTGGAGCTCCATTCCAGGAGTCCTCCCAAAAAAGTGTATCATCACCATTATTGCAAATCCAAAACAGCCTGGACTGAATTAATTACACCCCCACCTTGAGAGTGTCCCACACCATCGATCCTCTACCCTCCAAAGAGAATCTAGGAATCTCCGTCGTGATAGCCCCAGGGAAATATTTTGCCGACAAGATCTGGGCCCATAGCTGTGATTGATTAGAGCACCAACGCCAATATAACTTTGCCGCAAGAGCTTGTCTAGCCAGGGTAGCGGATCGTAGTCCAAGTCCCCCCTCCTTCTTGGATCTACAAACAGTGGCCCAATTCACCAGACTCCATTTTGAATGCCACAAGTTGCCACTCCAAAGGAATTGCTGAGACAAGGCATCATACTCACGAAGAAAATACATCGGGTTAGCGTGAACCATGCTACGGTAAATTAAATTCCTATTATGACTTCAAGGATTTTGTAGGTATAATTCACATTTGTTAACTTGTCAAAAGAACATCGTTGATTGAGTTAAATAGAACAATGTTACTTCTATATTATGAATCTTAACTTATAAAAGAATGTTGAAACTCTTGAACTTAGGAACAATAACTAATTCCTTGTTTGTTTGACATATTAGTAACATTCGAATTCCCTTATTAACCTAAGCATCCCAAGTACAAAGAAGGGGTGGATAAGCTACCATAACATATACCCAAATTTTCATAGATGTGAGTCTATTAGATAGGATAAGGAAACCTAGGTGGTCCTATTGGGAAGGTATATTCTCCCATACAGTTCAGAGCTTATTGTTATGGACCACATATCGATATACCCCAAACTACATGTAAATTTCATATGGTAATAATCCTCCTCATATAATATTCTATGGATAGTTACATTAATTAAAGATTATATGTACATAAAATTGGTTATGGGGTTTGTGGGTATGTTACACAAAACCAAAATATGTGTAGTGGACCCTATTCATAATTCTATTGTGTACTCTAAACAAAGTGATGATAAAAAAATTTTGGGGTCATTTCACCTAGCATCTTAACCTATGATAATGATATCAAATCATAAATATAGCTCTAAATAAGACTTTAGAAAGGTTTAATTATCCTAATACTACCTAAGAGAATATTTTTCTAAATCCTCAAGAAAATGGTTAAGACCAAAGCTAGCTGCAATTAGGGTGACAATGATCAAGGCATTGATAGGATGGTATTGAGAGGTAGAGGTCAAGGCCAAGGTAGAAGCAAAGGTAGGTGGTCATACCACCCAAAACCTAAATCAAAATAAAAATGAACCTATCTTTCATTATGACAATGATAAAATTGAATCCCATAATGATAATGTAGTTGGGGACAACCTAATTGATAAGTAAGAAGAAGTCTTTCATCGAATCTTGATAGATCTGAATGCCATTCAAGGCAAGATTGAGATTCAAGAATGTAAATTAAATTAATATTTAGGGTTATCCTCAAGAATAAATTCCTCAATAATATTTTGGTCAATTACATGTGCAAGCACTCTAGGAAGTACTAATAAGATGGTAGATCTAATCATCAAAAAACTTGCCCCTCCTACCTTTTTTAGTTAAGGAATCAAGAGATGTAGTCGATGCATAGCTCATAAATATTAAAAAATATTTTAACCTCCGTGACATTCCATCTAATGTGAAGTTAAGGGTTATTGTCTACTAGTTAAATGGTTCTTTTTTACTATGGTGGAAGCATATTTATGCCTTGGAGGGATATCAACCTATGACCTTTACCTGGCTAGCTTTTCAGATTCAATTCTAGAAAAATTACTTGAGTGCAAACTTCAAGAAGTAAAAAATAACATATTTCTAGCTATTAAAGAAGGAAAATATGACTATTTCAAAATATGAGAATAAGTTCTTGAATCTGATACATAATGTAGACTATATGCATGATGGAGAGACAAAAATAACCAAGTTGAAGTTTGGGTCGAAAGAGATATTATTGTGTGACATAAATATGACTAATCCTAAGGCATTGTTAGCTAGCATAGAGTTTACCCATAGGGTTGAAGAAAAAGAAAAGTCTTAGTAAAGAATGACACAAGACTTCAAATTGAATGGGCACTAATCAAAAACCAAAAATCTATCTTTAACACCTAAAAATTTTAATAAAATTGACTAGAATCATAAGTTCTATGGGAATAATAGAAGTTTTAATTGATTCCAAGGACACAAAAAGAATTTTAAGTCTCACAAAACCTCAAAAAGGGGTCTTTTAAGTAGGAACAACATTAAAATAGCCAACATGGGCCAACCACAGGGGAAAATATTATCCCAGTAGCTCCATAAAGGGTAGTAGTGTGTTTGGAATGTAGTGATAACCACTAATGCAAAGACTGTCCAAATTTGAAAATGGGGTAGCTAACTATTTCAATGAATTTCAACTTATATTTTGAGAAGGGAAGAAGAAGAAAGTTGTGCACATATTGAATCAGATGATTGTGAAGAGCTCATTTTTGGCTTGGGAGGATGACCTAAAAATAAGATATAAGTAAATAAAATGGTTGGTTAGATAGATATCTAAGTGGATTGCCTAGCACTAGCTAGATCCTATAATCAAGATCTTCCTCAGGGGCTATTAATCCACATGTTTTAAATAATTAAGTTTATAAATAGAATGATAAAGTAATTGAATCAACAATCAAAAGGTACTAAAATTAAACACAAGAAATTTTTGCTAAATAAATAGACTAAAATGACTAATATAGCAATAAGCAAATTAATACTAATGCTAAATGGCTTGTATTTGCTTCAAAAAATTAGGCATGGATCTGTAAATAGGTAGGGACATAGAAAATTACATTTGGTTTGGGATAAAAGGGTGAAAATAACTTTCTATTATTTCCTATCATAATAATCTTTAGTGGTTGAGGTGACTATCGGTGGTGAAGGTGACCATCAATGGTTGGACAGACCATTGGCAGTTGAGGCAACCATTAGCAGTTATTGTGTGCTGACTATAGGTGATAAATGGTTGATTAGTGGGATCATAAAGATGGATTATAAAAGATGGGTTAGTACTAGGCTGATTTCAAAATACAAATAAATAAAATGAATATTATAAAAAAAATTACTTATCTTACAGGAGCTTGATCTGGTGATTAATTAAGGTAGTTAGCCCATTGGTGGATTCTGGCATGATTCTAAAAAAGTAACGATACTCGATGCTTTGGTAGATTAGTGATGACAAGTTGGCTCTTTGAAATAATGGATGAATTACTATATTGTTGATGATGATTGACTTATAAAGTAAGAATCATTGGATACATAATCTCTTGATAATAATTATAGATGATCTTCACCTCCCTACTCTCTTCTTATAGGTACATGCAAGAGGTTCAAGTGAAGGTTTAACTAGGTTGTCTAATTATAAATTGCTCATGCAATGGCTCATATGTGGATTTAGATAAGTTGTTTTTATAAAAGCAAGGTAAAGTGGTTTGCATGTTGTTGGTTAAGGAGGTGCACCTTGACCATCAGTAGTCATCCTAACCATTGGTGGTTGAGGGTGAAGGGTGAAGATGGGTAAAAAGTTTGGTTAAGTCAGTTGGTCCAACTAACCATGGCTAGGCTTAGTTAGGGGTCAAAGGGTAAAATTTGTCCCAAGGGGGTCCTAAGGTGGTCTAGGGATGTTTTAACATTTAGAATCATGGTGTGCAGATTTCTAGTGTCTAAATTTTGCCCCTTTTGTTATGTAGCTTTGAATCAACAAGCTACAAAACAAAAATGGATTGTTGGTCAGATGTTTGGTTGCCCCAAGTATGGGAGGAGGTGTTCCCACTCAAATTAAGATTCAATGAGGTAAAAAAAAATTAGGTATAAGTTTGATAAGGTGGATGAAGGTGATGATGAAAGTGGACATCATGAAGGTGGGTGATAGGTTGGGAACTCGAGCATAAATAAGTGCATAAAAATTGTGATAGCTAATATCATATATTGACTAGGTTGCCATAGCTAGTATAAATAAAGGTTAGTTATAGAAGGATAAGTGATAAGTAGACCACATGACCATATTTAGGCATGGTGGCTAGGTACACTCATAAACATAAGTATCCTAGGTGATGTCTATGAGTTGATGGGTATCTAAGGCAGGAAGTACTCCTAGGGAAAACATAAATGGGTCAAGTGTCATGGGTATCCAAGGTAGGAATTGTGATCTTGAAAAGACACAAGTGGTTCTAGTAAGTGTGAGGTAGTGTAAGTTCAAAAATTTGTTAACATGGTAATGTTTTCACTATGGTCAAAGGACCAAGCAAAAGTTATGCAAAATGCATGCTAGTTCGGGCTAAAGTGGATCAATGGCAAGATGATGAGGTGGCTAGGTTAGGTGGAGAAGGTAGTCTCCATGGGTGGTTATTTGAAAAATTTGGTGTGGAAGTGGTAAAGTGAAAATGATTAACCACATCCTAATTATCGGTAGCCATTAAGCTAAAAGGTGATTGTCAACAGTCATCCTGATCATTGATGGTCATGTGTGAACCCTAAAAAGCTACAAAATAAAAGTAAAAATTGGATTTCATTCAACTCATTGTAACTTGTTGACCTTGAGCTCTAGCATTTTGGCATGTTTGGGAAAAAATACTATTGATGAGTGTTAAGTTGTGGAGCTAAAAGCTTCATTGATGCAAATGGAGGAGGTTACTGAGTTGCAGAGCAACCAACATTAGTCTGATCAACCAATGTCAGTCATCTTCAGTGTTCACAGTAACTGACATCGGTTAGGGGTTGGCTAACATCGGTCAAATAGGAACTGACATCAGAAAACTGTGTGCGTGTCCATTTGCATGCACTTCCAAAACTGGTCTAATTTTAGACAAACAGTCGGTTTGCATGTAAAAGACTAATTTTAGTCTTGAGTCTGCATTTCTAATTATTGTAACTAGGAATTCTAATTATTGTTTGTATGGGATCTATTTAAGAGACTCATGGGTTTATATTGTAATTAAGGACAAGGAAGAGATCCTTCCAATTGTAAGATCTAGGTTTATAGGTGTGCAAGACCAGGTTGATCTGTAGGTTGTTGCAAGATCAGGGGAGATCTACATGGTAAGTAAGATTAGTTGATTTGCAGGTGTGCAAGATCAGGGAGATCTACTTGGAGTACTTTGAGTACTTGGTACTGGCAGTATTGTTACTGATTGGTGGAGGGTACAACTCTATGTTTGAGTTGTGGTTGTAATTGGTTGTGAGAGAGAGAAATATTGAGGGAGAAATACTAGTACACCCTAGAGGTGTGGGAAGAGTGTGATTTATTCATTGTATTTCCTTCTGGAAGAGTATTAATACAATATTGTATTGTCTCTCATATTCTATGTTGTTTCTAAATTCTAGTTACATTTTACTTCTGGTTAAATTCCATGTTTAGTTGCTTATACAAGGTAATCAATTGTGTTCCTAATCCTGACAAGTGGTATCAGAGCTAGGATCACCAAGTGATACCACTGATAAGTTGTATCAGAGCCTGGTTTGGATCAGGTTAGTGTTTATTGATTATAGGTCACTCTCAGGGGTTTTTGATTGAGTGGGAGTATAGCAATGGCAGAAGAAAGTAAGCTAAAAATGGAGAAATTCAATGGCAAGAATTATCAATTATGGAGAAGGCAAATAGAAGATTATCTGTATCAGAAAGATCTATACTTACCATTGGGTGGGGTTTCAAGCAAGCCCACAGATATGAAAGATGAAGAATGGAATGTTCTTGATCAGAAGGCTCTGGGATCTATAAGGTTGAGCCTGGCATCGTCTATGATTTCCAACTTATCACAGGATAAGACAACGATAGAGTTAATGGAATCTTTGGCAAATTTATATGAAAAACCCTCAGCTTTGAATAAGGTATTTCTTATGAAGTAATTATTTAATTTGTAAATTCTAGAAGGTGGATCTGTACATAGTCATCTTAGTGATTTCCATGGTTTGGTAAACCAATTAATTTTAGTCAATATAGCTTTTGATGATGAAATTAAGGCTCTCTTAATCTTATGCTCTTTACCTAAAAGTTGGGATAGTTTGGTAATGGTAGTTAGTAATACTGTGTCTGCTTCAAAAATCTTGAAAGTTGATGATGTTGTTAGTGTAATCTTGAATGAAGAAATTCATAGGAAAAGCATAGGGGAATCAGCAGGGAATGCTTTAAGTGTTGAAAGCAGGGGAAAGTAAAGAGAGAAGATCGAGCAAGGGAAATCAAGGTCAAAGATAGGCAGGAGATCCAGATCTAGGTGTGGCAGTAAAATTTGCTGGAATTGTGGAAAGAAAGGACATGTAAAGAAAGATTGTTGGTTGGTAAAAGATCAGCATGAAGGAAATGCAGAAGTAGATGTTGTAGGTATTTTTGCATAGGATGCTCTTGTATGTTCCTTGGATAAAGTGGAATCTTGAGTTTTAGATTCTGGTGCCTCTTTCCATGCAACCCCAAATAGAGAATTTTTTCATGAATATGTCCAAGGAGACTTTGGAAAGATTTATTTAGGGGATGGTAAGCCTTGTCAAATGGTTGGCAAAGGGAAAGTACAATTGAAATTGTAGATGGGCAACACATGGGTGTTTAAGGAGGTCATGCATGTTCCAGGCTTGAAGCAGAATTTGGTTTCTATTAGAAAGTTGGGTGATGAGGGATGCATAGTAACTCTCACAACAGAATCTTGGAAAGTTTCCAAGGGTGCACTTGTTTTAGCAAGAGGTAAGAAAGTAGGTACTCTTTATCTATCTACTTGTATTACTGATTCTCCTTCTAGTTATCTACTTCAGATGTAGATGCGAAGATGTGGCTCTGTAGGCTTGGTCACATGAGTAAGAAGGGGATGCATGTTCTTGAGTCAAAAGGTAAGAGTTCAGATTCAGAAAGCATAGATCAAGATTTTTGTAAGCAATAAAATAAAGTGAGGTTTCTTGAAATTGGGTCAACAAAGAAGGGAGCTTCTATTGGAGGATCACAGTGGTATGCTACAAGAAAGGATTAGGTTTATTGCAGGAAGAGGAAATCTGATGTTTTTGACAAGAACAAGAAAGCCTTGGTTTTTAAGGAGAAGATGATGGACAAAGATCAGCACAAGGGGCTAAATAATTTTGAGCAGGGTAGTTTGGACAAGGTTATGATCCAAAGTGAGCTCACAAGTCAAAATTCATCACTCACAGGAAAACACAGTTATCGATGTTGATCAAGTGAAACTGACATTGACTAGGCAGGTACCGATGTCAGTCATGTGCAGACTAGAGTCAGTGGTGTCAGGCAGGTGGACACTGATGTCAGTTAGAGAATTAGTGTCGACAATTAGGTGGTAATGACATCAATCAAGTACAGACCAAGGTCATCCAGAGGTGACCAACATCGGTCACTATTAAAATAGATTTTAGGCAGACAACACGATGTCAAGGAGTCTCAAATGCCCATGAGGAGGACTGAAAGGGTAAGTAAGCCTCAAATTCATTATTCCCCTTCTTTACACTACTTGTTTCTCACTGATGGTTAAGAACCAGGAAGTTTTAAAGAGGTAGAGCAGGTAGAATCCAAGAAACAGTGGGAACATGGCATGAATGAGGAAATGGATTCCTTGGGAAAGAACCAAATGGGAGATTTGGTAGAGTTGCCAGCTGGAAAGAAAGCACTAAAAGATGAATGGATTCCCAGGTTAAAGAAAGGAGGGAATGGACACGTGAGATAGAAGGCCAAGTTATATGGTCTTGAACAGGCTGCAGGATAATGGTGTTTAAGGTTTGACAAGTGTATGACAAAGCATGGCTTTAGTCAATGTCAATGTGACCATTTTGTTTACTTTACTAGGCTAGATAATATTAGCTACATTATCCTATTACTGTATGTGGTGTATATGCTTGTTACAGGGTCACACATGCAGGGAGTTGCTGAGCTAAAGGTAAAGTTAGTTCAAAGGTGTGCCATGAAGGATTGGGAAGTAGCAAAGAAATTCTTTGGCATGAGTATTTATAAAGATAGGGAAAGTCACAAGTTGATGTTGTCTCAGGATGATTATGTGAATAAGGTAGTGGATAGCTTTAATATGCAGGATGCAGAACCAGTTAGCACACCTATGGATGGATAGTTCATAGAACAGTGTCCCAAATCACATGATGAGGTTGACTACATGTGTACTAGACCTGATATTACCCAAGAAGTGGGAGTTGTCAGCAAGTTTGTGGCCAATTCGAGAAAGAAGCACTGGAAAGCAGTTTAGTGGATTCTCAGGTATCTGAGAGGGACCAATAGCAGGTTAACATGTTATGTAGGGTCAAGCACTTCTCTACATGGGTATGTAGATTCGGATATGGTAGGTTACTTGGATGACAGGAGTAGCACCATAGGATATGTGGTGGTTGGTCTTCAAAATTGAACTTGAAGAGGGATACAAGCTAGGAAACAAAATTAGATGATGTACAGGTACAAGTATAGGTGTAGCTATTTATCTCCAAGTGGGAGATTGTTAAGTTGTGGAGCTAAAAGCTTCACTAATGCAAATGGAAGAGGTTGCTAAGTTGCAAAGCAATCGATGTCATTCTGATCAATCGATGTCAGTCATTTTTAGTGTTCACAGTAACTAATGTTAGTTAGGGGTCAGCTGACATCGATCAGATAGGAACCGACGTTGGCAACCTATGTGTGCGTGCATTTGCATGCACTTCCAAAACTGGTCTAATTTTAGACGGATGGTCAGTTTGCATGTAAAAGAAGAATTTTAGTCTTGAGTCTGCATTTATAATTATTGTAATTAGGAATTCTAATTATTGTTTGTATGGGATCTATTTAAGAGACCCATGGGGCTGTATTGTAATCAAGGACAAGGAAGAGATCCTTCCAATTGTAAGATCTAGGTTTGTAGGTGTGCAAGACCAGGTTGATCTGCAAGTTATTACAAGATTAGGGGAGATCTACATGGTAAGTAAGATCAATTGATTTTCAAGTGTGTAAGATTAGGGAGATCTACTTGGAGTACTTTGAGTACTTGGTACTGGCAGTATTGTTACTGACTGGTGGAGGGTACAACTCTGTGTTTGAGTTGTGGTTGTAATTGGTTGTGAGAGAGAACTCTTGAGGGGGAATTACTGGTACACCCTAGAGGTGTGGGAAGAGTGTGATTTCTTCATTGTATTTCTTTCTGGAAGAGTATTAATACAAGATTGTATTGTCTCTCATATTTTGTGTTATTTTTGAATTCTAGTTACATTTTACTTCTGGTTAAATTCTATGTTTAGTTGCTTATACAAGGTAATCAATTGTGCTCCTTATCCTGACAATGAGGACTATAGAGGATTTGACTATTAGCTGAGGTGGAGAGATGACTTTGTTGCTTTAGTTATAAGAGGAGGTGTACATGATGTAGATTAGTTCAAGGGTGGACTAGATGCATTAGTGATTGGAGATATTACCTAGAGACCATATGTTCATTTTCTAGTATACATTGGCTATAGGAGGTAGACATTCTTGGTACAAAGTTACAGGTGGATCCTCAATAAGAGGGATGGAAAAGTAGAGATTATTCCCTTTGATAGGGTTTGTAGATAGTTCAGCCTAGTTCAGGGTATTCCAAGCACGTTCCCTAGATATAGGCATGAGGACTCAGGGATCCTATTACCTGACCCACATCTTTTGAGGATGTTTCTAGATCATGAAGAGTTTCAATTTAAACCATAGATAGATGATGTTGGCTTTGCAGATGGGAACATGGCATGGTACTAGGCTTTATATGTAGTTGAAAATTTTGGTAATGGTGATAGTGGGAGGAGGCTGATGATTGTGGAGCCAACTAGAAGAGGAGGCTAGAGGGCATAGGTATGAGTTATCCTAGATGCACAAGTGAGAGTGGTATTAGATGTAACACAAGTATAGGTTTTAGTATTATAGGGGTAGGAGGCTACATTATAGGTTCAACTAACCACTATGATAGGTGAGAGGGACCAGGCTAGAGCTACACTAGCCCAGGTCACCTAGGAGAGAGATGCTTTGAGATAGGCTAGAGGATCAATAGTAACACCAGTAGGTTTGTCAAGGACCTTTGATATATAGAGGTACATAGCCACCATATAGGAGTTATGATACTATCAAGTTATTGTCTTCACTCACTACCTAATGGAGCCTCAATGGCATGAGTACTGAGCTAGTTTGGCAAATAGTGCTAGTGTGGCAACTCTAAGTCAATGGGAAGTGTTTATAGGTAGATAGATAAGTACCACATGGGGATATATAGGTATTATAGGGGGCAGGCACTAGGATCTAGTAGTGCTCTAGGAGACAGTGGTGCCCTAGGGGCAAAGTCATGACATAGTTTGGATATATTTATATCTTGTTATATATCATTTTGATTTTGGCCTATGAGTCAATGTAGTGAGATCTACATTTTGAAATAGAGAGACATGTATATCTATTTTTTAACATTATGATGGTATTTGAGTCATGAGTTATATATATGATCTTTTTTTATTGCTCATTTCTCATGGTCTATGATTTGCATTGATGTTAATGCTTATGATGTGATGTTTATATTACTTATGGATTATGATTATGTTATGGATTCTAGACACTAATGTAGACATGAGCATAGAGCCATAAATGGGTTTTATAAAATGTAGACTCACCTAGCTAGGCATGAAATGGATTTTATTTATGGTTATGCTTTATGCCATGCTTGCTTATGACATGCTAAATTTTAATGAGTATATGATTCATTATTTAGATTTAGACATGTGATGGAAATGGTTGATTATTTTATTGCTCATGGATGTTGTGATGTTAGTATGCTTGTTATGTTATTATTATGGTTGTGTGTTTACTTATGATGCATGTGAATATGCTTGTTGTTAATTTTTTTTAAGCTAGAACACATGAAGTAAGTTAATTAATAACACTAGATAGAAGAAAAAAGAAGATAATCAAGAGACAAACATCATAATGAAAATATCAACTAGTTATGAAAGGATAGGAAGAGGGCATGATTCTTTTTCTTTGGTAAGGACCAAAATAAAACTGAAGTTGGATTGGATTAAGGAACATAATACCTTCAAATACTTTGCATTAGTGTTCATTAGTTGGTTAAAAAAAAGTGTCTTGACCACAATATGTTAAGCTCAAAATCCCTTGTTTATAGTACATAAAAGGGGGATGGATGAAAATAGAACCTTCTTATAATACTATCATGCATCTTTTATAGGTGTTTGAAGAGTTAATATAAACAATTTTATGTCATACAAAGTGTAGATTGATCGATGTAGGAAGTCTACCAATGAAAGATCATTGTGGCTTTTAATATTTAGCTTATGTATGAGATTCGATTGTGGATTTCAAAATTATATTGATTTTTCTATGGTTTTTTTTGGATTTTATTATGTTTGGGGGTTGCAAAAGCTAATGGATGAAGGAAGCTTCCAATAAATTACTTGTTTTGAAAAAATGCTTTACTCAGCCATCCTTCAAGGGAGTGTTCTATGTTTGTATGTTTTGTTAAATACTTTTGATAGTTTTTCTTCAAGGGAGTAGTCCACCTTACTTTGAGAAATTTAAATTATGTTTTTAGTAGTTTTACTTCAAGGGAGATGTTTATGAATACTAGGAATGACCCATGATGGCCATTAGTTTGGATCTTTGATTTTTATTACTTTGTTTGATTTTGCTTGACATAAACTTGCTTAGGCTAGATTAAGGGTTCACCTTTATGAAGGCAAAAGAGAAAAAATAATAAGGTTGTTTAGGTGGAAAGAGGTTTGGGTGACAATGATCATGGGAATCCATACCATAAAAAGGGGTGGAAAGTACCATGAGAATCATGTCATGGTTAGAACCATGGTACCCATTATTCAAGATAAGGCTATGATTATGATGGGTAATCACATGATTCATTTTTAATTAGTTTCCCCTAAAATAAGGAGAAGGAATGTGGTTTTGAAAGCAAGGGAGGAGCTTAAGTTAAACAAAAGGTGATCCTGATCCTCCTTAACAAAAGAATGGATGCAGATGCAGATGCGAAGCATTGAGGGGATCAGGTTTTAGGTTACCTTCAAGAGAGGACAACTCATAAGCTCTTAATCCATACTTTTAGGTTATGATATAGGGTCCAATTCAATTGAAAGTAAACTTGCTTCACTTTCTTTTCTCCATACTAGTGACATGTTGATTTTCTTTTAGGATGAGGTCTCCAATGTTGAATTATTACACTCTAAGGTATTTTTTATAGTCATGATTGATGTGCTCTTGATAAACATGAATATGGGTAATGGTGTCTAAGCAATGTTCATCAAGTAGCTCAAGCTGGGTGAAATAGTGTTGATGATAATTATCTTCAGAAATGAGATCTTGTAAAGATATACGAATAGATGGGATTTGGACTTCAAGAGGTAAAATAACCTCTTCTCCAAACATAAGATAGAAAAGGGTAGCACCCATAGGGGTTATAATGCTATTAAAATATGCACATAAGGTGAAGGGGATGTGATAATGCCAATCTTGACTAGATGCATTAACCATTTTGGTGAGCATGTTGTTAAGAGTTTTGTTAGAGGCCTTGGCCTATCCATTCACTTGAAGGTATAGGGTGAGGATAAAATTAATGTCGAATGCATCACATAGACCTTGGACTTTTTTGTTCTTAAAATATTTACCATTATCGATGATAATTTTGTGAGGGACACCAAATCGATAGATGATGTGATGGTTGATAAAATCTACAATCTTCTCTACTTTGGTCGAGATTAGAAGAATAGATTCTACCCATTTGGTAAAATATTATATCACAATGATGATATAATAATTTTGTTGTGAATAATAGGGGTTAATTTCACCAATAATATCTAGACCCCATTGTGAAAAGGGCCAAAAATTAGTGGAAATGCAAAGATTATGGCTAGGTGTGTGATGCAAATTAGCATGTTGTTGACACCTAACACACTTTTTCACATAATCACAACAGTATTGGTTAATGTTAGGCTAATAATAGCCAAGGAAAAAGATTCATTTAACTATAGTGAGTCTATTGAAGTGTCCCCCACATATACCATCATGCATTTCCTTGATATCATGAGAGGCTTCATGATTGCATAGGAAACAAAAAAAGAGGCCATCAAAGCCATGTTTATAAATAATCCCTCCCATAATGCTATAACATGAGGTACTTTAGATAAATTCTCTTTGAGCATTCCTAGAAATCCCAAAAGGAATGATGGCAAGGTTGAGATAGTCAAAGTTATATTGATGCCCAAGGTTGGGTTGGGTTTCTTCCACATTAAAAATGTTCAAATAATTTGGTTTGACATAGGAAGGCTGGGTAAGTCTATGGATAATGATAGATATCTTGGAGTTAAAGGGTAAAAATAGGATCTAAGAAGCGAATTAAGCCATGATATCAGTGAACTTATTGGTAGATCATAGGGTTGATTGGATGTGATAGTGTTTAAAAGATGTTAAGAGTTCATCAACTAGTTATTTGTACTATTGCAAAAAATCATTACGACACTGGTAAGAGCCATTGATTTGATTTACCATAATTTGGGAGTCACTAAATATGTTGATCATTTTGACTCCTAGGGCTAATGTAGTTTGAAGGCCTATGACTAGGGCTTTGTACTCAACCATATTGTTGATACATTCAAAATCTAGATTTAAAGACAAAGGAAGAGGCTCACCATCAAAGGGAATAAGGATTATACCACTCCCCCACCATGTTTACATTTTGATCCATCAAAGAACATGGTGACTTGATAGGTGAAGTCTACTTGAGAGAGGGTCATGATGGACTCATCGAGGAACTCAAGAGGAGGTTAGTTGTCTACTAACAGTGCTTTAACCAATTAATCAAAAATAACTTGCCCTTTAATGGAATTTTACTACAAGAAATCAAGGTCAAACTTTTCTAAAAGCATGATCCATTTGGCCATGTGTTGGTTTTAGTATGGTTTGGATTGCATATACTTGAGTGGGTTGGTGTTGGTTATGACATAGGTTTTGTGGTTGAGAAGGTAGTGGTGAAGTTTGGTGCCCATGAAGACTAAAGCTAAATAAAGTTTCTCAATGTGGGTATACTGAGTCTCATACTCTACAAGTGTGTAGCTAATGTAGTAAACAACTTGATTTTTATGTTATTCATCTTAATGAGCAAAAATTACCCTAAATGTTGGTCATCCTTGGGAATGGTGAGAATAGGTGAAGATGAAAGGTACTTTTTGAGTGAATCAAAGGCCTTTTGATAATTGATATTCCACTTGAAAGACACATCCTTCTTCAAAAGGTGGTAAAAGGGTTGGCATCAGTATAAAAGTTGAGAGATAAAGTGATGAATTGATTAGAGTTTCCCCTACAAACTATGTAGTTGTTTGAGGTTAATTAGAGGAAGCATGTTGAAGATTGATTTGATTTTTATGGGATCATCTTTTATTACTTGAAGGTAAATGATAAAGCTAAGGAGCTTACATAATAGGAACCCAAAGATACATTTCTTGAGGTTAAGATGGACATGGTAATAGATGAGGCATTCAAAGATAATCTTGAGAATGGCCAAATGATCCTTTTAGAATTTGTATTTTCCAAGAAGGTCATCCACATCATCCTCTACAATATTTTGGTTAAGTTCATGAAAGATAAGTCATGTTACATTGGTAGACTATACCAACATTCTTTAATCTGAAAGGCATGACTCTATAATAGAAGTTTCCCCATGGGGTGCTAAAGGTATTCAACTTTATGCTGATATTTAAAGGTAATTAGGATCTAACTATAACCCAAGAATCCATCCATGAGAGATAACATCTCATGGTTGGATGTAAGATCAAGTAGCTGGTCGATGATTGGTAGAGTAAATTTTTATTTGGGGAAAATGAGGTTGAGGTCATGAAAGTCCACACAAATGGGTAGTCCTTATATGGTTTTGGTGATAGGCATGATATTCAAGACCCATTGGGGATAGTCAATGGGTTGAATGAAATTGATAGATATAAAATGTTTAATCTCTTCTTTGATGAGAATGGATATGTGAGGGTATATGCATCAAAGTTTCTAATTAATAGGCTTGGAATCATCATTGGTGACTATTTTATATGTGGCAATGGCAGGGTCAATTCTAGGCATGTCACTATATGACCAATAAAATTCTTTGTTACTTGGAGGAAAGAGGGGAAGTCCCAAAGTTCCTCAACATTCAATGACTAGAAAATTTTGACAATATAGGGGATCTTCAAAGTGCCCAAGTTGATATACATGGTGGATTTATTCAACATGGTTAAAGTCTTGGGAAGAAGGAATTTGTGGATGGAATAATTTGGGGCACCAAGGTAAGTGAGAATGGAATCATCATCCTATAATTGAATAGTGTTAATGATACAAGAGTCATCTCCTATCATCTCAAGATGGGTCAAAGGGATGGTTAGGGTTATCCCCTACTTTTAATAAGATAATTGTCTAAGGCTGATCATATTGATGAAAAAAAGGTTAGGTAAGATGATGTCATCATACTCACACATAGATGGAGGAAAGGTTGGTGAGGAAGGGGTGTCTTCCTCAATAATAGTGATAGTAGGCGGTATGGTTTACTTCTTGGTGGGTAAGATGAAATTGAGGCCATGTTTCTAATGAGGCTTTTTGGTCTCAATGGAAATCAAATCATGTGGGCCATGCTCATATCACCCAAGACCAAATCCTTTTCAAGCACACTTGTGGAGGTATGTTTTGGTAAAACTTAGCTTGTTTAGATAGGCAAAGTCGAAGGTGAATGGTCAAGGTGAAAAGGAGGTGATAGAAGCATAAAGTGGTTTGTTAAGTCCCCCATAGATGAAATGGGTTTGATAGTGAGGAGGTACAAAGGGAACAACAATTCTAACATTGGGGTCATATCTAGGTTGGTTAGTAAGTTGCCCATAATTTTGAGGAGTAAGAAAGGTGTCAAGGGATAGAAGGCAATATTCCCCTAGTGAAAGATGTTGGAATGTGAATTCCAAGTGGTCTAAGGTGGGGATTTGATCAAAGGGGATGGATGAGCTATGTGATGCTTCATTGGTAGAAGGAGGTATGACTTCCTCTGTCATGGTTAAGGGATTATCTTTTGTTAAGGAGGGTGTGCTAGATGGAGTTAGGAGAATGTCATTGGGGTGGTAAGTCATGTTATATGTTGAGAAGGGACTTAGGTTAGTTTGGATGGTGATGACCTAACCTTCATGCTAAAATTTAATGCAATGTTTAAGGGTAGAAAGTATATAACCCATGGAGAAAATACAAGGTCACCCCAATAAAACATTGTATTAGAATTCACCTTCCACTACATAGAAGAGTTTGAGGATTATGTGGGGTCCTAGATGGATATGAAGGATAATAGTTCCTAGGTTAATGGCCATGGTGTCATTGAAGGATCAGAGGATGGCTGAGGTGTTAAACATGACATTGTTTGTCAAGTTGAGTTGGTTATAGGCATAGGAGGAGATGATGTTAATAATAGCTCCCCCATCAATAATGACCCATTTGATATGGATTTGGTTGATGTAAGTAGTAATAAAGAGAGGGGGATCAAGGTCATCAGGATGGATAGAATGTATTTCTAAATCCTTAAAGGTGACAAGGTTAGAAATTTAGAGAGTACCAATAAAGGCTACTAGAGGTTGAGGGTCTTCAAGTTGGCCCTTTACTAACTACAATGCCTCAGTCATTACTTGGTGATGATTTGGTGAAGTAGTAACCAACTCATATAATCTCATCTTCATGAAGGTCTAGTGAAGCTATTTTATCATCACTCTCCTAATGGATTTGGAGGGGTTGGATTGGGAGGCACCTACGATAGATATGTTGGGTTTGGATGAAGGTGAGATGTTTGGGTCGGTTTTGGTTGGGAGGTATAATATAGGTATTTCCATGGGATGGACACTTTGGCCTTCCCCTTATCCTTATGGTGTGCTCTCATGACCATGTGGATGGTAAAGATAGAGGGAGGAATTGGGGTAGGAGATTTATTTGGTTCCTCATCACTCTAAGGTGAGATTAGGGGAATAAGTAGGTTATGGCTAGTGGTTATTGATTATTGGATTGATAATGGGCTCATGAGAGGTTCTTCCCATAATAGATCATCCTCTTCATAGATCTGCTAGATAAAGGTTTGGATAGCTTTGTAGTTCTCCATATTATGGCCTAGTGTCCTATGATAGGAACACACTTGGAGATCATTATACCAGACAAGTTTTGAATTGAGAGGGTCAAATGGCCTGATAAGGGGTATGGTCAAGAAATAATCTTAAAATAACCTTTGGAAGATACTGATGAAGGCTCAGCTAAAGGTGGAGAGAGTTTAGAGGTTTTGATCTTGGTTGGTGAGATGGAAGCCTTTTTTGCAGTGGGCTTAGTGGTAGAATGTTTGGGTAAGGTAGTGATCTTATTTGATGATTTGGGTTTTGGTAAGGTGTAGGTTGATAGGTTAGAGGTAAGAGGGTTTAAGGTAGGTAGTCTGGTATTTGATGGATTAGTGAAGATAGATGTCTCTAAAAGTAAGTGTTTGAGTGTAACTAGCAGTGGTGGTTGAGTTTTAGTTTGGATGGTTGGATTCCTAGTTAAAATGGATGGATGAGAACCCAAAAAGGAGGACAAGGTTGAAAGACGTATAATTTTGGCTCTCTAACCTTTTTTTGGCTTCACTTCCTTGGTCAATTTGGTTTTTTGGTTGGTTGTTGGCTTTGGTGAGGTAAGCTCCACTTTTACAAATGGGTGATAAAGGCTATGTGTAGGGAAGGTGAAAAGGTTTTTGGTTGGTTTGGTTAGTTTGGTTAGAGAAGGTGATTTGTTTGATTGGGGTTTGGGTGCATTACATGGTTGAGGAATTATGGGGTGGGTAGAATTTTTTATTAATTTGGTTAGTAAGATAGGGGTGTTGATAATGGAAGGGGTGGGTTGGTCTGCCAACAGTGTGGTTAGAGGTTCTTGTTTGGCAATGTAAGGAAGCTTTAATTCTGCCAAAAGGTGGCTCAATCCATGTTATGGTTGGAGAAAAATTATAATTTCTTCACTAACCTTAAGAATGGCTTATATACTAGTTTCGGTCCCTAGATAGTGGACTTGAAAGATAAGCCCATAGGTTGAGATAGAGGAATGGTAACCTCATATTTTTCCTCAATCAAAGGATGAAAGGTTTAGATGGATGACTCCTCTATGGGAGGTGCAGACATGGTGGCTTCCTCTTTAGGAATGATCTCTAAAGGAGTATTAAATTAATCATTAATTGAGGGAGAAGGTAAAATGGGTGATTTTCCTAGTATGTCAGTTAAAAGAGGGGTTGATGGCTCCACTACCTCAATAAGTGGAGGATGAGAAAGGGTTTTTTCCTTAATTTAGGTCTCCAAAAGAGGATAAGGTAACTCCACTACCTTCATAAGTGGAGAGGTCAAATAATAGATAGATTGGATGATGTTGGGGATCAACCAACAATGGATTACACTTGTGAAAGCAATAAACGTGGAAATAAATTAGATAGATAAGCAACTAGAATGATAAATAGCACAGAACAAGAGATACAAGAAACCACCCTAAAAACTTGTATTAAAACTCTTTACAAAAGGAATACAATTGAAGAAAATTCTTTCTTCCACACCTCTCTCAGATGCACACAAGATCTCTCACTAGATCTCTATTCCTCAAGAGCTCTCTCTCTCAAGTACACTCAAATCCAACAACCTGGATTGATGCAACTGAGTACTGTCCTTCAAACATTCAAAATGTTCTACTCATACTCACTCAATAGCTAAGAAGATCTTTCCTACATATAGAAATAGGAAACTTGAGCATGCTCTTACAACAAATAGTTAAGCCTCTTGAACAAGGGCTCTAAAAATAATATTGCTAATAATAGAGACGCGAGCTTGAGACTACAACTCAAACTCATCATGAAAACACTCGCTTTTGTCCTCGAAAATTGCTTTCTAGACACACAGGTAACCGATGCCGGTTCCTGCCTATTCGCTTGTGACCATCGCCGGCTGACCCACTGCCGACGTCGATGCCTCTACAACTGCAACTGATCGACGTCGATCGCTCCTGACTGATGCCGGTGTCTGTGTAGACCCGAAACTATTTTAGTATGCTCCTTGGTGAAGCTTTTAGCTCCACACCCTAACAATCTCCCACTTGGAGATAAATAGCTGCACCAGTACCTGTACAGCAACATCTTCTAGCTCCTCCATCTTCAACTCAATCTTGAAGACCAACAGAAGTTGAATGAAGATTCAACTTCTCCTTAGTAACCGGCTTTGTTAGCATATCAGTAGGATTCCTATCTGTATGGATTTTCTCCAGCTTCAACTCACCATCTTCCAATACCTACTGTATGAAGTGGTACCTTAGTTGTATGTGCTTGGTTCTTGAATGAAAAGCTGAGTTCTTAGCCAAATGGATTGCACTCTGACTGTCACTATACAATCTGCAACTCCCATGCTCCCTTCCAAGCTCTTCCATGAACCGTGTCATCCATATCATCTCCTTGCTAGCTTCTGTGGCTGTAATATACTCTGCTTCTGTAGTTGACAAGGCTACAACTTTCTACAACTTAGATATCCAGCTAACCGCCGTTCCACCTATAGTAAAAACATAACCTGTGGTGCTCCTCCTGCCATCCAAATCACCTGCCATATCTGAATCTACATAACCATGTAGAGAAGTATCTAAACCTCCATAGCACAAGTGCCTACTGCTGGTTCCTCTCAGATATCTAAGGATCCACTGAACTGCTTTCCAATGTTCCTTCCCTGGATTAGCCATATACTTACTTACTACTCCCACTGCTTGGGCAATATCCGGTCTAGTACATACCATTGCATACATCAAACTTCCTACTGTGGAATAATATAGAACCTTACTCATGTACTCTACCTCATCATGTGAATTAGGACATTGTTCTTTACTCAACTTAAAATGTCCAGCCAAAGGTGTGCTTACCGGTTTAGCATCCTGCATATTGAACCGTTTCAACACCTTGTCCACATAATCTTCTTGAGACAATATCAACCTGTGATTTTCCCTGTCTCTCTCAATGCTCATGCCAAGGATTTTCTTTGCTGCTCCCAAATCCTTCATAGCAAACGTTTGAGCTAATTTCACCTTAAGCTCAGAGATATCCTGCATGTGTGATCCTACAACCAGCATATCATCTACATACAATAATAGAATAATATATCTACTATTATCAAATCTCTTAAAATTTACATAATGGTCAGATTGACATCTACTGTAGCCATGCTCAGTCATAAACCTGTCAAATTTCAAATACCATTGCCTAGGAGCTTACTTGAGGCCATACAAGCTTTTCTTCAACCTGCACACTAACTTCTCCTTACCCTTGACCTCAAATCCTTCTGGTTGTTCCATGTATATTTCCTCATCCAAATCTCCATGAAGAAACATTGTCTTAACATCTAGCTACTCAAGATGCAAATCCTCAAAAGCAACCAAAGACAATATAACCCTTATAGAAGTCATCTTAACAACAGGAGAAAAAATCTCACCAAAGTCAATACCTAGTTTTTGTGCAAATCCTTTCACTACCAATCTAGCCTTATATCTCATCTGTCCATCCTCACCTTCCTTCAACCTGTAGGTCCATCTGTTCTTCAATGTTCTCTTACCAGCTAGCAACTCAACCAAATCCCATGTTTGGTTCTCTCTTAAGGACTCCATCTCCTCAACCATGCCACACTCCCACTTACTCCTGGACTCCACTTGTAATGCTTCTTCAAAACTCTCTAGTTCTCCACCATCAGTTAGCAATAAATAATATAAGGAAGGAGAATATCTGATTGGAGGCTTACTTACCCTTTCTGACCTCCTGATGGGTGTCTTAGACTCATTCTCAACAAGCTTTCCACCCAAATTCTCTGACAGTGACCAACCTCGGCCACCTGTAGACCTGTTACTGGCCAACGCCGGTTCTTCCTGGCCGACGTCGGTAACTGTTCTGCCGATGTCGGTCTCTGTATGACCGACATCAGTTTCTGTACTGTCAACGCTGGTTCCTAACCTTTCGACGTCAATCTCTGTGTTTTCCTGCAAGTGATTATTTCTTTTTCCCGCTAGCTCATTTTGGACCATAACTTTGTCCAATTCTCCATTGCTCTACCCAGATTGATTCAGCTTCCTCATCTAATCACTATACATCACTTTTTCATTGAAAACAACATCATGGCTCCTAATTACCTTGTTAGTTCCTAGATTCCAAAATCTGAAACCAAAATCATCTGAGCCATAGCCAATAAACGTGCACCTCATAGACTTAGCATCAAGCTTCTTTCTATTTTCCTTATCTACGTGCACAAAGGCTTCACAACCAAAAACTTTGAGATATGAGAGATCTATCTTTTTACCTATCCATGCCTCTTCTGGAATTCCACCATCCAGAGCTGTAGAGGGTCCTCTGTTAATCAGGTACACTGCGATGTCAACATCTTCTACCCAAAACTCTAAGGGCAACCCAGCATGCAATCTCATACATCTTGCACCCTCCATGATTATTTTGTTCATCCTTTTAGCAATACCATTCTACTGAGGTGTCCTTGGAACCATCCTTTGCCTATGGATTCCATGAGTGTAACAATACCAGTTAAACTTAAGACTGCAGAACTCACCGCCATTATCGGATCTCAAGCACTTCAATCTTCTGCCTGTTTCATTCTCAACCATAGCTTTCCAAATCTTAAAAGTCTCAAAAACATCAGATTTCTTTTTAATACAGTAGATCCATACCTTCCTTGTAGCATCATCTATGAACGTAACATAGTACTGTGATCCTCCAATAAAGGCTACCTGAGCCGGTCCCCACACGTCTGTGTGAACAAGCTGTAACTTCTGCCTTTTCTTAATAGACCCAGTCTTGAGAAAACTAACCCTTTTCTATTTTCCAAATACACAATGCTCACAAAATTCTAGATCCATACTTTTCAAATCTGAAAGCATACCTTTAGACTTAAGAATTGACATCCCCTTCTCACTCATGTGGCCAAGCCTTGAGTGCCACAATTTAGCATCCACATCTGAAGTAGATAATACAGAAGGAGATTTGTTAGTAACACAATTACATAAATAGAGAGTACCTTCTCTCTTACCTCTGGCCATAACAAGTGCACCCTTGGTCACCTTCCAAGAATCTACTGTGAGAGTTACTGTACAACCCTCATCCCCTAGCTTTCCTACAGAAATCAAATTTCTCTTCAAACTAGGAACATGCATCACATCTCTTAACACCCATGTGTTGCCATTCTGCATCTTCAGTTGCACTTTACCTTTGCCAATAATCTTACAAGGCTCATCATCCCCTAAGTACACTATTCCAAAATATCCATGGATATAGTCACTGAAATATTCTCTGTTAGGGGTAGCATGGAAAGATGCACTAGAATCTAATACCCAAGATTCTATATTATTATGCAAAGAGAAATTAAGAGCATCATGTGCAATACCTGCAACCTTTGCCTCTTCCTTTCCTTCGTGCTGATTCTCCTCCTTAGGCTTTGACCAGCAATCTCTGCTTATGTGCCCCAACTTTCCACAGTTCCAGCATTGTGGCCTTCTGCCATTCCTGGATTTGGATCTGCCTCTTCCCTTAGACTTAGATCTTGATCTCCTCTTGCTCCTTTCTTTTTGCCTTCCCCTGCTCTCAAGATTTGAAGCGTTCCTAGATGTCTCTTCTGTGCTTTTCCTGCAAATTTCCTCATTCAAAATAACACTAACAACATCCTTTACTTTCAAAATATTTGAAGCAGATGCAGTATTAGAAACTGCCATTACCAAGCCATGCCAGCTTTCAGGCAAAGAACATAATATTAAAAGAGCTTTTATTTCATCTTCAAATACAATATTGACTAAACTTAATTGGTTAACAATACCATGGAAATCATTCAGGTGATTAGATACAGATCCACCTTCTTGCATATGCAAATTAAATAACTGCTTCATAAGATATACCTTATTAGAAGCGGAGGGTTTTTCATACAAATTTGCTAACGTAGTCATTAACTCTACCGTAGTTTTTGCCTGTGACAAATTAGATATCACAGTGGATGCAAGACTCAGTCTTATAGACCCCAGACCCTTTCTGTCAAGAACTTCCCATTCTTCATCCTCCATGTCCTTGGGCTTCTTTGCAATCCCACCTAACGGTAAGTAAAGATCTTTCTGATATAGATAGTCCTCTATCTGCATTCTCCAATGTTGATAGTTCTTGCCATTAAACTTTTCCATTCTCAACTTACTTTCTTCTGCCATTGCTTCTCCCACTCAAACAGAAATCCCTGTAGAAACCCCTATGAGCAACCTGTAATCCAAACACACTACACAGATTTGAACCACCTGGTAGTGAACCTGAGCTCTGATACCACTTGTTGGGGATCAACCAACAATGGATTACACTTGTGAAAGCAATAAATGCGGAAATAAATCAGATAGATAAGCAACTAGAATGATAAATAGCACAGAACAAGAGATACAAGAAACCACCCTAAAAACTTGTATTAAAACTCTTTACAAAAGGAATACAATTGAAGAAACTTCTTTCTTCCACACCTCTCTCAGATGCACACAAGATCTCTCACTAGATCTCTATTCCTCAAGAGCTCTTTCTCTCAAGTACACTCAAATCCAACAACCTGGATTGATGCAACTGAGTACTATCCTTCAAACATTCACAATGTTCTACTCATACTCACTCAATAGCTAAGAAGATCTTTCCTACATATAGAAATAGGAAACTTGAGCATGCTCTTACAACAAATAGTTAAGCCTCTTGAACAAGGGCTCTAAAAATAATATTGCTAATAATAGAGACGCGACCTTGAGACTACAACTCAAACTCATCATGCAAACACTCGCTTCTGTCCTCGGAAATTGCTTTCTGGACACACAGGTAACCGACGCTGATTCCTGCCTATTCGCCTGTGACCATCGCCGGCCGACCCACTGCCGACATCGGCACCTCTGCAACTACAACTGACCGACGTCGATCGCTCCTGACCGATGCCGGTGTCTGTGTAGACTCGAAACTATTTTGGTATGCTCCTTGGTGAAGCTTTTAGCTCCACACCCTAACAGATGGTAAGTTCTTTAGTAATGAGTGCATTAAGAACCATATTGATAGTATGGGCATCATGAGAACATTGAACCTTGTTGATCTCATTTTTGTTAGGTGCATGATTAGGGAAAGGTTACCTAAATATGTCAAGGGATTGGTTTTGAGGTACATTTGGGTTATCCAACACAAGTTCCCCCTTGTCAATGAGATATTAGACAACACTCTTAAATGTATTACACCTACTAACATCATGCCCAACTACTCGATGGAAAGCACATAGATCATTCTCATTGTAAAAACTAGGTGAAAGATGAGAAGAATAAAATTGCTGAGGTGGTTTGATAGGAAGGAGATGTATGATGTTGGCCTTTAATAAATTCTCTAGGATTGAATCATAATATTCTCCAAGTGGATTAAATTACTTCTAGGGGTTCCATTTTTGGTTTCTCATGTTTTTCTTTAAAGAGCTAGAGGATTTTGTTTTGTTGATAGATGATGGAGAAGTCAATTTAAGGATAACCACATTCATAGTTCCCTTACTTTTGGTTTTGGTGTTGGTTTGGTTGCTTAGTTTAGAGGAAGTGGCCTCATTGGTTTTTTAGGTAGATTTTTTTTTCAATTTTTTTTTCTGTCATTAATGGCTCTATTTTCTACCTTGCATGCCATGGTGAAAGCTTCCTCAAAAATTTTGAAGCTTTGAACATGTAGCATGGAAGAGATATGTTTAGCATAGGCTCAAGAAAAGATTTTTATTACTTCAAGTTGGGGTAAGGAGAAGGAAAGTTGATTGATTAGGATCCTCCAATTATTTACAAAAACAATAATGGATTCCTCATAAATTTATCAAATAGAGTAGAGGTTAGTGATGAAATATTTCTCAGATATGTTTATCAAAAAGTGATCTAAGAAAGGTTAGTCCAACTGGGTGAAAGAAAACAAAGAGTTCTTATTTATGGCACTATATCAGTCTAATGTTGGACTCGATAGGGATATGAGGAAGGTAAAAATAAGGAGGGAATATTCATAGGAAATCAAATAACATGCATGCCTAAATTCCTTGAGGTGTTGTTAGGGATCCTCCTTACTCTAAAACATGGAGGACTTAGGGAGTTCCCACTAAGGTGGATATGGTCTGATAAGGATAGATGGGTGGATGGGTTCATTATAGATCTAATCATATGATAAGATGGTGTGAGCTCCAAAAATTGATAACTCTAAGGTAGTCATCTTTATCCATGAGCATCTTCATGAGGTATACTTAGGGTTACACACCTAGAAGGTTGTAAGGTGTATATTATTGCAGTGGTTGGGTAACATATTGATAATGGGTAGGGTGTTAGAAATTTATCACATATTGGTATGCAAAAACTAGTGGTTAGGTGAAAGATATGTAAGGGTAGGTGGATGCAGGTGGTTGGGTAGTAGGTAGATATACATACCCTTGTGGGTTTGTGATATAATCTAGGTTTGGTGAAATGGGCACCTATTGAGTAGGATCAGTGGTTAGATTTGTGATTAAAATAAGGGTGGTGACCCTTGTGGTGATTAGTGGTAAGGTAGAAGGTATAGGATGCATGAAATTTTAAAGTGAGGTAGTGGTTATCAGATTAGAGGTAATTGATGGAAGGTTGGTAATGTTAGTGGTAGGTACTCCCATGGTGAGATGAGTATAGGTGGATAGTGGTTGGGTTGCTCCTAAGGTAGAGGATTTTTTGGTGGGGGTGGAAGGTATAAGGGTGTTTATAGGTTGGGAAGGTTGGTTTTCCATATTAGTATCAAAGGGATTATTGGTGGATGAAGAGGCTTGGGTAGCCAATGGTTGGGTAATGAATATGGTAATAGAGGTGTTTCCCATCAGGTGGGAAGGCATTCCATAAGGTGGGTCCATAGGCATAATAAAATTAGGAGTAAGGTGAAGCATGTTGTTAAGGTAATGTTAAATGGCCATAGGGTTGTTATCTAGGAAGGTGACAAAGTTTGTATCTCCTTGGGGAACCTCTTGAGGGAAATGAGGACTTATTGAAGGGTGAGGAGAGTCTCTTGGTTCAAAGATGTAGTCCATGGATGAGGAGGTAGAAGAGGCTGATTTATTTGGTGATGGGTTTTATTCTTCTAGGTTCTTTCACTATTGGTGAATTAGAACCATCTAAGGTAAGGGAGAAAGAATGTACAAACAATCTCACCACTCAAATAGAGATAAGATAATAAATAATCAAAAAAATCAATCACACTCTAAAAATCATGTTAAGTCTTAGAGGTTATCTTTAGTCTCTCTTTTGGCTTATGCCTTAAGCTTTCAAAAAAATAGTGTAACTAAAATTAGCTTATAAAGTGGGTACTAGAAAGGAATTTTATGGTTAGTTTCAAGTTGTGTTTAGGCTCTCAAAAAGAATCTATATTAGGAATCAATATGTGGCTTGGTATTGGGGCCTACCCCCTCACTTCACACACTGCAGTGATAAGGGTGTCAGGTGCTTAGCCAATATATACTAATTTTTAGAGTTTATATTCAATAAGAGAGCTGAGTTGGTTTTCCCCTTAGTAATGACCTCCAAGTGGGATTATCAAGAAAGGGTAAGGTAATTACTAGGTGATAAAATCCTATTCAGACATTATCTCAAATTTTTTTATGTTTAAATGATGAAGGTGGTTTGGTTTAGTGTGTGCAACAAAAGTGATACAACAATCAAATTACTTTTTCTTAAGTTAAACTATGTGAGCTAAACTTGCAAGCAATCGATGTATGCGCCTAATTTTAGGCCCAAAAGAATATTTTGATTTAATTTATGAGCATGGAATAAAGAAAAGAATATATAGATGTAAACAAAATAAACCCAAGTAAATACACCAGGGTCCCACTGATCATGCCAGAATGTTTCAATGAATTTTAGCTTATATTTTGAGAAAGAAAGAAGAAAAAATTAGATACGAGTATAGTTGAAAAACCTATTTAGTTGTGTGTGCATTGAATTAGATGATTGTGAAAAGCTTCTTTTTGGCTTGGGAGGGTGACCAACAAATGAGCTAGTACTAAAGAAAATGGTTGGTTATATAAATACCTGAGTGGATTACCTAGTGCTATCTAGATCCCAGAAGCAAGAGCTTACATGGGAGCTATCAATCCACACATTTTAAACAATTAATTTTATAAATAGAATGATAAAATACTTACATCAATAATAAAAAGGTACTAAAATTAAACACAAGAATTTTTTTCAAAAGAAACAAACTAAAATTACTAATATATAAATAAGCAAATTAATATTAATGCTAAATGGCTTAGGTCTACTTCAGAAAATTAGATAGGGATCTATGAACAGATAGGGACACAAAAATTTGGATTTTATTGGGGATAAGAGGGTAAAAATAACTTGTTATTTTCTAACACAATAACCATTAGTGGTTGAGGTGATCATCAATGGTCAATGTGACCATTGTCAGTCAAGGTGATCGTTAGTCATTGGATAGACCATCTGCAGTTGAGGTAACCATCAATGGTTACTATGTGTTGACTATATGTGATAAATGGCTAATTGATGGGATCACAAAGTTGTATTTTGAGAGATGGGTTGGTGTTGGGATGATTATGAAATATAAATTAAATTAATTAAATTAATATTATAAAATAAGTACTTATCTTGTAAGAGGTTTATTTGGTGATTGATTGAGGTGGTTATCCTAGTATTAGATTCTAGTGTGATTATGATAGAGTAATAGTACTTGATGCTTTAACAGAGTGGTAGTGATAATTTGACTCTCCAACATGATGGTTGAATCACTAGATTACTAATGACAATTGACCAGTGAAGAAAGAAACTCTGGATGCACAAGCTCTTGATAAAAATTGCATATGATCTTCAACTCTTTGCTCCTCTCTTCTTATAGGCATAGGAAAGAGGTTCAAGTGGAGGTTCAACTAGGCTACCTAATTATAACTTGCTCATGTAATGGATCACATGTGGATTTAGATAGGTTATTTTTAGAAAAGAAAGATAAATTGGTTTGCATGTTGTTAGTTAAGGAGGTACACCCTGACCATCGATGGTCAGGGTGACCATCAGTGGTTGAGGGTGAAATGTGAAGATGGGTAAAAATTTTAGTTAAGTTAGATGGTCCAACTAACCATGGTTAGTCTTAGTTAGGGTTTGAAGGGTCAAATTGGTCCCAAGGGGGTCCTAATGTGGTCTAAGGGTGTTTTGATATTCTTAATCATGGTGTATGGATTCCTGGTGTCTACATCGATAGACCATAAAGTGTATAAAATAGTAGAAAATTAGAAAGATAATTTTTAGGCTACACCAATAAAGATAAGAGGTAATATATCTAGTAATTTTATGATTTATTTTATTAATTCTAGTATAAAGAATAAATTTGTTACATATGTTATAAAAAACCTAAGTATAAATCTATTTAGTTAAGAGAAGGATAGGAAGATAAGTTTGGTACTGGAAAAAAAGGTACTATTTAGGAATGTTTGAAATAAACTAAACTTGATCTTGGCATATTTATAACTAAGGTGGACTTATTTTTGGTACCCTTGGGGTCTTACAATGTCATATTGGATATGGATTGGTTGTAACACCACCATACATCACTTGATTGCTCCAAAAAAAGGATGTAATGTGTTGATGAAATCAAAAAACTTGTATAGATATAGGGCTTTCAAGAGCGAAAAACTCATAAAATGCTTTCAACTCTGTAGTTAAAAATGGCTATGAGAAAAGGGTATAAACTCTATGTAGTCTAACTATAGGAATTTCCCAAGGAAGAAGAATAGTCTTGTCCAACTTTTCCTAATATATAAGAATTTATGGACATTTTTCTTGAAACATTGCCTAGTCTACCACCTAAGTGTGAGTTTGACTTCTCCATTTAGGTTATGCTAAGGACTACCACTACATTAAAATCCCCTTATAGAATGAATGTGGCTAATTTTCCAGATTTAAAAGTTTAGTTGTCAGAACTCGTGGACAATAGAAACATTTGGCCAAGTGTGTCACCTTGGGTTGCTCAAGTGGTCTTTTTAAGGAAAAGAAATATGGTACTTTAAGGTTTTGCATTGAATAACACTTGCTCAATAAGGTGATAATCAAAAATTGATACATACTACCCTAGATCGATGATTTATTTAATTATATGAAATACAAAACATTATTTTCAAAAATTGATTTAAGATCTAGCTATCATTAGCTAAGGATCAAAGGGGAGGACATTTATAAAATAGCCTTATTAACTTAATAAAACCATTATGAGTTCATTATTTTGTCTTTTGGCCTCACAAATGCACTTTCTACATTTATGAATCTAATGAACATCATTTTTAAATATTTCTTAGACAAATTTATACTAGTATTCTTAGATGAGATTCTCATCTACTCCAATAATGAAGTTGAGCATGATCATCACTTGAGACTAGTTTTGCAAAGGTGAAGACAACACAAACTATTTGAAAAGTTGCCCAAATGTACTTTCTATTAGACTAAAATACATTATTTAAGGCACATGATTTCTAAGATGGGAATTGTTGTAGACCCAAAAAATATTCAAGCCATTTAGTAATGGCCTTCTCCTTCCAACATGCATGAAGTATGTAGTTTTATGGGCCTAAATAGGTACTATCGATGATTTGTTGAAAATTTCTCCTACCTAGCCAACCTCATTGTGTCCTTGGAGTGTAAAGGTATAAAATTTTCATGGATACATCAATGTGAAGAGGCTTAAAAAATATCAAAGAACTATTGACAACTCTTATTTTCATTATACCTGACCCAAATGGTCATTTTGAGGTGTGGTTTTGAGGTGTGGGCTAATGCTTTGGTGGCATATTGACCTAAGAAGGTAAAGTGGTGGCTTATGAGTCTTGAAAGCTCAAGAAAGATGAAAAGAATTATCCCATATATGATTTAGAGCTTACTGCCATAATGCACCCACTAAAATAATGGAAACATTTCTTACTGGACAAACATTTTAAGGTAAAGTATGATCACTACAGCCTAGAGCACCTATTCATGCAATATGATTTCAATTCCCACCAGTGTAGATGGTTGGCATTTATTATCAATTTTGACATTGACATATCTTATGTGAAGGGTAAGGAAATAATGTCATTAATTCACTCAATAGGTGTGCATACCTTACTATCTTATCTATTTTACAAATAAATGTTAGAATTGTTGTTCTAAAATAGTAGTTTGTTGATAAATATTGCTAAGAAGTAAGTGTAGGACTAGGTGATGAGCCTTTATAAAGTGAGTTAAATAATTTTTTATTGAGAAATATGGCCTTGTAAGGTATAAAAATAAAAACAATATACCTTAATTGTGTGTATTACACAATGTTGTGTTGTAAGAAGTCTATACACCACCTCAATTTTCCCATTTAGGGGTCACAAAAATGACCCATGAGTTTAAAAATCTTTACTTCTAGCATGGTCTGAAGCATGATGTAGCTCGATTTGTGGTAAGAAGTTTGGAATGCCAATGTGTAAATGTTGAACAGTACCATCTTAGGGGTTTTGTATACCCACATGACATACCAAAATATAAATGGGTAGTGGTTTCACTTGATTTATTTGATGTGATTCCTTAATCCTATAGCCATCATGACACTATCTTAGTGGTAATTGACAAAACAACTAAGGTTGGTCACTTTATTATAAGGAACTTGACTAATGATGTTACTTTTTTTTTTTGAATTCTTTGGGAAAGAGGTGGTTCAACTGCATGGCATGCTAGATGTCATTATCTCCAATAGAGATAAGTTGTTCACATCAAGGTTCTAGTGAAATTTGACAACTTTTGGTACATTGATGAATTTTAGTTCTTCATACCACCCAAAAATGGATGGTCAAACTAAAATATTAAATCAAGTAGTTGAAGATATGATACACATGTATGTTATAGATTTATAGACAAAGTGATAGGATTATCTCCATTTAATCAAGTTTGATTACATGAGCTCTTATCATTCTATAATTAAAATAAATCCTTTTGAAACTTTATATGAGCAAAAATGCAGAACCTCACTTTGTTGGGATAACTTAGAAAACCAAAAAAATTCTAGTTCTAAATTTCTACTAGAATATGATGAGAAGATGGCCATAATATGCCATAACTTGAAGGTTGTCTTAGATCAATAAAATAGATACATTGATGTAAAAAGGACACCTCATGAATTTATATTTGTGAAAAGGTTTTTATATGTGTAAGACCATTGAAAAGTTTAATCAAGTTTGGGAAAACCTCCAAGTTGATTCCTTGCTTTGTTGGCCCATTTGACATTGTGGATAAGATCAACATTTTTGCCTACCAACTAGCTTTACCTCCTTCTCTATCAAGAATTCATGATGTGTTTTATATTGCCTTACTAAGAAAATATATATTTGATCCATCTCATATATTGGATTAGAAACATTTGTAGTTTATAGAAAGGAAAATATGTATCTAGACCCAGTGAAAATCTTGTCTCATTATAGCATTAAACTAATAAGTATATAAATTTACCAAATCCTAATACAATGGGACCCACTGAGTATAAGGAGTTCCACTTGGGAAGATACATGATTTTTTAGATAGTACTATTCCTATTTATTTTGATCGATCACCAGAAAAACTCCTCATTAAGGAGAGGATGATGTTATTGTAGACATCCAATTCTAATCACTATTATCCACAATAATGCACAATATGGACCAAAATCACTAAAACACTCTAAATCATTTAAACTTATCACATACAGGTGCCTATTTATGTTCATGTATCCATGAATGGATCAATGCATTTTATGTGATTATTATCTTTTCTTAAATCACTTAGAGTCAAATTATGATCATGTAAAATGACATATTGGACCATTGAAATCTTCTAATTTGGTTACACACATCAAGTGCATGTGTCAATTCATGTCTATAATACCCTAATTGGGGTATTACTCCATACACAATTGATACCTTCTAATTATACTCTAGTCAAATTATGACTCAATAAAATGACATTTTTGACTAGGTTGATAAAACGTGCAAAAAAATTCCAAAGAATTGCATAAAACTAGTTAAAATCACTTAATCAAATCAAAACCAAATTAGAAGCTTAAGTGTAAATTCCAAGAAAGTTTTTGAATATCTATTTACTAGAAATTCACTATTCATTTCTACATCATCATAAGGGTGTCATCCATAATCCATTAATGGGATAAATATCAAGATTAAACTCTCTCATGCCTCATCAATGCCCCATTCTTCCAAATATTTATGAAATTATTTATTGCTTATCCCTCCAAGATTGAATCATTCAATGGCCATACATCTTGATCTCAATATGAGTGGTCATGGTCGATCCTAAAAGTTCTAGAAAATATATAAATAAGTAAGCCAAGACCATCTTTAAGCTTGAATTGTGTAAAATTATTATGTAGAAATATTTTAAAAGAAGATACAATTGAGCAATGTTATTTTGAAAGAATATTAATAGAGAAAACTTTACTCATTCACCCAATTAGACCAAATTGAAGAACCTACGCAATTGGTGAAATAAGAGATGATGGAGGTTCATGATACACCTCATTAACGAAGACTTGGAGCACCAAATCTAATGAAAATCATGCTTATTAACCTCTTTTGAGGGATAATATCTACTTAGAGGGTATATCTTGTCTTACTTTCATAGTTAATTCTTTGAATTCATTAGTATTTCCCCTTGAGGGAGTAGGCTTAACACATTAGTTCTTCATGATTATTTTTATATTTCTTGACTAACACATGAGTTAACTTGTTTTGTAATCTTATTTTACATTCTGGCACACCTAATGGGACTGGACATCTCACACATCATTTTATCTCTTCTAATTTAGCGCTCAGACCCTCTTTTGAGGCTATTTTAATCCTTTTTCTCTAATTTTTATGTTTTATGACTTCTAGAACAATGGTATAATCAACCTACAATTAGTGAATTCATCTTGAATATCAGCGAGAATTCCCTTTATAATGGTGAGATCACCTTAAGCAATAGTGAGATTGCTCATGCAAATGAGAAATTGACTTTTGTGTTTTTCTATCTCTATTTGTATGTTTTTATAGAACATTAAAATCAACCTAAAGATTGGTAGGTTAAACCTTTGGAATGGTAGGGTTACCTAAAGTCAATGAGATTGTACTAGACCAAACCTGTAAGTAACTACTATGTTTTTAATTTTTATCATTTTAGTAAGTTCACCCTATTTATTGATGAGATTTCTATACTAATTGATGATATCATCCTACTAATCATTAAGATTAATATAAAGTGTGTTTGCTTCTCTGAACAAAAAATAAATCATCATATTGAACAATGGTATTACTCTACAAAATGGTGAAAATGCCCTATGTCAAATTACATGGAGTTAAAAAGCAAAGTTCAAGTTTATTTTGATATCATCCACCCATTTTCTAGACTTCTAACTCTTTGTTTTGAATAATTAAGACACTTAGTTTATAATTACAACCAAAGGAAAATTTCACTTCATATTTCATTTGGTATCATAAAATGAACTCAAACTTTAGATAAGTGCTCTTAAGATATTTTTCCTTTTGATTATTATTTAGTATGTGTGTGTTTCATAAACCAAGTGTAGAATGTATGCTATCCCCCTG
This sequence comes from Torreya grandis, assembly GCA_037957365.1. Lineage (NCBI taxonomy): Eukaryota > Viridiplantae > Streptophyta > Pinopsida > Cupressales > Taxaceae > Torreya > Torreya grandis. The sequence goes on from JARHVA010001076.1 coordinate 871,409, forward strand.
TCCCCTATAAAAAATTTAGGTGATCCAAAAATGCTTCACTTATTACTTTTTTTCACTTAATCCATGCATGGAAGGAATGTTACAAAGGAACTCCCCAAAATATGAGTGATTTGGGTGATCCCAAAATGACCCTAATGTCCTTCTAAATTTTTTATTTTCATGCATCTTGGTTTAAGGGCGGGAGTTCATAGCCATCCCATGAGTTATCTATGGAAGCATTAACCCAAGAATTCATCTCTTGACATCATTTTAACCCCACTCCATGGTGGGGTATATAAATTTAGGTTGACTTGTTGGGATGCATGTTTGAGTGGTTAATCAACATTTGTTAATAAAACCTACCTCAAAATGATTGTTTAACCTAGACATCACACTACATTGAGAAATTGATGGATGTGATGGTTGTAAAAAAGGTAAGACCTTTTTAGAAAAATATGATTTACTAGGATCTAAATAATGTGTTTAACCCTAGTATTAATCACACATATAGGATAATTTAGATCGTGTGATACATATAGTTGTTAGATAAACCCCATTTACCATAGATTACTATTGGTCTAAGTTGAGTAGCCCAAAGTTTCATGTCATCATACGATCTCTTGTGTGAAAATGGAGCCTAAAAACCCTAATTTTCATGTGCATCTAAATTTATTAGTTGCTATTTATTCTCAATAAGGAGTATATCAAAAAAATCCAAGAGTATGAATCCACTTTATCAGTTTTTAGGATAGGATATATACTTCATTATTTTTCTTGTTCTTATTTACTTACATTTTATTTTGAGTTTAAAAATTGTTTGTGTGAACCAAAACATGTCAAAAACCAAACATTTGTTATACACCATTCTTTTAAACAAAGAGTCATCACGTTGGTTAAATTCAAAACACTTTCAGCCTTGTTAAAAATTCAATCAAATCATTTATGCTTGTGTTTCTAAAACAACATTGTTACGTTATTCATATGAGTCTATAACATTTACCACTTGAAAAATTTAAATTCCTTTTAATCCAAATTTGAAATTTTACCTTTCTAAGTTATAATCCAAAATGATATTGGTATACATCAGAGTCTTGCCTATAATTTGGGCTTGGGTGGTTCACCTTTTGTGTTTGGTTTGAGTAACTTGGGTGAGATTTTCTATTTGGTTTGAAAGCCATTATCTATAATTTGTCTCATTTTATTCTTATTTTTAACTTAGGTTATCTTGTGTTCACTCACGCTCTAAGTTTTTGGACCATTCTACCTTCTTTACCATGTGGCATCATTGTGTTTCCAATTTATTTTTGGCTTTATACATAGGATTTCTTGTATTAGTTCACATCTTGAGCTTATTAGTTTATGTCTTAATCTTGTTGATTTGAAAGGTCTTCTTCTAGATTATATAGCAATGACTTACCATTTTTATGTTTATCTTTTTATGATATTGGCATACTTTGAACCTATTTTTTATAGTGATAGCCGATACTCTAGGTTTGAATATTATTTTACCCTATTCTAAGTTAATGATTTCAACCAACCAAGGTTGATTAATATCGTAACCCCTTTCTTGTAATTATGTGGCACTATAACATTTTATTTATAATTATTGATATAATTATACTTTGTGTTTGTTTGATTGAGGAATCTAAATCACCTTTTAAACATTTGTGAACCACATTTCACATCTCATTAAACATAGCAAACCATGTTCAAACATGCAAAGATACACTCATAGTTGGGTCTCTTATATCCCTATTTATGAGGAAGATCATTATTATGATGGAAAAGAAAAATCTATCATGTTTGACAATATCCCAATGATAGTAGGATCCAAAGATGAATATTATGAACACCAACCATTAGAAGACAAAGATGAATCCATTTTTAGGTTGATAGAATCAGGTGCAATACTACCACCTAATTTATTAGTAGAATAATTGCACATGATTTTTTGAGTAAAGGAGTAAAAACTAGAGAAACCTCTCATTCATGTTACAAAAACCAACATCGTTTCCAATATTAAGGGAAAAGAACAACTTGTAGAGTCCTCCCCAACCAATCAAGATCTTACTACCAAGATTCAAAAAATTAGTCAATGATACACATATCAACTTGTCACATACCAAATAGCGTACATCTTTAGCTACAACTTTAATTGATAATATCACCTCTAAAGAGCAAGAATAAAAGATAGTCTAAACATAATATACCTTACTTGATCATACATCTAAAATAGACCTTGGAGTGTCTCTTGAATATAATAACTCTATAGATGCTTCATAACACATTTCACCTGATACAAAGCATACTTTTTTCAGCCATCATGAGACTCTTGCCCTTCTCAATAGTAAGGAATGAAAGAATCATCACAAATTGGGGGTGTCTTAAAAAACACTTTAATGAGTTTATCTCAATCATAATTCCCTTTGGTAAATCAATAATAGATACCCCAAAAATAGCATCATTATTATAGCTCATAGTGATAGATTTTGAGGACTCTATATCAAGAACATAGGAATCAATGGTAGACCTACTCAAATCAAAGAGTAAACCAAAACCCGTATTCTATCCATAGGTTTTATATCCCTAATAAGACCATGTCGGTGGGTATATTCCTCCCTAAAAAAATTATATTCCATTAATAAATGTACCAAATATGTAAGAGTGAAATTTGATGAAATAAATAGTCTCAAGGCTTGAGATAGGCAACTGAATTAAGAAATATAAGTTTGATGAGATATGCCCTTATCTATTTGACTTAATCATTCTCCAAGTCTTATTTCTACCTCATTTTAAGACACCCAATTTTTAGAAGTACAAAGGGAAGAGAACCCTAGAGAGCACATTCAAAAAAAATTGTATTATGTTAAGAGGTAACCTACATCAAAGTTTATTTGCTCCACTTCTTTCCATGATGTTTATCTAGACAAGATCTAGATTGGATCCTAAAATTTCCTACAGGATTGATGATATATTGGAATGATTTATTATATAAATTTATCAACCACTTAATTATAAAATTGAGCATGAGTTAACAGTGGTTGACTTTTTTAAATCAAAATAAATAGATAGAGAAAGCTTTGTTGTATACTTACAATTATGGAGAGCATTGGATGGTCACTTTCAACACAAATTGCCAAATAAGTAGTTGGCTAACATTTTTACACAAAACCTAAACCCTAAGGTGGATCATAATTTGTGACTCTCTTATGTCAACACATTCAATAAGATCATTGATAAAGGTGTACATATTGAGAAGGCACTTATTACCAAAGGCCTTGTGAAAATTTATTCATAAGATCAAATATCTATTTATACCCAACCACATGTTCAAACTACTACTACATAAAAACCTAAGGTTTTTAACAAGAATAAGAACATAGTAGGAAATGGAGTAAGAGACTCTAGACATGTGGAAATGGTGCAGGATCCATTGGCTCCAAATGTATAACTAGCCCAACCTAATCCATCAAACAAGTTTTAAATTTATCCTCCACACATGGCATTTAATAACTATATAACATTCAGCAAATTGGGAGAACCTATTGAGGTAATATTCTAGAAGTTAGTGTCAGCCAATTTGATTATGTGGCCTATACTAACACTATTTCAAGAAGATAAAATTAAATATGATTGGTATCAAGAAGATGAGTTTTGTAATGTCCATCATGTTATCATCCATGTCATTTATTTATGCATATAATTTAGATATTTTATTGAGGACCTGATTGAAAGTGGTGAAATCAAAGTGAAACATATAGCATAAAACACTAATCAAGACATGAACATCTACAAGGACCCATTTCCTAAACATAATGAGGAGAAATAGAGGAATAGTCAAAATCAAGGTTAGGGCCAATGTCAATAGAGACAAGGTTAGAAGCCTAATTAGCATATTCATAATTAAGATCATAATACCCAAGATAATAACCTGGGTTACAATAACATGCCATATGATTATAATAACACATAAGATGGGTTTTTACAAATCACATTTCCACCATTACAATCAAAACTTGTGAACTATCCAATGCTTCTCAAAGTGTTGGTTCTCCCTATTTTAGGGATAACACCCTCTTCTTCAAGTAACTCCACACCAAGTTCAAGTAATGTCATTATGCCTTAGTTTCTATGGGTTAGTATTTCTAGACCTATACCCCCTTATAATTATAATGACTCCTTGGCAACTCAAAATTACATAATTATAAATAGATTCTCACGAGTCACCCTTCAAGGCTCTTTGCCTTCTTCTAACATTGAACCAAATTTGACTATTATGCCTTTTGATCCAAAATTAAACATTGTAACAGCCAAATCTAAACCCTCTCATTCTTTTGTTGGGAAGCCATATAACATTCAAGACCAAATAAATAAAACCTTTCCATATATTTATATCTTTCATCTCTTAAGCATGTCATATGTCCACAAAACTATATTGAATGACTTCCTTCAATAGTACATTATTCCCAAATATATCAACCCTAACCAATTTTATAGACTTGTAAGACATCTATCTCTAATCCAACAACTTACATTTGATCAAAGAGATATGTCTTCCCTTGGTCCCAGCCATATTAATCCCCTATACATTAAATTCATTATAAAACATCATAAAATCAAGTGAGTCCTTATATGCAATGGTTTAGGGTTAAACATAGTGTCACTAAAGTTGATACAGTATTTGAGATATACCACCAAAGACATAAGATCTGAGACAATCATTATCAAGGCATATGACAACATCAAAAGAGAGTTTTTTGGGACTATTTTTTCCCAATAATTGTTGGGTTTATATCCCATAATACTCTATACCATGTCATGGATATTGAATTGCCATATAATATACTTCTTAGTCATCCATGGATCCATGAATTATGATCTATCATACTACCTTGCACTACTGTCTCAAGTTCCCCCATACTAGAATTGAGGTTACCATTTATGTTGATTTGTAGCCCTATCAATATTGCAAATATCTAGAGGTTAAATTTTGTAATTATAACAATTATCTTAGCTCTGAATTTGTATCCAAAATAACAAAGAAATAGTTTTTAAACTACCAAAATTTAATTATATCGATCTTAGTGAGCTTGCTTCCACTTTGGTCATTCCATTTCTCATATCATTTGTAAACCATCTCATTATTGAGGACACATGCATTTCTATGTACCATTTGAAATATGAATTTTATATTATAAAATTTCCCAAATCTCCTAAGTCTTATAGAAGACCTAAACCTTATGAAGGCACTTCTAGTCCCAACATGATTTATCAAAAGAATAAAATCACATAATTACCATCAATGCTATTTTTACCATCAACTTTGCCAATAAGGATCAAGAATCCTTTACTGAAGGAGATTGGTTATACTTTAATGGCCTTGCTAATTATTTTAAAACTCCCAAGTGCCCTATCCCTAATCACATTTGTATAGTTTGGATTATGTAGGAAAATGCCTAAGACCACAAGAGCAAGGTATTCTTGGAACCATTATCAGCTAGTAAACCTACTATGAATCAAGGTCTCAGATTTATACTACCTTAGGTGACCTCATGTATTTTGATAATGATTCTTCTTTATTGATTGATGAAGAAACTCATAACATCAACATAACATCCCATTATAGTTCTTATGATGAGCTAGCCTACATTGATTTATTTGAATTTTGTTGTTTATGACTATCATATCCCATTATCCGCTTAACCTTTTCCATCTTGATGTTATAGATTGGGGCCAACAAAATAATGTTATACCCCTTGATGAATTTTATAATGATAATTTTATTATTGAGTATATGGGCCTCAGAGATGGATTTCTAATTGGTGATCACAAGTAAGGCTTTGAATTTTCCTTGGACTCTTATGCCTACTTTGGAGAGTAGGGAAAATTTATTATCATGCAAAAGATAAAACATCAATATCTTCAAGTGAAAACCTCTTTGAGGTGCTTGTTGGTCAGGGAAAAAGTAAATAAAAAGATAATACCTTAAGTGAAAATTTGTTTTAGGTGTTCTTGGATGGGGAAGTTTGCTTAACTCCATAAGAAGTCAGTTTCCACCAAGTCTAAGCTCTACAACCAATGCCAGTATCACATCTAAACAGCATAAAGTCTTTAAGTGTATTACTCTAGAATTTACAAAGATATTTTCCAATTGGCTACTACTTAAACTAGTAGATTCAGATTCTTCTCATGATCTAGAGATTTGGGGCTCACAACTAGAAGCTAAAGTAGAAAAAGAGGATCAGGATAAAACACTACCCCCTATTTTAGAGGATGGATCTATACTCCTTGTAGACAATACCATTGAAGTGAACCTATGAAGATCCCAAAATTGTTTATCTAGGAGCATCCCTCACTGATGAAGAGTATGACTATATTTTCACCATTTTGAGGGATTTTATTGATATCTTCACATGGGCTTATTTAGAGATGTCAGGTCTAAACCCTAACTTGGTCATGCATTACCTTGTTGTACATCCAGATGCTAAGCTAGCCAATAAAAAATTAAGAAAAATGCATCCATGTATTTCTATTTTAGTGAAGGAGCTATAAAAACTATTAGGATTTGGCTTCATTAAACCACTAGACTATTATGAATGGATATCAATTACAGTCTCAATAATTAAAAAGCCACAGGGCATACACATTTATATTAATTTTTGAGATATCAACAAAACATGTCCTAAATATGATTTCCCTTTAACTAACATTGACATCATTGTTGACTCAACTATTGGGTATGATATGTTTTCCCTCATAGATAGCTTCTCAAGATATAACTAGATCAAGATAGCTCTAAAGGACTAGTACAAAACTGCATTCACCACATGGTGGGGAACATTTTATTACCAATTCATGCCTTTTAGATTGAATAATGTTGGTACCACTTATCAACATGCAAATATTTCCATTTTCCATGACATTATGTATGATATTATTCTATACTATGTTTATGATATTCTATAAAAATCAAGAACACATGTCAAATATCCTAACATTATGTAGAGAATCTTTGAGAGACTTTATGAGTGCAAGGTTTGTCTAAATCCTAAGAAGTGCATATTTGGCATCACTTCAATAAATATTACTAAGATTCATTATATCACAAAGAGGGATTAAAGTGGATCCTTCTAAGGTCAAATCTATCATGGAGATGCCTCCACCTTTCAATTTAAAACAGCTTTGTAGCCTACAAGGTAAGATTTAATCTATTCTTAGGTTTATTTCAAAATTGGTAGACAAGTGCCATCATTTCATACACCGATTGAAGAAAGGGGTCTCTTTCCAATGGGATACTAAATGTTAGAAAGAATTTATGAAACACAAAACATACTCGGCCAACCAACTATTTTTGAGTCTACCAACACCTAGATAGCCAGTACTCCTTTATATCTCAAACATAGAACATGCACTAGGCGCACTCTTAGCCCAGAATGATGAATAAGGAAAGGAACATCCAATATATTATTTTATGAGAATATGAGCATAATTATACACATATTGAGAAGGCTTATTTGGAAATGGTGTTCACTTCCCAAAAGTTACAACACTACCTATTAAATAATAAAACTATTATTATTGCTAAAGTAGACCCTCTCAAATATTTATTGTCCAAAGAAACTCTTACAGGCTGCATGAATAAATGGGAAATATTATTGAGTGAATTTTATGTTGAGTACCAAAATAAAAAATCCATTAAGGGGTAGGTTATTACATATCAACTTATAGAAGATCCTATTGTAAACACTCAACCCCTCATGTTTGATTTTCTAGATGATTCTATCATGATGATAAAAGAGGTGGCTCTTAAACCTAAATAATGGAATTTATACTTTGATGGATATTTCACTTTACATGGATGTGGAGCTAACATATTACTAGTTACATCATAAGGGGACCTCATACCCAATTTGTTTCACATCAGCTTCTACTGCATCAACAATATAGCTAAGTATGAAGCTCTGATTTTAGGACTTCATCTTGTAATACATGGGATATACAATTATTAATGGATTATATAGATTCACAATTGATCATTAATCAGACCAAAAACTAATATCAAACTTGATATGACAAGCTTTTACCCTACAAGCACATTGTGTATAATCTCAAGTCCCACTTTAAGTCTCTATAATTTAAATAGGTACCATAGGCCAATAATAAATTAGCCAATGCAATGGAAACAATTGGGTCCATGGGAAAAGTTGTTAGTGATTCAAAGAGTATCATTTTCTCATCAAGAATATTTTATATCCTACTCATATATTTAAATATTTAGAAAGGGTATGTATAATTTTTTGTCCCAATCTCCCACCTAAACTCCTTTGGTACTAGGAAATCTATAATTATTTACATATCCAAGTTTTTCCCCTAACCTTTCACAAAATTACCAAAAAATATTCCTTCATCACCTAGCCTATTATACCCTCCTTGGGAACATGCTTTATCATAAGGGATATGATGAAATTATTATTCATTATTTATCTTTAGGAGAATCAATATTGGCACATAAAGAGGACCATGAAGGAATGTGTGAGGCCCACACTGTTGATGTAGTGTTAGCCAATAAACTCCTTAGAACAAGGTAATATTGGCCTAATATGGAAATAGATTCTTGCAATTATGTTAGGAAGTGTGTTGCCTACCAATAACATGGTAATTTGATACATGCACCTTCCTTTCCACTATAGCTAATGACAACACAATGACTATTTTCTACATGGGGTCTCAATCTCATTGATAAAATAAACCCAACCTCTTATGATGGCCACAAACTTATTCTCACTACTACTAATTATTTTACTAAGTGGATCAATGTCATCCCTCTCACTTACATCATCAAGAAGTAGATTGCCAAATTTATCCATTACCATATCATTTGTTGATATGGTATCCCATCTTGTATTCTATCCAATAATGGTGGCTAATTTATGAACAAAGATATAAAATCCCTTTGTACCATGTTTAAAATTAAACACAAGAAGTCCACACCATATAACCTGTAAGGCAACAATCAAGCTAAGGCATATAAAAAAACCATTGTCATAATACTAAAGAATATTTTCAATGACTCTGGTTGTAATTAGCTCTTGTAAATATTTCTTTCCCTCTAGGCCTATCACACTAGTCATCACACCCCCATAGAAACCACTCCATATTCCATGGTTTATGGCATAGAGGCTATTATCTTGATTAAGGTCAAGATACTTTCATTGAAAGTATCCTTAGAGCACATTATGTATGAGAATACTAGATTTTCCAAGTTGTATGAGTTATAAATTCTTGATGGAAAGTGTTTGGCTATCTTGGATAACTTAAGAGCATATCAAGACTAATTACATCATATCTATAACAAACGTATTATCCCTTGAGACTTTGAGTTTGGTAACTTGGTCTTAAAGGAGAACCAAAATAACACTAATGTTGAAGATAAGAACAAGGATAAGTTTCAACCTAATTAGTTGGGCCCATACATGGTTACAGTAAACTATAGATTAGGGGCATATAGATTAGATACACCAAATGGTGAAGATCTCCCAAAACCCATGAATATTATACATCTCAAGCAGTTATACAATTTAAAACCTTTTTTAAACCATTGTCTACAAGAGCCCTTATTTGGGGGTAACTTGTGGAAAATTAGTTCGTTATCCCATTATATTTATAACCTATACCATTTCAATCTAGATCGTTGTAACCCTTGTATCATTCTATTCTAGACCATTATAATTCTTGACTGTCGTAACCTAGATCATTGTACCCAATACCAATTATGATATTTATTATGATTTTTAAGAATTATAGACACATTTAGCACCCATTTTACAAGGTATTTTATCTATATTAGTATTCACAGCTTCTTTTACAAATAAGTATACAAGGATATGTTAGCACATGGTTTTTGCCAACTGGATGGTTCCTTGGGATTTCTTTGTTCCTATGTACTATTCTATTTTTATTATTTTTTTTATATTTTATGTTACCTTTATAGAATCACATGGACCATTACTACCTATTTTAGTTGTTATTGGAACTCGTACCCATGGAAGTGCATCTCCTCAGCTAGGTGTTCCCTATACCTTTTTTTATATTACTGTTGTAGCTAGTTTATCTGTTATTTGAACTCTTACTTATGGAATTGCATCTCCTTAGTTAATTAATTCCATGTACCTTTGTTCATATCATGTTTCTATTGCTTATTTAAAAAACACAATAACATTAGAAATTTATTTCTTAAAATACTAAAAACATTACATTGTACCTTTATTTATTTTGATCTTGTGTGCCCTCATTATTTTTCGAGCATCCTAAACCATGCTCTCATTATTTTGTGAGTTACCATTGTGTTCATTATCCATTTGAATGAGATATATTAGTATACCCTTGGTCTTATCCATGCCCTCACTATTTTATGAGTTGGACCATTTAGTATATCATAGTTCTCAATTGAATTGAGACACTTAGAAAACCCTTAAACATTTGTAAATAATCTTAGAAAACTCTAAAAATCAAGAAATCATAAAAATTGGATTAGAATTTCCATTAGGGATATAACACCATTAAATTTTTTGGGTTGGCCCATCTTGTTTGTTCAGTTTATTTCTAGATCACCTTTGTCTTTTTCATCCCCTTTCTAATATAACTACATTGGCCTAAGGTCTACACGGATTATGTAAGTAGCACTTGGATACATTGGGTATCTTGGGTTATCTTAGTTACACTTTCCTTTCTTTTTAAACCACTTCTTCGACTTAAGAATTCTGGGACTCCTAGTTATTTCATAAGTAACCACTTATCCTTTAGTTTCCTATCCTTATTTTTCTCATCATACACTCTCACCATTTTTTGATTCACCATTGTGTGCATAATTGATTTGAACAAGATTCATCATTCCAACCTTGGATTTTTCTTAATCTCTCATCATTGTTCAAACTTTTTCTCTTTCTAAACCTTTAATGCAATAAACACTCTAATTTCCCAATTTTGTTCATTTATGCCTACTCATCTCATGTTTTTTTGTGTGGTTTTAACCTAAACCACACTCTCTTTTCTCATACACTCATTATTTACGATACCATTCCCATATTCTTGTACATGTAAATAATGTTTTCTTATCATCAATTTTCTTCTATCACATATCCTTGGAGAACTACATTTTGCCTAAAGTTCATGTTGGATCTTGCATCTATGAAACTATGTAGACAGTGTCCACTTACCTTGTGCATCTGGAGTAAGCTCAGTTATCCCTTTATTTTCTTCTATTCCTCCCTTTTTTTTTTTTTTAATTCCTCCTATAGCCTAGGGGCATTTTTTTATCATTATTTACCTATCACTTAGGGGAAACATTGTATCATCTTATTGAACTGGTGTTGTTATTACCTAGCTTAGGGGTTACCCTGTTGTGGGGTGTAGCACCTCTATTATACATGCACAAAAAAATTGTTTTATGTCTACACTAACATTGTGATTAACCATTATTTATGTTTGTTTATTTATATGTGATTATAATAGTTTGTTTACTGCATTCTTATTTTCTTTGGATTGTTTAGTTGTTTCTACTATCTCTTCATTTATTTTTATTGGTGTTTTGTTTTTTGTTCATTTATTTTTATTTTTATTTTTATTTTTTTGTGTATCTATTTTGTTTATTAGGTTTTTGTTGTGTTTTTATTGTTGTTTTATTATATTATTTTTATTTTTGTTTTTGTTTTCTTGTGTGTTCCTTTATTTTTATTGGTGTTTTGTTTTTTTCTTTATCCCATTCTTTAATTTTAATGTTGTGTTTTATTATACTTCATAAACATTTTGAGTATGGCCTTAACTTGGCCTTGACTTGTTTACATTTGTATTTAAACTAGTTTATTTTTAAGTACACCTTGTTAATGTGTGGGTCATGATTATTTATATTTTAATTATAGGTTGTTTAACAATTTATCATTACTTTTTTTCCTCATTTTTTAAAATATATTCTTGATCCTACTTAGCTCTTGATCGTTCCTATCTTGATTTTAAGTTGGGTTACATTTTTGTATTTTATCTTCTTTTAATATTTTATTTTATTTTCTTTATTTTTTATTTAAATGTAAATAGTTATAACTTTGGTTTTGGTAATTTTTATCATTATCCTTAGTTACAAATATTCACATTTGAACTAATCAATCGCAAATGAAATGTAATGTTATTATAAGTTCTTTATACTTATGATGCATAATTTTATTTTTCTAGAGTACACACCAAGTGATTCAAAGTCCAAAAATTAATGTATCACTAAAAAACATATTTGAACACATTATCCTACATATTTGATACCTAAATAGGATATCCTAAGCCAAATATTGGAAATAAACAAGACTTTCTATGCAAGATGTCCATCTCCTAGCATACACATTGAGTCTGCTTGACTATTTATATGATTAGTTTGGGATGTACATATCTTAAATTATCCTCTAGCATCTATTCATACATCAAATTGATAAATAAATACATCAACATCCATATGATAACTAAGGAAGTGCATCTCCAAACACTAACATATATCATCATAACATAACAAGAGCAACATAAATGTAAACATCATGTGACGCAAAATAATATTAAGAGTCCCTATAAAATTAGAAATAATCCAAAAAATTAATGTCATATATATGTCTAAAAATAATTTTTTATACATCACAAAAATATTTATACATCTCATGATATAAAAAAGTAGAGCTACAAAAATTAGCTCTGATCATGGTCATCCCTTAAGCACTCTGATGGAATCTCTAACCCATGTTTGATGGTGGTGATGGTAGTGGACATACTGGTGGAGGCCCCATGACTACCCACTATGATGATGGTTGTTCAATTGGCCACCCTAACTTGGTAGCATGTCTATACATGGCCATCTAACTAGTCCATTAGGATCTCATGTAATATTTGTAGTAAGAATCTCTTTTCTCTATGGGACTACCACCTCAATAACCTCTACCAATAAGTTATCTCATCCTTTTAATTTAGTACATCATGCTTCATACATAAGGCATCATCCTTGGCTGAAATCACATCGACCAAGGCTCTAGTTGATCCCAAACTAATTTTTATCATGGGTCAATGAGCCTCACCTCGCTCCTCTATTAAAATGTCTACCTAAGAAACTAGCCTCTCCCTTTCCACCTAAACCTTATCTTGCTCACTAATTTCTATATATAACTCTATATCCTTGATATCTAGTTGAGCCTAAACTCTTGCCAACTAAGCCACCTATCCTCTCATATTCATAATCTCTACATCCCTAGCTATAATCAGACCCTATAGCCTAGTGGTCTTCCCTATGCCATCACTAATAGTACACATAAACTAACCATGCCACCTTGTAAGCTTGTTATATCTGATAGGTTTTACATAATCTACCTTTATAACTTGTCTATTAGTGTTTGGTCCTCTATAGACCTACCTGTACTAGAGGGCCCTACCTCTCCTAAACTTGTGCCTATCCCTATCTCAAAGGACCCAACATCTTCTTTCCTTGCCCTGTGGCCCTTATTTCCACTTGGGGCATCTCTTATCTCTACATCTTGTCCATATAGCTTGATCATATCTGCATCATTTATTGGATCGCATAACCTCTAATGGATTCACATGTAGAATAGTTGGTTGAGCCAACACCTAGGACTATCTTTGTACTGGGGCTTGTTCTCAGTCTAACCCACCACTAATGTAAGGATAGTTATTTTGGTTGTGGCATAGTCAATCTAATTGGTTAGACCATAACCCACCATGTTGTATAAGCATCTATAACCCCTCTTGTATAATCCCATAACACATGTAGGACCTTTCCATAATTCAACATCCCCTGATCTTGGGGCACAGATGGCCCCCACTATTGAATTTCCCTGGTCATATTCACAAAATAGTGGGGAACCTCTAGGACATCTTGGTAGAATCCAAATTATCATTATACCTGATCTTGTCTATATCAATCTAGTATAAAATTATGGTGACCTATAATATAGCATGATGTGGTCATATAGTTGATCTCAAATAAGTCCTCAATCCAAAACCACTGAGTAGATATATATGGATACCAAATAAAATCCCCATCAACCATCTCATATATTGCCCATATATAATAAGTCAAGTCTCCTAAATGACCACATAAACTAAGGCCTATAAAATACCACCCAAATACCACTAGATCCTCTAGCCCTTGATGATACCTTGACCCCACTAGCTGCTTAATGGTAATATACTCCCAGGCCCAGACCTAAAGGAGTGTGTTATGACTAATTTTATGCCCTCCATGGTAGGATATCATGTGTATATCTCTATATATCTAGTCTAAGATGATTGGCCCTCATAAAAATCATGTCAGATGATCAAACATTTATTGCACAACCTAGATCAGGTCAAATGGGAAGAACCATCTACTCTTTTTAGGAAGTAGAAGGCCATTAGCAAGAGCCATCATTATAACTACCTCCAAGAGGATTATCCCTTATGTTAGAACCATTACAAGAGCCTCTAATTATTTTGATGTTGATACTCCACCATCTAGAGGCCAGGTTAGTTCTTCAAATACATCTATGCCAATGCTCTTATTAAATATCTCCAGGTCAACCACTTAGAGCAAGTCATCTACAACACACCATCATATTTTGAACATCCAAGTAATCTTCTAACCTTACATCAGCACCTGTAGTATGTGATAAACATCCTCCAACATAATCATGGCCTTCTTAATCAATAAATGTAATGTAGAGGTTTTTGAATGCCACCTCTCTACCAGTATTAAAAAATAGGCTCTATCTATGTGAATTACTGGAAATCATGTCATTTGATATAACTCCACTTCCTCTAGGATTCCCACAAGTTCATTTATCCATATACCCTATTAGTGTAGTACTCAAGAGCATCACTCCTATGTTGTGATCACTCTAACTCATTATTGTAAATTAAACATAGGGAATCAAGTCAATCATTTTTCATTAACCTGATCCAATCTACCTCTATTCTTCTCATTTTGGGCTTAAAATAGTCATATATGGGCCTCACTCTCTCTTATTATAATTTTGGGCTTGGATTAATCTCCTAAAGGCCCCAAAATCCCTTCTTCTAGTGACATCATCATTCTCTCATCTATCTTGTCATTTCACATGGTGATTATGTCATTTAATAGGGCATTATTGCCATTTATATCACTCCCATTGATACATAGGTCATTCCCACCAATTCACAATGTAATCTCACTAGAATTATCAACATCATCATTTTACCTAGAAAAACCATTGTTTGACTAGTGATTTCTACCCAAATCTATGAGTTTGTCGATGAAGTGGTGATCTCATAGTTTTGACTCACAAACCCACCAAAGACCTTAATATCCCATCAAAATTGATGGATAATTTGTCGTTATCAAAGGAAACTTCTCTGATTACAAATTTAGTTAATCAGTAGGATCTCTAAAGTCCCTACTTCTACCTATAATAAATGCAATAAATGCTAAAATTAAATACTAAAAAAAGGCAATTACTGATGGCCCACTACCTAGTGGTCTCTGATACCCTTGCATTCACTCATCAAGGTGTCAGTGGTGTGAGATATTTGCCATTTTATCTAGCTCTCTCATGTAGAAATCTTAGATATCTAGATCATTATAGCCAAGGGTGTAAATTAACTATTTTTACCCCCCAGCTATCAACATATAGTAATTTTTTCAAAATTTTCACCCCATGGCCCTATAGTTACCCCTGTTATCTTTCTTGGGCCATTATTTTTGCCTCATTTATTCATTTTCCTCCCATTTTATTCTAATTTCTCCATTTTTCAAACTTTGTTACTAAATTACATGATTTTTCTTCTTTTGATTGAGGGTCAACCTATCAAAAAATATTTTTTATTTCCTCCCATCAAGGGGGCATCATGGGCCACCCAAACAATGTCTAGGGCATTTTCATTACCCTGTCTCTCCATGACTCATGAAAAATTTATTAGAAGGTGATAACAAATTTATTTCTTCTTGTTATAGAAAAAAATTTAGTCTTTGAAAAGACATTGCTTTGACCAAATGTCTCACCATACCATATCAAATAGGGGAAAATGTAGACATCCAATTCTTGTCACTATTATGATAAAATTGTAAATCTAAATGATATTCCATAATAAAGCATAATTTGGACCAAAATCACTAAAATGATCTAAATCATTTGAACTTGTCACGTATAGATGTTGATTTGTGGTCATGTATCCTTGAATGGGGCAATGTATTTTATATGATTATTATCTTTTCCTAAATCACTTCAAGTCAAATTATGATCACATCTTAGACTAATGAAATCTTGTAATTCAGCCACACATGTCACATGCATGTGTCAATTCACATCTATAATACCCTAACTGGGGTATTACCTCGTACGAAAATGACACCTTCTTCTAATTATACTCTAGTCAAATTATGACTTAGTAAAATGACATTTCTGATTAAGTTGATTAAACACGTAACAAATTTCCAAAAAAATATAGAAAAATAATTAAATTTTCTTAATCAAATCAAAACCAAATTAGAAGCCTAAGTGGAAATTTCATCAAAGTTGTTGAATATCTATTTACTAACAATTCATTATTCAATTTTGCATCATCCCATGACATCATCATAGGGGTGTCATCCATAATCCATTAATGGGATAAATATTAAGATTAAGATCTCCCATGCCTCATCAATTCCCCATTCTTCCAAATATTAATGGCATTATCAGTCCATGGCCACACATATTTATCTAAATATGGATGGTCATGGTTGATCCTAAACATTTTAGAAAAGCTATAAATAAATGAGCCAAGACCATCATTTTTAATCTTGAATTGTGTAAACTTATTATGCATAAATACTTTCAAATAAGTTTCAATTGAGTAATGTTATTTTTCAAGAATATTTCTAGAGAAATATTTACTCATTCACCCAATTAGATAAAATTAAATAACCTAATCCATTGGTGAACTAAGAGATGATGGAGGCTCATGTTACACCTCATTGATGAAGACTTGGAGCACTAAATTAGGGGAAAAGCATGCTTATTGATATCTTTTAAGGGAGAATATTTACTTAGAAGGTATTGTTATAGGTACAATCACTAAGAGGGGGAGATGAATTAGTGAGCCTAGATATTTCAATTACAATTTCATACCTTTCAAACTATCAAACAATCAACATATATCAACTTGATCAATAAACATTAACAAGAGATCTCATTTATTCAATACATACACAAGATCAAACACATAACACATAGTTGCTTTGGGAAACCCTCATGGGGAATAAAACCCACTCTCAATCCTATAACACAAATGGATTACTATCCTATAATAAATTACAAACAAGAGACTGATCAACTCCTTTAGACCATCAAACCTTGATCATATCCACCTAACCAAAGGTATTTAGTGAGACACATATTTCATAAGGAGAAACTACCCCTAAGGAAAGCCAATTCCTATAGACCCTCCTTTGAAAACCTCTACCTTATAAATGATGTCTTCAATACTTGATGATGGATCTCAATTTATCTAACGTCTACACAAACTCTCTCTTTATCTCAAGTAGGGCTCATATGCACACTCAAACATCTTTGCATATCCTTAATCTACAAGATAAATTTTTTGACATAAAAAAATATGACCTACAAGCCATACACATAGTCATCAATCTACTTTGATCATCAATTCATCAACTGGGCACTCTACCTCTCCTTCATTCCATAACTCTCACATCCACCTTACACAAGTCTCTCTCACAAGTCTTCCACAAGCCTAGAAACCATCTCATTTGGTTCCACAATTTATAGATAAATCATGAATTAACAAGATCAATATCTTTCCTTGTTGGCCACAAAACATGCCTTCACCCTTGAGGCATCTCACATGGATTACACTTTCTTGGGAACATCTTTCCTCAAATCTTCAACATTATTATAATACATTCCTTCACTTTGGGGATAGGTTTATCCAACCACCATGCTACACTTGTCTTCAATTACCTTTTATTCTAAGGGTTCTATTGACATAATTCAAATTTTGTTTACACCACTTCCTTTTATAGACAACATATTTGTTTTATGGAGTTAGAAACCAAGGACAATTTTGTATTTAGATGTTCTCCTTACCACAAGATCAAAGGGTGATTATTTTACCTCTTCAAAAACTTGTAGAAATATCTATAGACCTTTATGGCATATAAAGAGTAGATATTCATGACCCTTTTCTTTTGATAATGTTTGTTATTTGCCTAAAGCATAATCCACTTTCAAATATGCCTAAGTCACTTTTAGGTCTTATGGAGACCCATTTAGCTCTTTAACACTTCTTCGAGCAAACTAGAAAACTTAGTAACACTTTTCCAAATGCATGGAACCATTCCAAATGATTTATAGGTCATCCTTAAGTGTCCATATCCATCACATTATCCTCTTTCTTAATCACAATTTGATCAAACAACTCTCTATACACACAATCACCATGAATAAATACACAATTAACTTATAAGCCTTTGTTCATACTTCATATAATTATTCAAACCTTGATAATTCACATAAATTATCCTCATGGAGTCTACAACACTCTTTGATAGCTAATTAATTGAGAGATCAAAACAAGCTCAAATACCCTTATTGGGTTACTTGCAAAATATGCACAAATACATAGTCAACTTTGAAACTCAAAATATTTGACTATAAATAAATTTAAACCTTCAAATTAATACTTATAGATGCACCTTGGAGTCCTATATAACTTATAGTTTTACTACATGGTCAAATTCATCTTGGATTGAAAGATATGGCTCAAAAATAGACACTAACCTTTCCTTTGTTAAATTCAAATATTTGAATTCAAACAGTCACAATTAAACTTTAGATAATATGCTCACATCTCATTTCCTTGTATCTTAGATCAATCATGCACCATTGATATTGTTTGATATTTAACACCATTAAATGACTATCACTTTGACCACTTTTACTCCACTCGTACCATTAGATCAATCTATATGAATACACGTGAACCATTCGATCCTTATCCTTTACCTTTGCTCAGTGGTAAACATTGTACACCTATCCTTATCTCACTTCTTCATAATTTTTTGGATTAACATGCTTTTTTGATGTTACTCACACTTTAACTTCTGTAAATTTAACATAGTATGGGAACATTGCTTATTTGCCTATAAGACCAACTTTGCACAGTCATATCTTTTACCTTGCTCACTCGCATGTTATCAAATTTTGACCATATGATCTCCTCACATAATATAATCTAACCATGTGAAAAACTAATCTTGGAACCCTCACACATGTGATATATATCACCATTCAAATTCCTTCTCAAAATCTTCTATCACAGAGACAACTATTCTTAGAACGTTTTTGGGAGGCCAAATTTGAACATGCATATCTTTTGATTTACTTTAGTGCTTGCCTTGAAAGTTAGAATAAATCAACTAGGAACAAAATTTAATAAACATATATTATCACCTTCTCTCTAATTTTCCACATGTGTGAGATATTCTACCATAAAAATTCTTACTTGACTCTTCCTTGCCTTATGCAAATTTGGCTAAGTATGGGAAAACAATATCAAACTACCTAGGAGCCCAACTTTGCACTTACATATATTTTTTCATACTTAGGCACATGACTTAATATTTAGTACATAATAACTATGAAAAATATTAAATAAACCCATGTGACCATTTCTTCCTTAAAACTTCATTCGTGTGAATGTTAACATCAACATGTTTACTTAGCTCTATTTGAACATAAAAACATTGTCAAAATGTCTGAGAACCCAACTTTGCACCCATATATATTTGATTTTTATTAGTTATATGACCTAATAATTATCACATATAAATTAGGGACTAATTTTATCACAACCCTATGACCAACTCCCCCTGACTCATCCACACATGGTAATGGTGATGTTAGCAAACTACCTACTCAAATTTTTTGCCATTGGACCCAAAATGTCTAAATGAGAAAAATGATGATCTGGTTGAATTCCGCTTATGTAAAAAAAATATCCAAGCATATAATACCTATTATGGTACCTCTTACACATCCTAAAATAACCATACTTATCCCTCAACATCCCTAACCATGTCAAAATTGAAGATCAACCAAGCCAACTTCAAGCATACTTGGACAAGCACATTACACACTTTGTCATTGTAACTTACACTATCAAAGTAATTCATCTACTCACTATAACACCTCCATGATATAACCATTACATATTTAACAACTCTCCAACATTCTCTTTCTTTATCATTGATGTCAACAAAACATCATTTAGCTCACCTTCTTTCTCTTCAAGCACTCCACAATAAGATTTTTTTCCCCCTTTGACACAATGACAAAGTGGGAACGAACTAAACTTGAGGACCTAAAAATAAAATAAATAGGAAAACACCATCTTATAAAAATTATACAAACTCCCCCTTACTTTGAGCCTACCTCTTCTTGCCTTGACAACATTCTTCTTGCTTCATGCCAACACTCACTTCAACCAAGCACTATAACTAATGAAGATAGAACACATAAAACACTAAAAACTAATATAAATCACCAATAAACATTTTATAGGGACTCCCCATAATATCTCTGATCTCATGTGCCACTTGAGCATCTTTAAATCTCCATACACCATGAAGAGCCATTATGAATGCTTACTAGCCTTCTCTCTCAAGCCACCTCAAGAAAAACCAATAGAACTTCATGCCACAAAAAGAATAAGAAAATTCTCTCAATAAACCTAATAAATCTCCATGAAACAAACATAAATTTCTATTTTTATAGAAACTAAGCAAAAATCACTCTTCTTCACACTAGGCATGTTTAGTCTCCTTGTATCCCTACCTAGAACTTACAGAGCCTAAAAATTTTATTAGACACACTATCAAAACTTAAAAATTTATATCTAGAGCACTCTCATATGACCCATCAATCACACAATTTTTCATCACCTATTTCATCCTCTAAAACATACTTCCTTCACAAACCTACAACCCAATTAGGCCTCCAACTTGACAAAAACTTGAATAACTTGAGAACCAAAAACCTTCAAATCTCTGTAAAGCTTTATTTTACAACCCATTTAGCCCATTCAACCTATTAATAATCCTTAGACCTCAAATCATAAGGAAAACCACTTTTCAAGCAAAGCCTAAAACCCTAAAAACTTAAAATAAGCAAGGTCAATAAACCTTCTTTTGGTCAATATCCACCTCTAAAACTTATTATACACCTAGAGACAACCATTACACACTTCTAGACCAAGAATTGAGCTTCCACATCTTTGGGAACCCATACATCTTATAACCCATTTTAGGACATACCTACTCTTAAGCACAAACTAAGAAACATGAGAGAAAACAAAAATATCCAATTTGACTTCATCATAGCTTCAAACCACAAAACCACCTGAGCATGCTAGATTAAGGTCAACAAAACTTTCTATGTAAAAATATCATTTTTTGATAAACCACAAATCCTCTTTTGCCTCTTGACCCTATAGACTAACCATATATAGCTATGACATCATTATAGCTTATCTTCTATTTGGACATACATGTTCTTCACTTATCTCTATCTAGGACCATCTGAAGAACACCACAATAACACTTGATTCTTCATTATAAGGAGTCTCTTAATAAGAATAGACAGACACATCCTTTGCACCACAATGCTCTAAAATAAAGTAAATCTAGGAGTGGCCCACATCTCTTTAGTAACCACTTAAATCCTCTTATATCTATAAGACTTCTTGATCTTATTCTTCTTCTTCTTAGTCTAAACTATGATAACTAGTTCCTTTTCTATATCACTTTTATTCTCTTCTAAGATAGAATTGACAACACATGGAGCAAATATGGAATCTTGACATACCTTTTCATTTGAAGAATCATCTTTGTATCTTGAAACCTCATTACTAGGCACAAACAACTAATGTAATCTACATGAAGCATGCTCAACAATATTAGGATGTTCACTTGGATCCATACATACCTTAAAACTAGCCTTAACTAGTACCTTGGTCTTCTCCTTAAGCTTGGTATCTTCATTCTCAACATGAGCAAACAATGATACCTCTTGAGACTCTTCAATTTTAGAATCATTTTCTACCATAGCAAACAAATTACTTGGACCTACAGACTCATCATAATTCCTATTTTCCACCTTTGGTTTCCATGAGTTTACTTGTCTTATACCTTGCACTCTAGGAGCCTAATAAAATTGATTTTGACTCAATGGCCTTTGCTTGCAGAATCTAGCAATGTGATCTCTCTATTCATAGTTGTAGCAAACCATACTCCTTGATGGAAACTCAACTTGTCTTACCTTTTTCAGACAAAAACTATCAATGTGTCTAGTGTCATGACAACTAAAGTAAACTAATTTTTTTGAAGAATACTTACCTTGCCTTTCCTTATTTGGACATTGCTTATCAAAGTGTCCTTTATTAATATAAAATGAATCACTTAACCTTACTCACTCATTTTAACTAATGACCCCCATCATAGTCCCATGCAAAATCATTTTTAATAGGTCTTCTACATTCTCTAGCTCTATGCCCAAACTAATTACAAGTATAGCAGTAACCATTGAAATTTTCATACCTCATGGCATTTGGTTGTCTGATATCATTTGTCTTTATTATACCAACACCTTCATTCCATGTTTGATGATTTATCTTCAAAATTTGATACACCTTTTTCTTATTGACATTCATGTCAACTTGAGAAGTAACATTGGGATATTCATTAAAATCCAATCTAGATCTATCATTAGCTTACTTTTGACTCTTTAGGAGATCATCCAGATCATTATAACTTTTATAAAACTTGGCAAATGATTTCACCTTTCTTGTAGACTTATCTAATTCATTTTTCAAAGATACAATCTTAGAATCATACCTTGAGCAATTATTTTTTTATCTTTCAAGCTTGTAGATAGGATTTCCAATTGACAACTAAGATGTTTGACCATATCTTCATGATCTTTGGCATCTCCATTCATTCTTGCATCAAATATACTAAATTAATACTCATATTCTTTGATTTGAGACTTTATTTTTTTGTTAATCTTCAATTCTTCAAGAGCATTTATCAAAGTAGTCTCATAGTCCACCTCATTTTCATCATCATCTAAATCACTAAAAGTAAACTCCTTTTGATGTGAGAAACTCCCTTCCTTAGCCATGAACAACTTCATATTCAGTAGGACCATCATCTTCATGATCATACTTTGAGTCACTAACTTTGCAATCATCTAATGAGTTACAATCTTCTTTAGTGTAAAGACTCTTCTTGTCCTTGAAGTACTTCTTGTTGTCAAACCTTCTAAATCCCCTTTTGATTTTATTAGACCTGAATCATATATTTCCATCCTCATGACCTTGATCATTCTCTTCATCATTATCCTTCTTATACTTATGAGGGTACTTATTTGAAAAATGTCTTATCTCACCACAATTGAAGCATTTGAGGAGTAGTTTACCTTTATACTTGCCCAAACCTATTCTTAATTTTATTGAAATCAAAGTAATTAGTTCATCCTCATCTATATCAAAAATGTCTCCTCCTTGGGTTTCTTACCTTGAAACTTCTTCTTTGGCTTCATCTCTATATTGAATATTTCTTCCTTATTTGGTGGTATATCATCATTCTTCCTCATCTCATAGGCAGTAAGGGTGTCATGCAATTGATCCATATTCAACTGAGTAATGTCATGAATTTCTTCTATAGTAGATAATTTTAGATCAAACTTGGGGGATAGAGACCTTAAAACCTTTTGAACAATAGTAGCCTCTTCATGGTTTTCTCCAAGACCTATGATGATGTTCACAATCTCATCAACTCTCTATAGAAAATATGCCACAAAATCCTCTTCCTTCATCTTGAGACTTTCAAATTGCCTTTTGTGAGTCAGAAACTTAGCAATCTTGACCTTTGAATCTCCTTCATAAATGATCTACATTTTATCCCATATCTCTTTATCAAATTTACAATGGATTACCTTGGTGTATTCAGTCTTTGAAAGACCATAAGCGATAACATTCATTGCCTTGGATTTGTTCTCAAAAAATTCTTGTCTATAGTACTATATGGAAGATTAGTAGGGGTAACATAACCATCCACAACATATTAGCATACATCAAATCATAGGGACATAATGTATGTCCGCATCCTCACACTCTAAAAGCATAATTGGATCTATTGAACACTGGTGCTTGCTTAGTAGAGAAAACTCCTTGATGACTACCCATATTGTACCTTGTATCACCTTAAAGATATTAAGCATATACCAAAGGACCCACTCTGATACTAATTGTTAGAGGTACAATCACTAAGATGGGGTGAATCAGTAAGCCCAAATATTTCAATTATAATTGTAACCCTTTCAAACTATTAAACAATCAACATATATCAATTTCATCAAGAAAAATTAACAAGGGAGCTAATTCATTTAATGTATATACAATATCAAACACATAACACATATTTTGTATGGAAAACCCTCATGGGAGATAAAACCCACTCTCAAGCCTACATCACAAATGGACTACTGTCCCATAATAAATTACAAACAAGAGACTGATCAACTCCTTTAGACCAACAAACCTTGATCATTTCCTCCTGACCAAATGTATTTAGTGAATCACTTGTTTCACAAAGAGCAACTTACCCTAAGTAAAACTAAGTCCTTTAGACACTCTTTTGAACACCTCCACCTTATAAATGATGTCTTCAACACCTAATGATGGATCTCTATTTATCTAACCCCTACACAAACTCTCTTTTTATCTTAAAAAGGCCTCATATGCACACTCAGACCTCTTCACATATACTCAATCTTCAAGATCACTTTTATAACATTATAAATATAACCTATAGGTCATATATGCAATAATCTATTTACTCTGCTCATCAATTCATTAGCTGGGCACTCCACCTCTCCTTCATTCCATAACTCTAACATCCACCTTGTACAAGTCTCTCTCATAATTCTTCCACAAGCCTAGAAACCATCTCATTTGGTTCCATAATTTATATATCAATCATGAATTAACAATATAAAAATATTTCCATGTCAGCCACAAAACATGTCTTCACCCTTAAGTCATCTCACATGGGTCACACTTAAGCACAATCCATTTTCAAATAGGCCTAAGTCATTTTTAGGTCCTATGGAGACCCATTCATATATTTGATACTTCTCTAAGAAAACTATAAAACTTAAGAACACTTTTCCAAATTCATGAACCCATTTCACATGATCTATAGGTCATCCTTAAGTGTCCATAGCCATCACATTACCCTAAATAATTATCTGTACACAGTCATCATGAATGAATACACAATCAACTTCTAAACCTTTATTCATACTGCATATGATTATTAAAACCTTCATAATGCACACATATCTTCCTCATGGAGCCTATAACACTCCTTGATATCCAATTCATCAAGAGATATCAAAACAAGCTCAAATACCCTTCTCAGGTTACTTGCAAATTATACATGAATACATAATCAACTTTGAACCTCAAAATACATAATCAAATTTCAACCTCAAAATATTTTACTATACATACATTTATACATTTAAATTAATATTTCCATATAAACCTTTTAATCCTCTATAAATTTTATTTTAATTACATGGTCAAATTCATCCTAGATCGAAAGATATGGCTCAAAAACCAGACACTAATCTTTCTTTTATTAAATTCAAATATTTGAATTCAAACGATCACAGTTAAAATTTGGAAAATATGCTCACATCTCATTTCCTTATAGCTTATATCAATCACAAACCATTGATATTGTTGGATCTTTAACACCATTCAATGAATTTCACTTTGACCACTTTGACTCCACTCACATCGTTAGATCAATCTGTACAAATACACACAAACTGTTTGATCCTTATCCTTTATATTTGCTTAATGTTAAACATCATGAAGATATCCTCATCTCACTAATTCCTAAATTCTTAGATTAATTCACTCTGTATATGTTTCTTGAACTTTGACTTGTGAAAATTTTACTAAGTATGGGAACTTTGCTTATTTGCCTAGAAGGCTAACTTTTCACAGGCATATCTTTTACCTTGCTCATTCGGATGTTCTCAAATTTGGATCATATGATCTCTTCACATAGGAAAATATAAAAGTTTTAAATTTTTTTCCTAGAACCCTCACATGTGTGAGATATATTTCCATTAAAATTCCTTATCAAAATCTTATATCATAGAGACAACTATGCTTAGAACTTGTTTGGCAAGCTAACTTTGAACATGCATATCTTTTGACGTGATTCAACACTTGACCTAAAAATTAGAACAAATCAAATAGGTAAAAAAATAAATAAACCCATATGATCACCTTCTCCTAAAATTTCCACACATGTGAGATATACTACTATCAAAATGCTTACTCGACTCTTCCTTGCCTTATGCAAATTTGGCTATGGGAAAATAATATAAAACTCCTTGGGAGCCCAACTTTATACTTATGTATATTTCATCACACTTATGTGTATGACCTAGGATGTAGCACATAATAACTAAGAAAATATTTAACAAACCCATGTGATCATTTCCTCCTAAAACCTTCATGCATGTGAATGCTAACATCATCAACATGCTTACTTGACTCTATTTGTGCATAGAAAACATTATCAAAATGCTTAAGATCCCAACTTTTCACCCACATATCTTTGACTACGCTTAGTCACATGACCTAATAACTAGTGCATAGAAGATAGGGACTAATTTTATCACAACCATATGACCAACTCCCCTTGACTCATCCATAGGTGTCAATGGTGATGTTAGCAAACTGCCTACTAAAATTTTTTACCATTGGACCCAAAATGTCTAGATGACAAAAATGATGATCTAGGTGAATTCCACTTATGCACATAAGATCTCTAAGAATATAATACCTCTTATGATACCTATTTCACATTCTCAAATCACCATACTTATCCCTAAGCATCTGTAACCATGCCAAAATATAAATATCAACCAATCTAACTTTAAGTACACTAGGACAAACACATTACACACATTGTCATTATCCCTTACACTATCAAAGCACTTCATCCAATCACCAAGACACCTTCATGACATCACCATGAATTATTGACAACTCTCCAATAGGTATATCTTGTCTTACTTTCATAATTAGTTATTTTAATTTATTAGCATCGCCCCTTGAGGGAGTAGGCTTAACATATTATTTATTTATGGTTTTTTTGATATTTCTTGACTACACATGAGCAACTTATTTTGTAATCCTATTCTACAATTAGGATCCAACTTACATACCCTATTTTATAGACCATTAAATGTTTTTTTAGCATATTTTTATATTATTGAGCTATACCTTTAGAACCTTTATTTTAATAACATTGTATTAGCAATGTTATAATTTGATTTAGATCATGTCAATTTGATACTTACAGATGTAGTTATGTTACAATAAGGTGATTTAATTATCTTGGTTACAAAATTAATTTTGATTAGTTCTATATTTTTTATTATTAATTTAGTCATATTCTTATGTTATTTTCATGTCTTTCAAGTGTTGTTAATGCTCATTTATGGTTGCAGGTATAGATACATGAGTTAGGTTGGTAATGGATTTTAGCAGTCAGGGCCACAATGGGATGAGGTAGTGAGAAATCAGGTGACACTGACATAGGTAAAATGTATATCATGCATAATCCATTAAGCAACATCAACCATCATTTTTTATTATTTTTTCACTTGTTATTATCTTTTATTATTTTATTATTTTTGGTCTCAATCATTTTACTTGAACCATTTTTTTTGGTGTGTGTACTTTACCTACCTTGTTCCATTTTATTCTTATCTTGTTCTTGGCTATTTTAGTCTTCCATTAGTTTTGAGGTTTTATTATTTTTATTTAGTCTTGACTCCCTTTGAGATGTTATTCAACCACTTGCTTATAGGTTAATTTTCCTAGGTGGAGGGACCCTAATTAATGTTTTGTCTAGGATTTGATTTGGTAATAATAACCTAATTATGGGGGATGTGGGCATTTTGACTCTTAACAAATTATTATTATGAAAAAATATCTTGGTCAATAGAATAAATAATTACATGACTTCAATATTTGGCAAATTCTAGGGATTTTTGCCTATTTTTCCATGGCATATTTTCTGGGTAGTTGAGAAGAGAAGCATAGGAGAAAAGATGGAGTAGAGAATAAAACCCTAAGGGGAATAAGAATGGTGGAAGCTATGAATAGATGGGATTAAAAACCCTAATAGGATAGAGGAGGGATTAAATGGTGGTAGTTTTGGTATAATGCAAGCAACCTCTTTGACAAGAAATCAAGAACTCCATCCATTTTATAGAAGGTAAATCAAATAACAAGTGTTGTATTAATTTTGGAAAGAGAAATGAATATTCGTTGTGATATTGATTTTATTTATGCAAACATAATCATTTTCAGGTTCATGAGGAATTCACAAGACTTCCTAATAAACTTGAAAACACCCCAAAATCAATTTAAATTGATCTAAAACCTTCTTTGGGCATATGGGTTATTCTATTTTTTTTTTTTACTAAGTTATTTCAACTTTATGGTCTTAAACCCCAGTGCTGAAATCTCTATTTTAAACACATAAAAATGGGTAGATTATTTTTATTAACTAAATTTTAGATTAGCCATTTTGGCATTAAGATTGTTCAAGACATTTTGGGGTTCCAAATTGAAGTTTTTATTATTGTATAAATTTTTATAGAGACCTGATAATATAATTTTTTTAGGTTTTATTTTTATAATTACTTAAGAAATTTTGAGATTTAAAATTATTGTTTATTATTATTTCCATTTTTTAAAGGATGTGTATTTAATTTCTTGGGTTTTATTTTATTATCTACTCATGACATTTTGTGTATTGATTTATTTTACCTATTTAAAATTACTAGCTAGAATTTGGGTTTAATACCCTATCATGTATTGCACCATTTTGGGCAATATTGGCTTTGCTTAGTTGGTATTATTTTTCATATATTTATTTGATTTGGTAGCATGAGTTTTCATATTAACGTGTTTATGTTATCATATGTCTGCATTTTCTTTTGAGTATTCAACCATGCCATATAAAAGTTAGTTATAGTTATTTTCTCACTTTAGCACACTTGTGTGGGTGAGTAAATGACTATACCTAATTAGAGGGCAAATGGATGAGTTGTTTAATTCCTTGGATATTTATTTAACTAGTTTTGAATACCATTTGCATGTGAATTTTGTTTCTTTCCCATGGATGTACATAATGATTTTTATCTCATTATGGTTGTTGGATTATGTTATTTTACCATTGGCATACCTTGAGAAAATGATGAAGGTTTATCATGTTTGATTGAGAATGTAATCGATACTAATAAATACTTAAAATAAGGACAAAGGTTTCCAATATTTAGATGACTATTGGTGATTATGTTTTGAGTTAATTTTTAAGTTTGATACTTCAATGGTGAATTTATTATATGTTGAGTGGCTATTTTGATTTAGTAATGGATTGTATATCTTTTATTGATCATGTCCTCATTTTGTAAGACTAGAAATCTAGACACCACCTCCTAGCTAATGGTTTGGGGTGGTAAGGGCCACCTATTTATGGGTTCATAGGATGGGTCAAGGTAGGTTGATTCATGAGGAGAGACTCTCTTGGTAATTTTTTAGTTGGTCACTTATTTTTATCTTGATCTGATAGATGATTCATTATATTATGTTTATAGTAGCATGATTTATAAATCAATTTTTTTTTAATGTATAAAAGTATATGATTATATATGTAGTCATATAAAATGCAAAAATTGGTAACTTGAGTGTGGATAATGACACCCAACCCATAGTTCCCTCTTGATTTCTCTCATGACCCTTCTAGGTACCTTTTCATTGATTCCCAATCATCCATAGGCTTTCAAGACCTCATTCCATCTTAGTTAAGACCTTTTTTTCATGCTTATTCCATCCCCTTAGGTTTTGTACCCTCAAGACAATAGCACCCAACTTAGAATATAGCAGTGGACCTTAGGGTGTCCCCTTTATGGCATTATTGTCCAAGTCCATTTTTGGCCCCAATGGTCAAATTCTTCTAGTTTCCCATCCTTCATTATGTCAGCCTAACGTGATTACATTTAACCCATGATCAATAGATCCATATATAATCCCATTCAAATATCATTTGGAGAGGGTTGGAAAATATCACTAGGCAAACAAGAATACATGCAAGACTATTCAAGATATCTTCCTTATTATTTGTATACAGCTAACCAATACACTCACAAGCTTATTCAAATCCTTATGCCAACCCCTAACCACCTCAAACATATCTATTTTAGTATTTCTTTCATTCTCATATCATAATTATAATAATCATTTTCAAAGGGAGAATTACATATGGCTTGATCCCTATTTGGAGTATTGGTATGTAGGTAGTGTGCCCACACATGAGGTGTAAAGCATGTCTAGTGCATCTTACACACACTACCCCACCCTCTTTTCTCAAATTCCTCTTTAATCTTATTGGAGACCTAGGATTAAAGATAAATCATCTCTACAAGGAGATATATTGAGAGTTAAACTTCAAAAATTCATAGACTGGGTCATATAGGAGTAGCAAATAGAACCCAAAAAGCTTAGACCTTTGTGACTAGTTTTGACAACAACAACAACAGGAATAGGACTATAGGGTCAGACCTTGAAGTGTCATGTTTTTAGTGTTTCTATCCTTTCACTAAATTAAATTTATATCCAAGTTCCTGATACTATCCCAATCCTACACAATCAATATCAGCCTTCATCTTAGTTATATCAACATAGTTATAAGCTAAGTTATATTTCTCTCTATTCACATGTTATTTTTATAAAGTCTAAAGAACAATCAGAATTAACAAATTAGTAGGTTAATTATGCAATAATTATTTATTGATTTACTTTACTTATACTTTTAACTAAATAAGAATAAAAACCCCAATTATTCCCAAAAAGGTTAAATCATTTGGTGAACCTGACTTAATTCATTTGCACATAAAACCCTAAAAACCCTAGAGTAAATTTCCTACTAATTTTTCCCATATTTTCTAATTTTTTACCTGCATAATAAAATTATAAATTAGAATTAAATTTTAAAATTTTGTAGTAATTTTAAAATATTTTTCTTTCAAACCCTAGTTGCCCACACTAGGTCCCAATATTTTTTCAATAATTTTCTAATAGGAATAAAAACCCCAATTATTCCCAAAAATGTTATATCATTTGGTGAACCTAACTTACTTCATTTGCTCATAAAACCCTAAAAACCCTGGAGTAAATTTCCTACTAATTTTTCCCATATTTTCTAATTTTTTACCTGCATAATAAAATTATAAATTAGAATTAAATTTTAAAATTTTGTAGTAATTTTAAAATATTTTTCTTTCAAACCCTAGTTGCCCACACTAGGTCCCAATACTTTTTCAATAATTTTCTAATCACTTTTTAAATTTTTACTAGCATATTTAAATCAAAATATCCATTTAAATTTCAAAATTTAATAGTAATTTTCAAAAACATTTATTTTTACAAACCCTAGTTGCATCTAATAGGTCCTATTAAATCACTAATTTTCAAATAAATTTATGATTTTTTACTTGCATATATAACTCAAAACTTCACTTTCAATTTCATAGTAAATTGTTAAAATAATCATCTTTCAAACCCTAGTTACATGTACTAGTTTCCTATTTTCTTATTGAGGCATCACCTTACATGTTTGTGAGATTTATATCTTTTTTATACAATTTCTAATTAACTATTTTTAGGATTTTACATTTCCTATATTTATTATTTTCTTTATATTTTACTTTGTCTATTACATTTTTTTGTAAAAACTTTAATCAAATTTTAAATTATTTTCTTACTTTACCAATAGCCCAATATACCAATTTTGATGAAATTGATAAAAGGTAACTTCAAAAACTCTTAACTAAACACCCTGACATGTAAGATGACATGCCTAATATACTAAAATAGAACAACAAAGAGTGAACAATGGTAAATATTCTTAAACCACAGAGCAACCAATTAAAAATGACACTATAGGGCTAGATATGTCTCAACAACCCCTTATAGCAGCCCAACCTTCTTCTTTACCACCATCTACAACTAGTAAATCTTTGTCTCCTAATGTGGCAACCCTTGTGAAAGAGATAAAATATCTTCAATCCAAGGTGATACATCTTGAGCAAGGTGCCTCTAGACCTACATAGGCTTTGGATTCTTTTGCTCTTCTACATACACCATTGGCATGTCACATTGCTTCGACACCCTTGCCACAAGGTTTTGTTCAACCCAAGCTTACTCTATATGATGTAAAAGGTGATCCAAAGACACATTTGAGAGTTTCTCACATAGAATGCTTGGACTATGTACCAAATGACTGGCTACTTACCAAACTATATCCAAAAATCCTAAAGGATTATGTTTTACAATGGTTTTATAGTCTATCGAATTAGTCAATCAATGCATTCAATCCTTTAGCCAACATGTTCCTATCTTATTTCTACATTAACATTGGTGATAAAGTTTCATACACCTAAAATGAACAATAGAAACAAAGGGCCAATGAGTATCTCATAGATTATGTTCTTCGATATAATATTATCTTGGCTAAAATGACTAGCCTCATGGTTGATCAAGAGTTACAAGATATCTTCAAAGAGAGTCTTGTACTAGCTTTGCATGAATAAATTAAGTTCAAAAGATTCTCTTCCTTCACTAAATTATGTCACACCCTAAAGGAATGAGAAGTCAAACTAATTTCAATGGGAAAAATCAAGTACACAAGTATCATAGACACAACAAACAAGAGTAACATCAAATTCCCATACAAAGTAAAGGTCAATGATAACAAGAGTTAGAATCAACCTATAGTTAATGTGGCTTCAGAACCCCCTTAGTGAGTGGTTTTATCAGCATATCCTTGATGTACCTTTACCAATCTACCAATTTATCTAGCTAGATTTTTACAGTAGCTATTAGAATGTAATATCATATTTCTTCCCCCTATTCAATAAGTTGACCCAACAAATCCTCTTCCATGAGGATATGATCAACATGCATTTCATGAGTTTCATAGGACAATAATCCATACAAAAAATAGATGCATCAGTTGAGACACAAGATATAGGATTTAATAGATGGTAATCATATTGATCTTGGCACTTCAGTTGAGCCTCTTCAGGCCAAGCCAACATAGGATAAATCATTGAAAATATTTTTAGATCCTTTTTCATAGAATTAAAAATAAGATATAAGGGATACATTAGGGATTCACCATACATATCATACACATCTCCCACCAAATACATATAGGGCACCTTCAGTTGAGTTACATCCTTTGAGAAACATGATTGATGTATACAATTCTAGAGTTACAGCTAGACCTTCCATTTCCTTCTCAGATCAAGAGATCATTGAGGATGATATAGATTATCATGCACTCTTTATTAGAGCTCACATTCATAATCATCTCATTTATAGTGTTTTCATAGATAATGGATTTAGTGTGAACATGTGCACTATGACATTATTATAGTATTTAGGATATTCACAGTAGGATATTACCCAAATAGACATAGTTATTAGTGGATTCAATGGACACATATATATTTCATTAGGTGAGATTGTAATTCCTCTATAGGTTGGTCCAAAATGTGTGACCACACCATTCACTATTATTTTCAATGTAGGAGTTTTTGATATGTTACTTGGTTGACCATGGATTTAGAAACTTTGAGAAGTACCTTCTAAAATTCATAGATATGTGAAATTAATTCACACTAATTAGGTTATTATAGCTGGTGGAGTTCTATATGAGTTACCACTCCCCACTTTAGAGCCATATTCTACTTTGCAATCACCAATTTTAGTTCAGCCACTAGTTTGAGTTGTTTCACCAGTTCTAATTTTTCCTTCAATTCAAATTCAAACATAGTTGAGGTATCCATCACCAACATAGAGAGTTCATACACCTCTATAGAGGTCTCTTTTAGAAAAACCATAGTTTTAGGATTCTAGATAACTTCCAACTACAATATTCACACCCAAGTTAGTATCATTGAGATCTCATGCATCTACACATAAAGCATATTTCCAAGTATCTTTTCCTACTTTTAGATGGGTCCCTAAGAGCCCTATAATTGTATCCACTTCTTACATTTATAGGGAGACCCCATAGGTAATTTCCACTTCAGATATTTTAGATCATTTACAACATATACAAATTTTAGAACTAAAGTCTCTACATCTCCATCATGCTTCATGATCATGCATAATTCCTCTCCTTGATACAGGATACCATGATAGGGAGTCTCCCATGAGACTCATCAGTTAATATCATAATTTATCAATTTTATCTATACATAGTTTTATTTCTTGATTGTATATAATTCAAAAATACAAAAATAATACAAAATATTTCAAAATACAAAAATATTCAAATATGTCAAAACACAAAAAACATTTTGATTATATGCATCATCCATTATTTACATTGCTACTACCATTCTAGAATTACATTTGTTATTCTATGCTATTAATTTTCAATTTATCTACATTTTCATGGTTCACTTGATCTTCTTTGAGTGTGTGTGATGAAATCCAGATCCTTGATTACTTCACTCTACCCATTAAGAGGGAATCCTACTTCTACATTTGAAACATACTTTAATATATATACCCACTAGGGGAATCTTCTACGTAACTACACCATATAATTTATGTTATTCCTATACCACACACTCAATTTATCATGATGATGTACATTATTTACTAGTTTACATAGATTACTCTATTGGCATTCCACTAGTATATAGCACTTATGTATATCTTAGCATATGCCTAGTCATGTACTAACATGTCTTGCATACCTTCACATGCTTACTTTTATTATTTAGATACGATTGTATTTCTAGTATTTAAATGCTATCTTTTCTTACTTGCCATTAGCTTGATGTGACTACATTTTCCAATTCCTATTTGTCTCTTGTATGTGTCTTAATATATTTACTAATGTCCTTTATTTCTATTCATGTGTGTGCCTTTGGACATTTCCCAATGTCCCTTGTATGTACTCTTCTATGTACTTGTCTCAATTGTATGTGTATGCATCATTTGAACATGTCTTGTCTGGTTGATTTCTAGATTGAGTGACATGTGCCCATGTCCCTTATTTTCTTGGCCCCTTGGCCATATTTTGCATGATTTTTGCCTTGTGTTATTGTTGCTTGATTGTTCTTTGATTATTCACAATGCCATGATCCCAATCATGCATTCTCTTAATTTATTGGATGCCATGATGGACATCATGCTCCATAATAACAACTAATAACTAACAATTGATAACTAACAAAAAATAACTCACAACTAACAACTAACAACTGATAACTAACAACTAACAACTAAGTAGACTTCTCATTCAAATTATAGTTTAGTACATTACACATGATATTACATTGTTATATATATCTAGGCATGCCCCTATTGATTTTATAATCTCTCATTACAAATCATGTTATATCTTGAGATATCTTGTTGATTATCATTACTATATCATGTATCTTTGTAGCATAACACACTTGTAGGGCTCTTTATATTGAAGGCAATCATTATAGAGTTTTTATTCCTACCCTACAAATAGGGGACAACAAATAGGGGTTTTGTCATGGAGATCGTAACTCTTTATAGTCAAAATATAGTTTCCAAAATAGCTCAAAACAAAATTAGAGGTCAAACCAGGTAGAATAGATCATAAAAATAGTGATGATTCTAGTACAGTTTGTAGTTTTACCAAAGGACAACAGTGTTAGACATGGACAATATCATCAGACACTAGGGTGTCTTATTTTTGGTGCTCCTATCCAAATAGAAAATAAACTATATTTTTTATAAGTAGGCAAAAAAGTAGTTTCATATATAGTTTTGCATAATCAGACTAGTTCAAAATTAGTAGTTTTTAGTACATTTTTCCTTAAATAATATAGATATAATGGGAAGCATGCATGGCATGATGGATCTCACTTCCAATTTTAGATGCAGTAGTTGGTATGACTTATAGATTAGAATCCATGTTCCAGACACCAGTGATTAGGGACAATGTGCATGGCACATTTATTTTCTTTTCTTTCCAAGTTTAGCATTACCTAGGCATTCTCAATAGTTGTATGCCTTATTCTATCTATAGGTGGTTGGCATAATTTTAGAGTGGATTTCATATAAGCTTGATCTCCACATTCTTGATTTATTGAGTTCTCAAGTGGATTTCATACTAGCCTAGTACACCAGTTCAAAGTGGCTTTTATACAAGCCTAATCTCCATCTTTTGGAGTGGCCAAGAGTGGCCTAGTTTTTAGAATACATTTGGCTATCCATGCCAACATTATCAAATTATAGAGCATTCATGGGCTCCAAGATCCATCTCATTTGACACACATTTCATACTGATATCAATTTATAGCTTCACTTCATGAGGCAAGGATGGAGCCAAAGCACTAACTAGCCTTTATATTCTTGAGCCACCTATTTAGAGGGATTAGACACATAGTCTAGACATCTATTAGAATATGCATGATCACCTAGCTTCACTTAGTAGGTGATGATGGAGCCAAATGCCAGCCTTTACCTTCTTTAGCTACTTCTAGGGAATTGAGAACTCATCTCTATTCATAATATTACTCTTGGTATAACATCATCCAGCATTACTCAACATTATTCAACATCACAATAGGTTTTGTATTAGTTTATGTACCCAGTGAGGTGTATTCATTCCTTTCTCTTCCTCTCTCTTTCACCCATCTTTATACATTCTTATTTTAGATATATTGTATCTAGTAAGAACTAATCTACTCTTTATTTTTCTTGTATATTCACACTTCATATCATGCTCTCTCTATGCACACCTAGTATCACATAGTTTCAAAAGCTTCGCCCTCATAGGTAAGTTTAGGTATGCTTTCTATTTTTCATTTATCCTAGTATTTCACTTTGTTACATCACTAGCATAAAGTGGGGGCAAATGTAGTCATATAAAATGAAAAAATTGGTAACTTGGGTGTGGCTAATGACACCCAACCCCTAGTTCCCTCTTGGTTGATCTTATGACCCTTTTAGGCACTTTTTTGTTGATTCCTAGTCATTTATAGGATTTCAAGACCTTATTTTAGCTTATCAAGGACCCTTTTTCATGTTTATTCCATCCCCCTAGGTCCCATACCCTCAAGATAATATCACCCAACTTGGACTATAGCGTTGGACCCTAGGGTGCCCCATTTTTGGTGTTATTGTCCAAGCCCATTTATGGCTCCAATGATCAAATTCCTTTAGTTCTCCATCCTTCATTATGTCACCCTAATATGATAAAATTTAACCCATGACCAATAGATACCTATATAATCCCATTCAAAGATCATTTGGAAAGGGTTAGCAAAGTTATAAAAATAGTGATGATTCTAGTACAATTTGTAGTTTTACCAAAGGACAACAGTGTTGGACATGGACAATATCACCAGACACTAGGGTGTCTTATTTTTGGTGCTCCTATCCAAATATAAAATAAACTATATTTTTTAGAAGTAGGCAAAAAAGTAGTTTTAGATATAGTTTTGCATAATCAAACTAGTTCAAAATTAGTAGGTTTTAGTACATTTCTCCTTAAAGAATATAAATATAGGGGGTAGCATGCATGGCATGATGGATCTCACTTCTAGTTTTAGATACAGTATTTGGTATGACTTCTAGATTAGAATCCATGTTATAGACACCATTGATTAGGGGCAATGTGCATGGCACATTTGTTTTCTTTTCTTTCCAAGTTTAGCATTACCTAGGCATTCTCAATAGTTGTATGCCTTATTTTGTCTATAGGTGGTTGGCATCATTTTAGATTGGATTTCATACAAGCTTAATCTCCACATTATTGAGTTCTCGATTTCTCAATTGGATTTCATACTACCCTAGTATACCAGTTCAAAGTGGCTTTTATACAAGCCTAATCTCCATCTTTTGGAGTGGCCTAGTTTTTAGAATACATTTGGCTATCCATGCCAACATTATCAAATTATAGAGCATTCATGGGCTCCAAGAGCCATCTCATTTGACACACATTTCATACCAATCAATTTATAGCTTCAATTCATTAGTCAAGGATGGAGCCAAAGCACTAGCTAGCCTTTATATTCTTGAGCCACCTATTCAGAGGGATTAGACATATAGTCTACACATCGATTAGCATATGCATGATCACCTAGATTCACTTAGTAGGTGATTATGGATCCATATTCCAGCCTTTGCATTCTTGAGTTACTTTTGGGGAATTGATCAATCATCTCTATTCATAATATTACTCTTGGTATAACATCTTCTAGCATTACTAAACATTATTCAGCATCACAACAGGTTTTATATTGGTTTATGTACCCAGTGAGGTGTATTCATTCTTTTCTCTTCCTCTCCCTTTTACACAACTTTATACATTCTTATTTTAGATATATCATATCTAGTAAGAACTAATCTACTCTTTATTTTTCTTGTATATTCACACTTCATAGCATGCTCTCTCTATGCACAACTAGTATCACATAATTTCAAAAGCTTTACCCTCATAGGTAAGTTCAAGTAGGCTTTCTATTTTTCCTTTATCCAAGTATTTCACTTTGTTATATCACTAGCATAAAGTGGGGGCAAATGTAGTCATATAAAATGTAAAAAATGGTAACTTGAGTGTGGCTAATGACACTCAACCCATAGTTCCCTCTTGCTTGCTCTTATGACCCTTTTAGGCACTTTTTTATTGATTCCTAGTCATTTATAGGCTTTCAAGACCTTATTTTGGATTACCTGGGACCTTTTTTCATGTTTATTCCATCCCCCTAGGTCTCATACCCTCAAGATAATAGCACCCAATTTGGACTATAGCGTTGGACCCTAGGGTGCCCCCTTTTTGGTGTTATTGTCCAAGTCTATTTATGGCTCCAACGATCAAATTATTTTAGTTCTTCATCCTTCATTATGTCACCCTAATATGATAAAATTTAACCCATGACCAATAGATCCCAATATAATCCCATTCAAATATCATTTGGAGAGGGTTAGCAAAGTTATAAAAATAGTGATGATTCTAGTACAATTTGTAGTTTTACCAAAGGACAACAGTGCTGGACATGGACAATATCACCAGACACTAGGGTGTCTTATTTTTGGTGCTCCTACCCAAATATAAAAGAAACTATATTTTTTATAAGTAGGCAAAAAATCAATTTTAGATAAAGTTTTGCATAATTAGACTAGTTCAAAATTAGTGGTTTTTAGTATATTTTTCCTTAAAGAATATAGATATAGGGGCAGCATGCATGGCATGATGGATCTCACTTCTAGTTTTAGATATAGTATTTGGTATGAATTATAGATTAAAATTCATGTTCTAGACACCAGTGATTGGGGGTAATGTGCACGGCACATTTATTTTCTTTTCTTTCCAAGTTTAGCATTACCTAGGCATTCTCAATAGTTATATGCCTTATTCTAGGTGGTTAGAATAATTTTAGAGTGGATTTCATACAAGACTAAACTCCAAATTATTGATTTATTGAGTTCTCAAGTGGATTTCATACTATCCTAGTACACTAGTTCAAAGTGGCTTTTATACAAGCCTAATCTCCATCTTTTGGAGTGGCCAGGAGTGGCCTAGTTTCTAGAATACATTTGGCTATCCATGCCAACATTATAAAATTATAGAGAATTCATGGGCTCCAATATGCATCTCATTCAACACACATTTCATACCGATATAAATTTATAGCTTCACTTCATGAGGCAAGGATGGAGCCAAAGCTCTAGCTAACCTTTATATTCTTGAGCCACCTATTTAGAGGGATTAGACACATAGTCTAGACATTGATTAACATATGCATGATCACCTATATTCACTTAGTATGTGATGATGGAGATAAAGGCCAGAATTTTCATTCTTTAGCTACTTTTGGGGAATTGAGCACTCATCTCTATTCATAATATTACTCTTGGTATAACATCATCCAGCATTACTCAACATTATTCAGCATCACAATAGATTTTGTATTGGTTTATGTACCCAGTGAGGTGTATTCATTCCTTTCTCTTTCTCTCTCTTTTACCTAGCTTTATACATTCTTATTTTATATATATCATATCTATTAAGAACTAATCTACTCTTTATTTTTCTTGTATATTCACACTTCATAGCATGCTCTCTCTATGCACACCTAGTATCACATAGTTTCAAAAGCTTCACCCTCATAGGTAAGTTTAGGTATGCTTTTTATTTTTTCTTTATCCTAGTATTTCACTTTGTTACATCACTAGCATAAAGTGGGGGGAAATGTAGTCATATAAAATTCAAAAATTGGTAACTTGGGTGTGGCTAATGACACCCAACCTATAGTTCCCTCTTTCTTGCTCTTATGACCCTTTTAAGTACTTTTTTGTTAATTCCTAGTCATTTATAGGCTTTCAAGACCTTATTTTAGCTTAGCTAGGACCCTTTTCATGTTTATTCCATCCCCCTAGGTTCCATACCCTTAAGATAATAGCACCCAACTTGGAATATAGTGTTAGACCCTAGGGTGCCCCCTTTTTAGTGTTGTTGTCCAAGTCCATTTATGGCTCCAATGATCAAATTCTTTTAGTTCTCCATCCTTGATTGTGTCACCCTAATGTGATAAAATTTAACCCATGACCAATATATCCCTATATAATCCCATTCAAAGATCATTTAGAGAGGGTTAGCAAATATCACTGAAAAAACAAGAATACAAGCAAGACTATTCAAGTAATCTTCCCTATTATCTACATGTAACCATCCAATACACTTACAAGCTCATTCAAATCCTTACACCAACCCCTAGCCACCTAAAACATATATATTTTAGCATTTATTGAATTCTCATATCACAATTGCATTAAACACTTTCAAAGGGAGAACTACATATGGCTTGATCCCTCTTTGGAGTATTTTTATGTGGGTAGAATGCCCACACACAGGGTATGAAGCATGTCTAGTGAATTTTAAACACACTAACCCCCTCTCTTTTCTCAAAGTCTTAATTAAGCTTTTTGGAGACCTAGGATTAAAGATAAATCAGCTCTACAAGGATCTCTATTGATATTTAAACTTTGAAATTTCATGGGCAGGGTCATACAGGAGTGGCGAATAGAACCTAGAAATATCAAACCTCTGTGACTAGTTTAGACAATAGTGCTGGGAACAAGACTATAGTGTCAAAATATGAAGTATCCTATTTTTATCACTTTATCCTTTCACCAAACAAAAGCTAGATCCAATTTTTTGATACTATCCTAGTCCTATATAGTCCTATATCAACCTTCATCTCAATCGGATTAGCATAGTTTTAAGCTAAGTTATTCACTTGTTATTTTTAAAAAGTCTAAACAATAATCAGAATTTACAAATTAATAGGTTAATTATGGCATAATTGTTGACTGATTTAATTTACGTAGAATTTTAACTAAATAGTAATAAAAACCCCAATTATTCCTAGAAAGGTTAAATCAATATACTATACTACTATTTATATAAACTCAATCAGTTATTTAATTACTTTCTTGACTGGTTAGCTCATGCTTGTTATTGTCTTAATGTTTACCTTTGAATGGATAGAAAGGTTAAATGGTTTACTAGTCTAAGTTATAATATGTATTTAAATAATTTCATTATAGTATTAATAGTTTTTAAGTAAATTAGTAAACTCGTGATTAGTTAAATGATGTTCACATGATGCATATAAGTTGATTTTATAGTTTATGAGTTATTATATTATAAATTTAG
Organism: Torreya grandis; assembly: GCA_037957365.1. NCBI lineage: Eukaryota > Viridiplantae > Streptophyta > Pinopsida > Cupressales > Taxaceae > Torreya > Torreya grandis. Next base: position 913,320 of record JARHVA010001076.1, read on the forward strand.
ATTTTAATTATTGTTTGATCAAACTAGTGATCATAGTTACTTGGGAACATATATCTCTTATAAATTACAAACTATTGTAATTTTACATTAAAATTTATTAAGTTAAGATCATTATCAAGTGTTGAAAAGTCATTACAACTTATCTTTATATTGTTTTACAAGCATGGTTATGGGGATAATAAATGTTTCATTCTATGTTTTAAATAAGCACTATGTATAAATTTTATATAGATGTACTTAAATTCACTTTGTGACATAATAAATATTATTGTTAACAAAGAAAAGTTTGAGGCTATGCTCTCCCTAAAATGGTAAGTTAGTTTGATCTTTCTTTTGCATGTTACAACCAATTATAACAATTTTACAAATTGATATTGATGTAAAACAAGCCAAAATAATTCCAATTACATTAATAAAAGTGCCCAATCCCTATTAGGGATAAAATGAATATATAGTAATAGTTTCATTTTAATTGTTGAAGTATGTTTCATTGAAGTTATAAATTGAGAGTTGATGTCTTATTTATTAAATTTAGTCATTAATTCAATATGTGTAAATGGTTCAAGTTGCATTAATAAATATACTTTTCTAAGTTAAAATTATTTTCTCTTATGAAAAGTGGTAAATGTAGTACTGCATTGGAAATTTTTCTTGATTGAATATTTCAATAAGATCCACTTGGGAGAGTGAATTCATGATTAAATGAAAAGATTTTGATTATTATTAAAATTATGTTCATTATTTTTAGTTGGTTGTTCATAAACTAGTAATGGTGATAAATTGACACCATATTGTCAATATGACCTCAAGTTATAAGGTTGTTTTGCATTTATGCTACTATTCACAGTTGAAAGTTATTATTACTTAAAAGGATTAATTATTTTAGTTTATATAGCAGTCTATGAAATACAATATTTTAAAAAAATTAATGAAATTGTTATAAGAAATAACTATAGTTGTAATTGGTATGTTAGTTGAGTTAAGAAGCTAGTTTTGTATAAGTATGTTTTGGCTTAAAACTGGAATAAGCATGTTTAGTGTTAGTTGAATATGATAAAGAATTACAATAAATTTTTAGCATAAATGGTTTTGATGTTCTTAAAAATATGAATTATGGAATCTAATGAATAAAATAAAGGATTTGTAATCACATGGATTAAGATTAAGTGATGTATTTTTACTTATTGGTTTAAATTTGATCCTACACCATAATTGGTTCTTATGATAATGATCAATTGACAATTAGATAGTAATTTAGAGATTTTAACTCTAAATACTTATCTACAAGATGGTATAAGGTTACTATAAGAATGATTTAATAAGTATTGGTCAATGGTATGATGATCACATGTGTGAACACATCAATCCTTGATAAGAATCATGGTAACTTAATTAGATTTCAATGGTAAATTGTTTGCATAAAATGATAAGTGGTATCATGTAGTAGGATGACCCCTCAAGACTTATAGATCATGGTATAATGATATAAATAGGGATAGTACTACAATGGGCTATTTACTTGCACAAAATTCATTTAATTCCTATTATAATTTTAGGGATTTTATAGGTATAATACCCATTTTCTAACTTGTAAAATGAACATCATTGATTGAGTCAAATAGAACAATGTTACTTCTATAATATGAATCTTGTATTATAAAAGAATGTTAAAACTCTTGAACTTAGGAACAATAAATAAATTCATGTTATTTTGACATATCCCTAACATTCATATGTCCTTATTAACCTAAGCATCCCAAGTATGAAGAAGGGGTGGATAAGCTACCCTGACCTATACCCAAACTTATATAGATCTGAGTCTCTTAGATAGGATAAGGACACCTAGGTGGTCATATTAGGATGGTGTCTTCTCCTATATAGTTCAAAGTTTATTTCTATGGATTGTATATCGATATGCCCCAAACTGCATGTAGATTTCATAGGATAATAATATTCCTCATAGAATCTTCTAGGGGTATTTACCCTAATTAAGGGTTGTATGTATGTAAAAAAATTTATGAGGTTTTTGGGTATGTTACGCAAAATCAAACTACATATAGTAGATGATATTCATTATTTTGTTGTGTACTCTAAATGAAGTGATGCTCAAAATGTTTTTTGGGGTCATTTCATCAAGTATATGAGCACTTCTGATTAAAATTTTAATGTCATGAAATTTTTCATCTAATCTTGTATTCCATAATTAATTCTAATTTTTCTTGAGTAAAATATGCAAGGAATTGAATTTATAAACAAAAATAAAATGAATTTGCATACAAATTTTATTCTACAAATAAATACCTCAAACTATATTGGTGTTTAAGAGGAGGTATCTATTTAATTTCTCTATGAAATTAGGGTCCATGTAAATTCTTTATTTATAAATAGAATGTAAAATCACTTTACCCTTAATCATTCCAAAAATTGAATTTTTGGGGTTAAGTGATAAACCAATTTTTTTACATATAATCAAAATTTCACGTAAATGATAAATGTGTTTTTTAAATTTTTAGAATGAACCTTCATATCATATAAATAAAATAAAACTATAATAATAATTAAATGATTAAAAATAACTTAAACTATTCTTTGTAAATTAGCATTTGTGTTAATCATTCTAAAAGGCATTTTATTGGGAAAAACACACATGTCCATGTAGTAAAATAGTTTTTATTTCTATCTTTAGGATTCATAAATATTTTGGCATAACCCTAAAATCCATTTAAAAAATACATTATTTAAATTTGAAATACCTATTGTAACACCTTATCTACATTTTGAAAATGAAAATTGTCTTTTTATAATTGCACAGTTTAAATCTCTTAAATTCCCCTGAAGGTGAAGATCGCCATTATTTTTCAATATAGAGACAATGTTTATTACTCAATTAAAATATTTGTCTAGATAGATGCACCATCATCCAACATTCTATCTAGTTCCTTATTGATGGTGTCTTCCAACAAGGGTTTGACTTTTTGAGGTTTCTACCGAATAATATTTATACTAGGATTTATAGGGATGCCATGTTTAATTATTACAATATCATATAATCTAAGGTATTTTTTAGATAAATATATCAATGAATTATTAAAATAATTTGATGAATAAAAATATTCCTTTATTATATGCTGTGTACTTAAATAAACATGTTTAGTATCCTCTTTAGTATATAGGTTATTGGAATAGTTTCACATATTTCTTATTTTTAATAATATTTAGTATGAGGGATTTTAGGTTGGTCATTAGGATTAAATATGGATTTTAAGATAACATGACAAGGAGTCAATTTTTCCCACTCAAATACCAACAATAACTATGGTTCAGAACATAATTATCATTTTAAAATTAATTTATTTATATAAAACTATCAATATGCTCCTCATAGTAAAAAATATGCTAAATATTTTACAATTTAGGAATTTTTGGCTTGAAAATTTATGTAAAGGTATAATAATATCAGGCTCAATGTCACTCAAATTTGGGTTATAATAATAAATAATAAGTTTATCAATTTGTGTATTAAATTATCTAAGTATGTGTGGTAGGTTAAATGCCTCAAAATTATCTTTAAGAGAACATAATGTTTTGTGTATGTTTATCAAATATAGACTCATTGTTTGATGCTAATTTAGACAAAGATTATATTTATGGGTTAGTGTTAATGGTATATAAATGATAGGGCACAAGGGTGAATGTCATATATATAATAGGTTAATTAATGTGCTAAACTTAGATATACCATATACTAAATTTATTAAATTGAGATAGGCTATTGATGGAAAGTACAGATATACTAGATATATAAATGATAAATAAAAGAGTAATTAGCTATTTATGATGATAATATAGTGTTGGACTTGGTATAAGTGGGAAGTAGGTTAGAAGAGAGTTCTAGAACCATTGTTAGATTCTAAATCAAGTGCCTTTGTCTCTTTGGATAGTTGTGTCATCATGGGATAGTTAAATCAACTCTAATGTCTCAGCTCAATGCTAGTATCATGTACAAAATATATTCTCAAATAAGATGTGACCTTTAGGTTTGGCTTTGTCTTTGGTCTAGTGCATTTAGATTTGGGTCATGGAATATCACTCCTCATGAAATGGAAAAAACCTAACTTTTCATATTCAATGTGACCTTGTGGAAAAATGTGTAAATGGTGACATAATGTTGAGTTGACCTACAATGACCTTGTTGTCAAAGGGCACTACCTACATAGCTAATACTCCAAAATAGGACCTTAAACTCATGTATTTCTCCACTATGTGTTGGCTTATATATGAATCATGTAATGTGTAAAGTTAGTACAATAATGACCAGCTTATAGCTTGGAAAATATGACCTTATGACTTCTCCTTTAGTAATTCAGACCTATAGTTAGGTTCTCCCTTTAACTTATATCAAAATAGGGTAGAATAGGAAATATTTTAGTATCTTGAATGCTTCTTGAGATCCCTTTTAGTTTGATTGATAAGTATTTATAGGTGAGTAATTAATGAGGATTGATATTATATTTATACCAATTTTATTAGGAGATAATGTCATTCCCATTTTTTTATCTCTAAAATGTAGGCACAACACAATCCACTACAAACAAACACCTAAAAGCATAAGAATGCACATCAAAATTCATTTTGATTAGATGCAATAAAGCAATCCTTACAATCATTATAACTCAATGATCAGGGCACAAGATACTAATATGCAAACTTTCTTAATCAAATGTCCATGATCATTTGGGAGGAATTTGAAATTTTCATTGACACAATGTTATTTTAGGTTTTTTTTCAAAAAAATCAAATAAAAAAATGTCTAGAATTTTTTCACAACTTGGTGCAATATAATATCATTATAATCATCTTGGTGAGGTAATTACAATAATATATAGCTATATCAACCCTATTTTTCAGTTTTTTAAAACCTTTTACAATAATTTGGTCATTGGATTCATATCAATGAGATATTCAAAATAATATAATTTAATAGTAACCCTATTTTTTAGCCTTAGAGATTAAAATATTTGCATGGCTAGTCCACAAACTAAGGGTCAAGGCAGGAAATCTAACACTCTAGGAAAAACATTGAACAAAGAAGAGATGGAGTTTTAAATTGGTGGATATTTCATTCTAATGTTTTATGCGATAAATCATAAAGTGATCCATAATGATTATAGTATTAAAAACATGTAGTATGAAATGGAAAATAAAGGAGATATGGATAAAATTAATCAATGACTAGATGATATTAGGCTAAGAGTTGATCAATTATTTTCCTTACAATAGAATCCACAAAAACAACATAAGTTCAATAATGTATATCCAAATTGAGGTGGATCATCTACTCTTCACTTTCCAATTATAAATAGAGTGAATCCTTTTCCCTATACTAATTCCAATTTAGGTAATTTGAATGTTATTCCCCTATCCTATAGTTCATCTAGGGATATGTGTGGCCAACTTGTGCTTTACATACCTTCATATTATCTTGTTACATTTCTTGATGTTCTTAATATGGTCAACCTATGGAATAACCATGGCTAAGTAGATTATATAAGAGGTAGTAATTAGTTCTTATCGTATTATTGTGGAGGTTTCCCCCTCAAAGTGACTCAATCATATTATTAAAATATTCTACTCTTTCACTAATTGTTATTATGGATCTATTTATTCTACTTTTAGTTTTATTATATATAATTCTATTGCTGTGAATAATCTAAGTAATTTCATTACAAGTGGTATTAGATCTTCAATTTAGGTAAGTTTTTATGATGTAGTTTTTTTAGATTTGACATCCTAGGCACTAAAAGGCCAAAAAAACATAACTTGTGATCTACAAGGAATTGAATTTTTTCATCACCATAATTTTGTTCATGAAGTTTTTTATAAAAAAGAAAAAACCTTTTTTGAGTTTTAAAAAAAAAATTGAAAAAAAATTTACCTTGTGCAAATTAACAGTCATTGGATTCATCTTTGTAAAATGATTGCAATGGTATATTTTATTGGTACACTTTTTTAGGTCAAAATTTTTAACCCTTATACTCAAAATCAATATTAGGATTCATCTTACTGAGATGATCACAATGGTGTATTCCATTGGTAGAAGTTTTTTGGGGCTAAAACCCTCCTAGGGTTTATGCATGGCCAATCCAAAATAGTCAAAGATGTGATAAAGGGTAAGAAACTATGAAAAATCCTTATAAGGATGACATGGAGTATAAAATTTTTTATCTATTTATTTTAGAGATAGTTCATCAACTTAAATTAGAGTTACAGGGCATGGTAAAAAAATATGATTTTGATATGGTACAAGGAGACATTACAGGGTTGAGAGGGGCCCTAGATAGTGTGATGGATCAATTAAAACAAATATCTAGGCAATTAGCCAAATTGTTATCTCAACCACTACAAAATAACCCTCCACCACCTTAGTTTGGTTTTCCTCCTCCAAATAATACCAACACTAATCCTGGTCTCAAGCTAATGTTGCAAAAAAGTGGATCTATGTATGTTTGACGGTAATGATCCACTGACCTAGCTCACTCAAATTGAAAAATTATTTGATTTACATCAGACTCCATGTTCACAAAAAGTGGTTAAGGCCTATCTATATCTATAACCTGATCCATTCATTTAGTATCATTGGTTATGTGCTCAAAATAAAAATAAGGGTGTCCTAGTTTCATGGTTGATATTTTCTTAGGAGTTGTAGCTCCACTATTGAAATAATGTCTATAAAAACTACTTTAGTCATCTAACCAAGTTAAACTAGACTTGGATTGTAAAGGACTACATTCATCAATTTTATAATCTCTCCTTATGTATGGTAGACATCATGAAGGAAAATTTGATTGACCTATTTTTAGGTGGCCTCAAAGATAACATCCAATTAGAGGTCTATGTGTTTCATCCCATTACTATATCTAAGGCCATACCAAGGGCATGCATGGCTAAGGAAAAGAGATGATCAAATGAATACTTTTCACCAATGTCTATGATTGCACCTTCCTAACACCATCATTTTTATAGCCTATCATATTAACACCTCAGTAAGTGGAAGAATAGTGTGCAAAAGGTTTATGTTTTGGTTGTGATAACAAATGGAGCAAAGGACATTGATGTGCTGAAAAGAAGTTATTTTACTTTGATGGTGATAATGAGGATGAATAATATGAGAAGGCTTAAAGGATAGGTTTGGAAGAACCTAAGGATAAATTTGAAGATGTTCAACCTATTATTTCTTGTTGTGAACTTTCTAGCATTATTACTCCTCAAAATATTAAGATGGTAAGTTTCTTGAAGAAATATAAGGTGACTATGTTAATTTACTATGGGATTGCACATAACTTCATAAACTATAAGTTGGGTACTCATTTGAACTGTTTTATTTACCTAGCTCCAAAATTTCAAGTTATGATTATAGATGGTGGTACAGTCAATTGTCATTTAACATGTTATATCATTAAGCTTGTGATGGGAGACTACTTATTATATTCCCCTATGTTTTTTATTCCTATGGGAAGAGTTGACATTATTTTTTGAGTGCAATGTCTCAACACTTGGGCACTATTGAGATGAATTTATAAGATCTATTATTTAGGTTTCATTCATAAGATAGGACCTTTGAACTATGTGGATTATGGGTTAAAGCTCCACAACTAGTTAGTTCCCACTAGATGATGAAGATTCTTATAAAAATTACAAAAGGATTCATGACATGCTTATTTTATATGGAGGTTTAACCAACCAAGGAGTCTATACATCTTGGTTTGTAAAGGGTGCTAGATGACCATTTTGTTGTTTTTTGTGACATGCCAAAAGGAATTCCTCCAATTTGTGCACATGATCATACTATTAGTCTCATTTTAGGAATCTCACCACCCAACATCTAACCCTAAAGGTATCCATATGAACAAAAGAGTGAAATTTAAAAGATGGTACAAGAGACATTGGAGGAAAGAATCATCCAAAATAGTCAAAGTAAATATTCTTCCCTAGTTGTCATGGTGTAAAATGAGTATGATAGTTGGAGAATATGCCTAGACTACATAAAACTCAATAAGTAAACCATCAAAGATATGTTTCATATTATATTAATTGATTATTTTCTAGATGAATTGCATGGTGATATTTATTATACCAAGTTAAACATTTGCTTTGGATATCATAAGATTTGCATCCACAATGAGGACATCCCTAAAATAGCTTTCACAACTCATGAAGGTCATTATGAAATTATGTTCATGCCTTTTAGCCTCACAAATTCAACATCTACAATCCATAGTTTGATGAATACTATTTTTAGGTAATTTTTGAGAAATTTTGTATTAGTATGTTTTGATGATATCCTCATCTATGGTAAAAATTAGGAAGAGCATTTGAAGCATGTGAAATAAGTACTTTTAATTTTAGAATAACATCATATTTATTCCAAACATGCCAAATATGTTTTTGGTGTCCAAAAGGTGGAATACTTGGGTCATATTATTTTAAATGAAGAAGTGAAATTTTATCCCAAAAAAGTCCAAGTGATGATGGAGGGGTAGGTTCCCAAGACCCTTAAGAACCTCCAAGGATTTCTGGCGCTAACTGGTTAATATCATAGGTTTGTCAAAAAATATGGTATCATTACAGCCCCACTCACCTCTTTATTGAATAAAGACTTCTTCCAATGGACTAATTCATCTACCAAGGCATTATAAAAGTTGAAAATGGATATGTGCATAACTCCAGTTTTGGCTACTCCTAATTTTTTTTTAACTTTTATTGTGGAGTGTGACACATTAGGATATGGAATGAGGGTTGTATTCATGAAATAAGGCATACCACTAGAATTTGAAAGTCACCAACTAAAGGGAAAAAATAGGCTCAAACTAATAAATTATGGATATTTTGCATGTAGTGAAACAAAGGAGACCTTATCTGATGGGTTGTCACTTTTAGGTAAATATTGACCATGATAGCCTAATTTTTTTTAGAACAATGATTTTCATTTGAAGAGTAGGAAAAATAGGTGACAAAAATGCTAGGCTATGATTTATAAATATTTTATAAGAAAGGAAAAAGAGATTGTTGTTGTAGATGCCCTCTTCTAGTGGGATGAAACAGTTGAAGCATTGTTATACACCATGACCATGTGGTAGGTAGATTGGAAAAAGGAAGCAAGATCAGAATGGGAGAATGGAAATGCTACCAAAGATTTTATTCATAATCTTCAGTAGAGTTCTAAAAAATTTACATGTAAGTGGAACATGTTATGTTATAAAGATAGATTATACCTTTGTAAGAATTCTCTCCTCAAACATAAAATTATTCAATAACTTGATCCTTCTCCACTTGGAGGTCACTTAATATTTTTGAAAATGTATCATAAAATCAAGCAATATTTCTCTTGGGAAGGACTCAAGGATGATGTTTATAAATATTTGGATGAATGCATGGTATGTCAACAAAATAAAGGTAGAACCATTAAGACCTTAGGTATTTGGCAGCTTTTATCCATCCCTAGCTAGTGTTGGGAAGAAGTTTCCATGTATTTCATTATGAGGATACCATTATTTGAGGGTAAAAATGTTATCATGGTAGTTTTGGATAGACTCACCAATTATTCTCATTTTTTCCCTTATCATAGCCATTTATTACCAGTACAATAGCTTTTAATTTTCTCAATGTAGTTCAAAAATTGCATGGTACTACAAATATCATTGTAAGTGACTGAGATCCTATATTTACTAGTAATTTTTGGACTAAATTATTTGCATGTTTGGGAACCTATTTGGATCATAGATCATCTTATAATCCTCAATATGATGGATAAATAGAGGTAGTCAACAAATGTTTGGAAGGGTATCTTCGTTACTATTTTTGCCAAACAAGACAAATGGGTTCATTGGCTACTAATTGTTAAATGGTGCTATAACACTCACACTTCTTCCAATATGTCTCCCTTTATGGCATTATATGGGTACCACCCCCAATCCATCACTTCATCTTTGACCATGCATCCTAAATTTCAATCTATAGAAGAACACATTCATCATCAATAAGACGTATTAGTTAGTTTGAAAGAGAATTTAGTAATGGCATAAATTTGAATGAATCATCTAGCGGAACAAACACTATAGTGAGTGGAATTTTGACATAGGTAATTAGGTCTTTATGAATTTTTATGCATATAAGTATATGTCTCTAAATCAATATAAAAAGGATAATAAACTATCACCGAAGTATTATGGACCTTATTAGATATTGCATAAAATTGGCAATGTGGATTAAAAGTTGGGATTACCCCTATCCACTCATATACATCTAGTATTCTATGTATCTTACTTGAAGAAGGTAATTATAAATAGATTTTCTACTTAGATTGAGTTACTTGAATTGGATGAAGAAGATATATTCATTCTAGAACTTGAATACATCCTTCAAATGCACACTAGGCAACTACGGACCAGAGTGATTAAGGATTATTTCATCAAATGGAAGAACCTACATTCTAAATATGTAACATGGGAGGATGAATCATTCCTACAATAATATCCTAGTTTTATTCAACATTAAGGGTAACATTATTTTGAAGGGAATATGTGTGTCTAACTTGTGGCTTACACACCTTCATATTATCTTTTTTTTCATTTCTCGATGTTTTTTGTATGGTCTACCTATAGACTATGGCTAAGTAGAGTATATATAGGAGGTAGTGGTTAGTATTTTATCATTATATTATGTATTTTATTCTTATTTCATTATTGTGGAGGTTTCCCCCTTGAAGTGGCTTAGTCATATTATTCAAATATTCTGCTATTTTTCCAACTATTATTATGGATCTACTTATTATACTCTTAATTATGTGATATATAATTATATTGTTGTGAATCATCTAAATAATTTCATTACATAAAATATGTCTCTCAAAATGTATGTGCAAGTTCAATGGAAAAGATATAGTCTTCTAGATCAACCAAATGGGAAAAAAATTATGTACATTAGATCCCATGTGGATATAAGGCCACAATGTAATCCTTGTATATTTAAATTAATAAATTAATTTGGTAGCGACGTTTGTGTGCTTACAATAATAAGAATACTCTTAGTGTCACCTAGTCAATTTTACTAAGGAATTAAATATACATTGTTATAATGGTGTGATGGAGCATTATTTCAATGTGTTAGCAAAATTATGTCAAACATGATCATTCAGGGATAATATTCAAAAAAATACAAAATATATCCTTGCATGTGGAGATGACCACATATGAGAACTTGAATGACCTATTTCTTGGGGGACTCGAGGATTGCATCCAATATGAGATATGCATGTTTAATATTTTTATTATATCTGATTCTATCATTGTAGCCCTTAGGATAGAGGAAATAACATTGGCCAACATAAGGTATATAGCATCATCATTCCCTCAACCTACCATAATTGACCCCTAAATAAATTAAATATAAAATGGGGAAAGGGTTATGTTTTACCTATGTTAGAAAATATAGTTGTGGTTTTAAATGTGTTGAAAATAAGTTGTTCTACATTGAAGGCACTAATGAAAAAGATGGAGAAGTAGAACTAAAATGTGTTGATTCCATGAACTTTTAACCTTTAACATCCCAAAAACCCCTAAGGTAGTGGTTTTATTTTTAAAATAGAAGGTAACAATATTGATTGACTCGAGAAGTACTGATAACTTCATCAAAAATTAGTTGATTGCATGTTTGAATTGTTTTATTTATCCATATCTAAAATTTTAGGTCATTATTATAGATGGTAGTATAATCAGTTGTACAAGGAAATATCATAGTATTAAACTCACCATGGGACATTACTTATTATATTTCCTAATGTTATCCATTACCATGGGTGGTAAAGACATTATGTTAGGACTCCAATGGCTCAATACCTTAGGAATGATTGAGTTGATTTTCTAGGAGATGTTCATACATTTTGATTTTGAAGGAAGGACATTTGAACTATATGAGCTATGTGAAAATTCCCAAATGTTGGTTATCTCTCATCAAATGTAGAAGATTATTAAAACAAGAGATGATGGGTTTGTGGCACATCATTTTTCATTAGAAGAACTTCCAAAAAAGGTGACTACATTTCCATACCTATAGAAAATTATAGAGTGTCACTCATTAGTTTTTTGAGATATGTCAAAAGGAATATCATCCAAATGGTATCATGGTCATGACATTTAGTTGGTACTAGGGATCCAACCACTCAACATTTTACCTTATAGGTATCCATATGTACAAAAGAGTGAGATTGAGAAGATGGTACAATAATTCTCTAGGCATGAATTATCCCATAGAGCCAAAGTGTTTATTCCTCTCTAGTGGTAATAAGGATGACACCTAGTCCATGTATCCAAGATATAGGGATCTAAATAAGAACACCATCAAAGATAAGTTTTGAAATTAAAAATTTTCTAGATAAGTTACATCATGTTGTATAATTTACTAAACTTGACCTTCACTTAGGTTATCATTGAATATAAATCAAATATGATGATATACTTAGGAAAATTTTCAAAACCCATGAGAGATACTATGGATTTATGGTGGTTCCCTTTGGCCTAAAAAATGTACCAACTACATTTGAAAGTTTGATTAACTCTATCTTGTGGCCATTTTTGTGGAAATTTATCTTGGTTTTTATTATGACATCTTATATATATGAAAACATGGTCAAAAAATTTGCATCATGTGAATCAACTTCTAGATATTCTAACACAACATAAATTTTATGTTGAGCCTCCAAAGTGTGTTTTTTGAGTCAATGAGGTGGATTTATTTTGTCACATTATTAACTATGAAGGCATCAAGGTAGACCCTCAAAAGATCAATTCCATGGTCGAATGGAAAGTGCCTAAATAAAATCACATATGGGGCTTATTAGGGCTCATATATTTTTCTCTTCAATTTGTAATTAATTATTGAAACATATACACACCACTCTCAACTTTATCGAATGACACATTCCTTTTATATTAGGTAGTTTCCAATGCATTTGAGAAGTCAAAGGATGCCATATGTACCACTCTAGTTATATCTACCCCATATTTTTCCTAGACTTCCATTGTTGATTTTGATGCTTCAGGGTATGGAATGAGGGAAGTACTCATGAAAGAAGGACTACCTATTAATTTTGAGAGTTGTCGACTCAAGGGAAAGAATTTATTGAAACACATTTATGAGAATGAAATGATGGGTATCATTCATGTAGTCATAAAATGGATATGTTATTTTATGGTAAGATAATTTAAGGTGAATTTAGATCATGATAGTCTCAAATACTTTTTAGAATAGAGACTATCATCATAAAATCAAAAAAAGGTGATCATGAAGATGTTGAGATTAATGAAATAAAAGGAAAATATAGTGATTAATGCATTATCTAAGAAGGAATGAGTCCACAGAGGCACTATTTTGTGCCATATTTGTATTTGAGGAAGATTGTGTGGAGAAGGAAAAATCAGAATGGATGAATGACACAAATTCACAAACTCTCATTCGATAGATCCAATAGGATCCGAGTATGTTAAAAAACAATGTATAGGAAGGGGATGCTCAATGGTACAAGGAACAATTATACATGTGTAATAACTCAACCCTTAAGTAAAATGTTCTTAAAAATATACATGCTTCATAAGTCAATGGGCACTCAAGATTCTTTAATATTGTCATAGAATTGTAATCACCTAAAAGTGACACTTGAGTGATAAAAGTGGTAATTAAGACCATATATCTATAGCTTAGCCCTAGACATATCCTAGAGCCTAATTTAACACTTATTTAGCCTTCATATGTGCCATTGTCATCCTAGTCATCCCTAAAGTAGTCTTAAACCCTCATTCTTGCATCCTAGCCCTTCCTTCCTAGGTTTTTACCACTTGGACACTAGCGCCATAATAGGGATAGTAGCACCACATGGCACTAATGTCCCACTAATGGATTTATTTTCCTTTCCCTCTTCTTTTCACAAATAGATTTATTTTCAAATTTTAGACCAATAGGATCAGCTTAGACCTCTTTTAACACCTGCACAAGCACTATAATAGTATTTATATATGACTTTTAGCGTTCTAACCACTAGATGGAAATCATATGCAAATTTAGAAAAAATTGTGCACAATTAAGGTTATCAATCCCTATTCTTCCCTACTTTTACATAGTACCATCTACAACATTCCTAAGCTTATATTACTTAGATTTTCAATCTTAAGCACATTCAAAAAACTAAATTCAAATCTCATACTAGATTTAATCAAACTTATACTAGCACTTAGGTGGGGAGAACTATATCAAGCTTGATCCCTCTTCAGAGTATTAGTATGTAGGAAAATCTCTTCATGGTGGAGTATTGATTATTTCCATCCTACTACACTAAAAACCACACTTTTTAGCTTGTATCAATTAGATGCCCTAGCAACATGGAAGATTAGGGTTTTCTCACAAAATTAGTCAAAATATACCATCTATAGGGTTTCAAAACTCATGCATGTAGGAATAGGCCTTACACATCTAGATGCAAGTGCATCTAGAATCTTAGGATAGTATTGAATAGAGGATACTACCTCTAAAATAGGGACACTATCACCACATTTCACTAATTTCTAATTAGGGTGCTACTATCCAAGAGGGGTTTTGACACCTAGATCTTGTTTGCAACATTCAGACTAGCTTCTACCTTAGCTTTTAGCCTTTAGATCATCCATCTCAATCATTTTCCAAATAAATTCTTATTTTCATTATTTATTTATTTTTTTAGAAAGTTCAAATTAAGTTAATTATATAAAAAATTGGTGTCTATATTTACTACATATTTCTACCCCGATTTGTTATACTATTTGGTGAACCTAACTTACTTCAAATAGTGCACAAACCCTAACCCTATATGTTACTGGGGTTTGTATCCTTATTATTCCAATTTTTATTTTTTGTATTAATATTTTAAAATTTCATACATTTTATTTTAGCATCCCTATTTCACTTTGTTTAATATATGCCATCTAAAAATTTTATCTCTCTTCCATTAAGAATAAGTGGTGGGCTTAGTGGCAATCCTATTGAGCACATTTATATTCCTTATATTTAAGATTATATCATGGACAAGGGACTATTTTTAACTCCCATCATTGATCCTTTACACCTTGATTATGTGGACTTCAATGATAATGCATCCAAACATGAACAATATAATCAAGATCAAGATGATACACAAGGTTGGAATCAAGACACTCTCCCTCCACTTAACAATGAAAACCTAATTATCAATAAGGATGATATTTTACATAAATTATAATATATACTTTGGGATAAGCACCATGATCATGCACAAATTTTACAATCCATAATGGAAATAAAGAATAAATTAAATAATGCTCAATCTTCTACTCCCCCAAATAATAACATTGTTACACCTACATTGGGGAAAACTCAGCTAGCACAATAACAAATTTTAACTCAATAACCTTTAATGATAGCTACAACTCTTATGGATATTTCTTCCACTCTAGATATAAAATCCCTTATGCAAGAGGTCCATACTCTATAGGATAAGGTGTTACATCTTGAACAGGGAGCCACTAAGCCATCACATGCCTTAAATTCTCATGTTATTTTATATACACCTTTGGCACATCACATAGAATCAACTCCTTTGCCATCTATATTCATGTCACCTAAGCTTATCTTGTATGATGGTAAGGGTGACCTAGATCACCATATCTGAGCTTTCCATGTAGCATGTTTGGACTACAAGTCCAATGAGTATCTCCTCACTAAGTTATTTCCACATAGTCTAAAGGATTATGCCTTATAATTATTTTATGATCTACCAAATTAGTCTATCACTACATTCAATCCATTAGAATATATTTTTATATCATATTTCTCCATAAACATCAGTGATAAGATATCATATGCTCAAGTAGCATAACTAAAAAAAATAAAATGAGCCTAATATAGAATACATCTTGTGATATAATACCATATTGGCCAAGTTGACTAGCCCCATGGCAGATAAAGGGATTAAAGAGATCTTCAAATAGAGCCTAATACCAACATTACATGAAGTTATCATATTCAAAATGTATCCAACCTTCATAGATTTATGCCACATAGTGAAAGAAAGAGAATTCAAGCTTCTCTCTATGGGAAAACTCAAATATACAAGTGGATTAGAATCAACTACTAAGATTTATATAGTAAGTCTCCATACAAGGTAAGGGCCACTAAAAATGAGAGTGATCCAAAGGCCATAGTTAACACAACTTTAGAACCATCTCCTCACCTAGTTTTATCATCTCCTCCATGCAAATTTTTCACCAACCTTCTAAAATTTCTAGCATGTGATTTATAATAGCTCTTAGAATGCAATGTCATATCTCTTCCTCCCATCCAAGAGGTTGATATGACATGATATCTTCAAAATAAATATCATTATAATGCATTCTAAGAATATCACAGGTCACCAAGCCATACTATAAACTGATGCATCAACTTTAAACATAAGATACAATATTTGATAGATTTTAAAACTATTAATGTGGGCACACCTACAAAAGCACCCAAATTTCAATAAATGGAAGCTAAGGAATTAAAAATATTCTTAGATACATTTATAATTCATATAAAAATGAGGTATTAGGTACTTCAAGTGCTCATTACATGTATCTGGAACATATACCACTAGCATCATATCACACAACTACAGAGGATGCACACCCAATACATAATATCATTGGTGTGTATAATACTATAGTTCTAAATAGACCACTCATCAATTTCTTAGAGTTGGATATTCTTGATGACAATTCAGATTTATATGTACTCTTTGTATGAGCATACATAGGTCATCATCCTATCCAAAGTGTTATGATTGACAATAGGTCAAGTATTAATATGTACACTATCATACTTCTACAACATTTGGGGTATTTAGAGTAGGATATATATCCTAAAAACACTTTTATCCATGTTTTTAGTGGCCATGTTCAAAGTTTCATCAAGGATATTGTAATTCCATTACAAGTTAGACCAGCACATGTGGCCACTAGATTATTAGTAGTACCTAGTGTAGGCATATCTGGTTAAAACATAGTTACCAATTATAGATTTGAGCACATTTCCTATCAATATTCCATAGAGTTCAATGGATCCACTAGTATAGGTGATGTCTATTCTTATATTGTTTCCATGTACACATACTATCCCATGGAGACCATTATTAGAGAGACTCTTATGTTAGAGATATATTGCAGATTCTAATGGGCCTCCCTTTATTCACTTTCTTCTAAGATAAATATTATTGAGTTCTCAAGGTTCTCAACATAGGTAATCTATGCCAACTACAACATATTCTACCATATGGGTCCTTAAGACCCTATAGTTTATAGGACACCACAATTAGTGTCATGGATTCCTAGTACCACTTCATAATTAGGTCCAGATGTAAATCACTTGGTACAACAAGTTCTAGGACCATAGTTAGCTTTTCACACATCATGTATGATCATTTTTCCTTTATTTAATATATGCCATATTAATAGTGACTCTCCCATGAAACTCATCGGTTAGTATTGTTCCTCCCTTTTTGTACATACTTTCCTTATCTCTTGATACTTATATATAGTTTAATTTTCATGTTGCTTGTACATAGCTTATCTCTATAAAATATAAAAATAATATAATATTTCAAAAAAATATACAAACATTCAAATATTAACTCAAAAAATTCAAAACTATATATTATATGCATTACCATTTTTACACTTCTTATATTTTCTAGACACTACATATGCTAGCTATCATAGTATATTCAATTTTATCATGCATATATGCTTCGCTTTTTCTTGTCAAGTGTTTGTAGATTGTTATAATACTTAGGTCCACTACACCAATCTAAATTTTTTATTATATACTGACTAGGGGCATATACACTGATACATGGGTTCTTCATTTGACGTATTCACCCATATTGGGTCACCTTATACATAGTTTAGATTACTAGGTTACATCTTTATATAATATACATCATAGATTTATCATTGCTATATCTTGGTATTGATCAAGCTACACTTATATTTTTATTGTTTACTACTATTTTAGACTTAGTATATGTACATCTTGGATCTTACACATTTATATTACATGTTCATGCATACTTTAATTTTTATCTTTCCTAGTTTAGACTTGAGTGTATCTCTATGATTATTATATTCAAGGGAATTTTAATATGCCACTTCTTTTCACATTGTGTATGCTTTGGACATGTTCCCATGTCCTTGTGTGTGCCTTCCTAATTATATATGTAGGCATTTGATCATGTCCTTCTATGTGGATCTATGTAAACTTGCTTATTGATTGTATATGTGGACATTTTAAAATGTCCTTGTATGTATTATTTTCTCAAATTTATTGACATGTGCCCATGTACCTTGTATTTTTTCCCCTTGGCCTACTTTATGTGCCTCATGTGTGTTGTATGTATGTTTTATTGTATGTGCCATGGCGATGACATTTGTCTCTTGCTTGTTACAAACTCTTGTTTTAGGTGCCATGAGGGACCTCATGCATATCCCCTTCCTAATTAAATTTCTTGATGGACATCATACCCCATCCCCTTAGGTAACTACTCAGTTATTATTCAAATTTATTGTTACATACATTTTTATTTTTATCTTGACAATATTGTGAATGTTAGATATAACATACATTGCACATTACACACTTAGACTCAAATTATCTTACACTCTAATGTTATGTATGCACATTATATTAGATTATTATGTAGATATTATATATGCTTTAACTAACACAAATTTAATAGAGCTTTTTCTTTTGAGGATAGTTCTTGTACAAGTTGAACAAATCCCATCAAAAGAGGGGGCATTCATAAGGTTTTATCACATAGATTAGGTTCCCATAATGCATTCACAATACATTTTCAACACACAAGCTTAGATTATAAAAATTAGACTCAAGTAAACATGATGGAAAAATAATGACATAGATATTAGCTTAATTATACAAAAATTAGGGTAGACAGTCATTAGCACCTAAATTCAGACACTAGCACCACATGGATCTACTTTCCAAGATATGGTGCTACTATCCAATAGCCTTAGCTTTAAAAAATATATATTGGTCAAAAAATTACAATAGGTATAGTCCAAGTTTGCATAGGTTTGGTTACAAATTTACCATTTTTTACTTAATTTAGATCAAATTCATACCAATTTAGCTTAGTTCATACCAGTTTGCTCATATTGGGGGTATCATGCATGACATGACCAATCCTATTTTCAATCTAGATACTTAGATATAGATTATTAAAACTTATTCTAGAATCCATATACTTAGATATTATATTTGGAGGCATGTGTGTGGCATGTTATTTTTATATGCTCACTTAAACATCGGTTGATTGGATGGAATGACAAACTCCATATCATTCTATACAATGTATACATCCTACATCATATTCTAGGTTGCACACCAACTTCATGCCTTACTCCATCTATAGTGGTTGGCATTCTTGAGTGGCTTGAAACTACCTAATATACCTGAGTGGACATAAATTTGGCATTTCTAATTAGATAATTCTAGTTACACTATGTAGTTTCAATTTTAGGTGCACCTACTACACATGGGTAGAGGAAATGATGAATTCATAATTTAATTAATTTCTTTAGCCACCTACATGAGAGGGTTGTACACACCATCAAATCAATCAAATTTATTCACATGTCATGATCCACTAAGTAGGGATGGGTGATGATGGAGTCAAAATTAGATTGAGTTCTTGAGCCACCCACACATTGAGGATGTAGAAAGCCATCATCTTAGTCCAAGTTATTCACTAATTTATCATTATATACATGCACACACATAGGTTATCACCAGGTTTATGCATTGGTTCATGTACCCAATGAGATTTATTTATTCATTTCCTCTCTCTTATCCATTTACTCACCTTTTCTCAATTTTAATTATTTACATAGTTTTATCTTTATTTTTGATATCTCTTGAGTAAATAATGATCTATGCATGTTTCACTTGTAGAAATTCATTAGAGCATGCTTCACATACTCATACCTAGCTTCATGGACTTCACCTCTTAGGTAAGTCTAGGTATGCTTATTTTACTTTTATCCTAGTCATTTAGCTTTATTACATTTCTAGAAAAAAGGGGGGAATGTAATCACCTAAAATTGACATGTGACTGCTAAGAGTGTTACTTCATACCACCTATCCCTAGATTAGCCTTAAACCTATCATAGAGCCTATTTTCATACTTATCCAGCCTTCATTTGGGCCACAGTCATCCCTATTCATCCCTAAATCAATCTTAAACCCTCATTATTACATCATATCCCTTCATGCCTAGGGTTATGCCACTTGGACACAACCACAATAATAAGGATAGTAGTGTCACATGGTGTTAGTGTCTCAATAATGGTGTTATTGTCATTTCCCTCATTTTTTCAAAAATAGATATATTTTTAAATATTAGACCTCTTAGGGTCATCTTAGACCTCTTTTAGCACCTGTACAAGCACTATAATAGTATATATACATGATTTTTATCCCTTTGAATACTAGATGGAAATCAGATGCAAATTACATATACTAACTCAGAATAAGTTGTGCACAATTAAATTTATAAATCCCTATTCTACATTACTTTTTCATACTATGATGTACAACATTCCTAAGCTTAGATTACTCAGATTTTCAATCTCAAGAACATTAAAAAGACTCAATTCAAATATCATACTAGATTCACTTTCACTTACACCAACACTTAGATGAGGAGAACTACATTGGGCTTGATCCCTCTTCAGATTATTAGTATATAGGCAACTCTCTTCATAGCAAGGTGTTGAGTATGTCTAGTCTACCCCACTAACAAACACACTTTTTAGTTTATATCAATTAGATTCCCTAGAAACATATATTATTATGGTTTGCTCACAAAATTAATTAAAATATACATGGTTTCAAAACCCATGCACATAGGAACTATGATGTTATGAATTTGATGATGGAGGGGAGGTTAGATCAAGTGTTAGTTTTTATATAAAACAATGAAATGAAAGACACATTAACAAGCTTATAACCTTCATGCCTAAATCATAGAGGGGTATTAGTGAACAAACAATAAATGACAAAGCTCAACTAAAATGCAAATAAACTTACAAATTTTCATTACCTTCCTTGAATGTTCCAAATGATGTGTTCTTTTGGTTTGCTTGGCTTGTGCTCAAGAAGTTTGTGGTAATGGAAATTGGATATATCCTTATCTCCTTGGCACCATTTATAAATTGATGTAGTTTTATGTATCTTGACGGCTTTGCTTGTGATTTTGGCATTATAACACTATGTATTTTATTCATGCACCAAATCTTACATTATAACTTTACTATGTCCAAGCTCTACAAATGAAGAGGTAAATACTTGTGTTTATAGGTTTAATAACTAACCAAAACTCAAGGTGATATAGAGTGTAGTTATAGCTTGTAATGGGTTCAAACCTAACCTCAATGAGTTAGTTAACCCCAGTAGATTTAAAATGTGTCAAATGGTCATGATTAACAATGAATATGCATGTTAAGATATTGTTGGATATTTGATAACTCACAAAAAAGTAATTATGAATTCCTAGGCTATTCTTTGATTTTTGAATTTTCTTTTTGATAATTCATTAATTATTCATGGTAAATTCAATTAGGTATTTGATTAGGTTTAGCATTTTAATTAATTTTGTTTAAGATTTTTAGATTTTTATAAGATTTAAATTAATTAATTTGTGTATTTGCCCCATTTAATTGGTTTATAGGCCAAATTGCATGTTACAAAGATAAATTTGAGATGTTTAGTGATTATTAGGATATATTTTTAAAGGGTGGTAAGAATTGGTCTAAAGTCTAGTATGAAGCCATTGGTGGTCAGTTTTAGGTGTTTGTAGTTTGCCCCTATTTGAGAAGGTGTTGCAAGCTATAAACATAGTAACATCTTATCAAAGATTAAAAAGGTCCTATATTATTATGACTTCAATGGTAATGGATGAATTGCAGGTTCCCCCTCAAGGGAGTGGTTAGCAAAGGGGTCAAAAAATGGTCCCTCAAAAGAAGGAAATGAGTGGACCAAACAAATGAAAATGATGGGGTATAAGGGACTAATTTCCAAAAATGTGGTTATAATCAGTGGCATATGGAGCTACCCCAATTAGGGTAGACAAACAGGATGATTTACCCATAGGTGGTTATAATCATCGACATAGGTGGGATAATATACAATGGTTTACCCAAAGGTGGTTATAAACATTGTATATTGATAGTGGAAAACATGATATGGAAGGTGAAAGTGGGATGGTATACTATGATTTTCCCATAGGAAGTTATAATCACTAGTATCTTGATTATGGTAAACAAATGGGATGATATATAATGATTTTCCTAGAGGTAGTTATAATCATTAGACCCTAACTATGTCAAACATGATTGATCGAAGATGATGGTATATTGATATAGAGGATAAAGATGAATTTTAGGCAACCTACTAAGAGGGAGATGCTCATTTGAACTAGCAAAGGTTAAAATTCTTTTGTTGTTTAATTACTATGTTTAAGATATGATCTAGATTGATCAAGAATGTTGTTGGTATAGGTGCCAAGGAGATAGCATTGCTTCATTATTGAAGAAACTCTTCAAGCTAGTTTTTATTGTAGCACATGATGGTAGCCATCATGATAGAACACCATGAAGACATGGACAAAATATGCATAAGGACTCACTCACAATCTAATACTCAAGAGAAAATAACACACCAATGATAAAAACCATGATGATAATGTTGACATCTAAATATGGATGGATTTAAGAAGAATGTGTAAGGAATCACCTAATTAATGCATGTAGACTAAATCAAGGCATAACAAGAAAGCAAAAAAATAGGCACACAAACCAAAAAAAACAAACAAAACACATAGAAAAGAATAAAATAAAATAAAACAAAGAGAAGATGACAAATAAACAAACAATGGTTAGTCATAATGTTAGTACAAACAACATGATACAAACAAGATGACAAACATTGCCCCTATAAAATAGGTAACAAGTTTAAAAATAAATAAAATGGGGGATTAGAAGAAAAGGTAGGGGTGGCCAAGTGGTCTCCATATGCATTAGGCAAGTGGACATTGCCTACATAGTTCCATGGATGTAATGTCCAACAAAAAATTTAGGCCAAATGTAGTTCTCCCAAGAAATGAGATAGAACAAACTAATGTGTTAAAGAAAACATGATGGATATGATAGAATAATATGGTAATGGTATTTCAAAATGGCAAGTGTGTGGGATAAGACAGCCAATAAAGATGGGGAAACTAAATGAAAAGTGGTTTATTATGACTTAGTGAGGGTTCCCATAATCCTTAAGGTAAATAAGTGGTTAATGTTTTTGGTTTTTCTAAAGAAATTTTAAAAATATTTTTGTAATTTTTAGAGTATCTCAACTCGATAGAAAATGATGAGACACTAAACGATCCAAGACCACAAAATGAAGAGAGCATTCAAACTTGAAATTTCTTGAAAAATGGTGAGAGCATGACTAAGGGGTGACTGAGCTGACATTAATAAGTAGTGAGCACTACCTACATAGTCCCAAGATGGGACCTTAATTCACTTATAGTTATCCCTTGCAATAGATGAATCTGACTAGTGTAGCAAATGATTTAAACAAAATAAGCATAGTTGGCATAATGGCATAGGAATGTTAAGTTGGTACATCAAGGCAAAATAAACAAATGTTTCCCCTAGTTTTCCCATAGGTAGTTATAACTAAAAAATAATTGCATAAGTTAATGAAACTAATATGCCCATGGGATTTTTCATTGCATCCATGTATTTCTCATCAAATCCAACTCTTGTAGGTGAGATACTTGATAGTCATCATCATCATCATCATCATCATCATCATCATCATCATCATCATCATCATCATCATCATCCAGGACATGCTTCAAAAAGATACGTAATGAAGGTAATTTAACCTCAATGGGAATAATGTCTTCAGTACCATAAGAAAGTGAATATAGAGTGGTGCCATTTGGAGTGCGGTGATTGGTGTGGTATGCCCAGAGGGCATAGAATATTTGAAGATTCCAATCATGGTTTAAATCATTGATAATATTTGTGAGGATGTTGACAATAGTTTTTTTAGATGCTTCTACCTGGCCATTAATTTGAGGGTAATATGCCATGGAAAAATGTTTTAGATTTTGTACTCGACACATAGCGATTTGGCATCCTTATTCTTGAATGATCCACCATTATCAAATATAATGTCA
This sequence comes from Torreya grandis, assembly GCA_037957365.1. Taxonomy (NCBI): domain Eukaryota; kingdom Viridiplantae; phylum Streptophyta; class Pinopsida; order Cupressales; family Taxaceae; genus Torreya; species Torreya grandis. The sequence goes on from JARHVA010001076.1 coordinate 937,672, forward strand.
TATGGGATACTATAGTGGTAAATGAGATGGTTAAATATGAATTTTGAAATTTTTTTTCTAGTCATGTGAGGGGCATAGCTTCAACCCACTTAGTGAAATATTCTATGGTGGTAAGGATATGTTTATGGTCATTAGATAAGGTGGGGTTTATCTTCCCAATGAGATTGAGACCCCATGTAGCAAATGGCCATGGTGTAAGAATTGGTTTTAGAGTCTTGGCTAGGGCATTAATCATATTGGCATGATGTTGACATTTATCACTCTTTTTCACATATGCAACTACATCTACATCCATCATTGGCTAGTAGTACCCAGTACGTAAGAGATTTTTGGATAGGACTACCCCATTGGTGTGGGATCCACATACTCATTCATGAATTTCCCATAATTCTAGTGTAGATTATCTCGAAGTTAAATAACTAAGTAGAGTTCCATCAAAATTGTGATGGTATAGGGTTGGTCTGAATAAAGTATAACGTGTAAAATTGTAGACAAAGGCTTTGGATTGTTTGTGAGATATGTCAGGTGGCATAACTTTATCATGAAGATATGCATATAGTTCTAAATACTAAGTAGAGATGGGACCAATAATATCATAGATCATTATGATATTTGAAGGTTCATAAGTTGATGCTAGCAAATTTTTAATGAGAAACTGGTATTCATTGGTTATATCTATTTATCAAATTAAAGATCCAATAGTAGCCATGGCATCTATTATTTTTCTACTAGCCCTTGGTATATGTTTAAACTAGACATCAAAAATATTATGCTTGAGGGTGTCAACTATGGCTTTGTATGTCACCAGCTTGTCATCTTTGGTCTAAAATTGGTCTGTAACCTAATTGATGAGTAACTGAGAATCACCATAAACCTTTAGATGATATATTTTCCATTTTACTACTTATTGAAGTCCTACAATGAATGCTTCATATTCATCTATGTTGTTGGTACAAGGAAAACTAATCTTGAATGGCTTAGGGATTAGATCCCCCTATGGTGTAATGAATAAAAGGCCTACCCTTGATCCATGTGTTGTGAGTGATCTATCAAAATATAGCTTTTAGTTCTGATCCTCAAGAGGTGATTTGATGATGGTCATAATGGATTTGTCTAGGAATTAGAATGTTAGTGGCTTTGTATCTGTAAGGGTGCTTCAGCAAGTTGATCCACAAGAACCTGCCCCTTGATGGATTTTTGGTTGACATACTCTATCTCAAACTCACTAAGAAGCATGATCCATTTGGCTATGCAGCCTTGTAAAGCTACCTTAGATATTAGATACTTAATTAGATATAATTTTTAAATGACCATGGTCTTGTTGTTAAACATGTAATGTCATAGTTTTTGAGTTGTGAAGACCATAGCTAAATAATATTTTTCAATGGGTGGATAATTATGCTCATATGTGACCAATGTATGACCTAGATAGTACATGGCATGTTCCTTTCCATTATCATCATGTTGAGCTATAAGTTCCCCTAGGGATTTATTGATCATTGATAGGTAAAGGAGGAATAGTTTTCCTGACATAGGAGGAAGTAAAATAGGTGAATTTGCAAGATATTCCTTTATTTATTGAAAAGCTTTCTAATAATCATCATCCCAAATAAATGTTACACTCTTCTTCAATAGGTGTGTAAATGGGTGTCACTTATCCACTAATTAAGATATGAAACATCTGATGGATTGGATCTTACCCTATAAACTATGGAGCTTCTTCAAATTGGTCAATGGTGGCATGTCTGTTACAGCTCATACTTTGGCTGGATCAACTTCAATGCCCCTAAAAGACATAATGAATCCAAGAAATTTTTTTAAGTAACTCCAAAAACACACTTCTTTGGGTTGAGCATAACTATATATTCATACAATCACTCAAATATCCTCATCAATGATGTTGGATGATCGGTACTAGTCTTTGATTTACCTCAAATATCATTGATGTAGTCTTTAACAATGTCATGCATAATATCATGAAATATGATGATCATGGCTCTTTGGTAGGTGGCCCCTACTTTTTTGAGACCAAATGGCATAACTTGATAATAAAATGTTCCCCATGGAGTGGTGAATATTGTTTTATGTTGGTCTTCTAGTGAGATTTAGATTTGATTGTAGCCTAAGAATCTATCCATTAGAGAAAGAATCTCATAACCCATTGTGGATTTGATAATCATGTCAATGTTTGGAAATGGAAATTAATCTTTAGGGAAATATTTGTTTATGTCTTGAAAATTAGTGCATATTTTGATTCTTTTTAGGTTCTTACTGACTAGCACAACATTGGAAATCCATTCAGAATAGTCAATTACCCTAATATATCTTACTTCCAAGAGTTTTTCTAACTCTTTATTTACTAATACAGTAATATGGGGATGCATTTTTCATAGTTTTGTTCACTAGTTTGGTGTTAGGATGTACCAAAAGGTGGTGAACAACCAAGGTGGGGTCCAAACTTGGCATGTAAAAGTAGGCCCATGCAAATATATCTAGGAATTCCCTCAAAAGGGTTGTAACAACTTCATATTCCTCTTTTATGAGATATGCACCTAATTTGATCCACTTTGGATCATATAGAGTCCCAATGTTAACTTTTATCATGTCTTCCACTAGAAGGTTTGAACCATCTTCAAGAATAGTGGCCAAAGATTTGAATTGTTTGGCAATGTTAGAGTCCTTTATTAGGACTAGTTCTTCGAATTCTCCTAGGGATAATGAATCAAATCTACCAAGGGTATGGATGGCCATGTAAAAAAATTATTGGTAACTCTTGGATGATGTGATCAAAGGTTTTTTTTTTCTTCAAGACTAATTTTAGACCCATAGACAAGTTCATCATTATTAGTGTTCTAGATGATTCGATCAAAAGCCTATTATTCTTCAAGACTAAAGTCAGACCCATAGATAAGTTCATCATTTGTGGTCTCTTGGTATATGTTTTAATAAGGTTTAACACCCCCATCTAATGGTGCCTAAAATAGGTTTTCACCACTAGACTAGCCTTTATCTTTAATATTTCCTAGTCTAAAAGTACCTCAAAGAGGTTTTCACTTTGGGATCTCAATGTTTTATTTAATTATTTTTGGCTCAGGGTGTTCACCCATTCTCCAGAATAGGCTTCAAGATCAAACTTGATTGAGAACCCTTGTTTGTGGTTTCCCAATGAAACATTATCCCTAAGGCCTAAAAAGTTTTAAAAAGCTTCATCATTCTAAAACTCATCAACTGGCACATGTGATTCTTATTGGCCCTAGTCTATCAGTTGAGGATAATATAATAGTAGTGGATTATGGTGAATGACTAGTTAAAGGGTAAAAATGGCATTAGTGTCAAAAAAATTGGTATAAGTTAGTTCATATAAAGGGTTGTGATCAGACTCTACTTTCTTGTTGCCATTGTCATCACTAGTCATTGGTGATGGAACACAAATAAGATATGAGGGGTCACCCCTAAGTGATTTAAATCCCATAGGTTATTTTATACCTAATCATATAAATTCACTGAAGTGTTCCTTATTAATTTGGCCCAAGGCCTCCTCCTTCATAGTCTTGGTTCTTCATGATCCAATTAGTAATGGGGTACTTGGAATTTTTTTAATAATCAGCCAATTTATCATTGTACAACCATGCTTAATAATCTACTAGAGGGTCTTGTTCTTGTCTAGAGGGTGGTATTAAAGTGATAGGTGTTGGAGTATGCAGTTTGGATTTACACTTTTTCTGCCATTCTATGTAAGGTGGTTTAGATTTTGGTCTTCCATAAGACTTGGGATTCTATGGAAGCTTAGCAATATGAAAGGTGTCATGGGTCAAATATTCTCCTAGGCCATTAGCTGAGATGGTATAATGATTGGACATTTTAGGAGGCAACATGTGGAAAAGTGATTCAAGGGTATCATGGTCAATACAGTTGGCCTCTAGTGAATCAACAAGTATTGCTTTCCCCTTGACCTTTTTGGAAACTAGATTCATGCTAAAATGGTATTTATAACTTTCAAACTCAACCTCTAAATGCTTACAATGCTTGTATAGATGCAAATATATTGGAATCATAACCTCCATTCCTAAATGGGAAAACTTGATACACCAGTTTAATGTTGATGGGATTTCATGAATCATGTGTATCCAAGGTCTACCCAAAAGCATATTGTATGATAAATTGAGATCAACACATGGCATAGGGTATCATGGGTAAATTGCCCAATGATAAATGGCAAGCTAATGGTGCCATATGATTCTCATTCTTCATTGTCCTAGGCCTTGATGATGATTGTTTCTACTTGTAGATTTTTTGTCATGTACTCGAAAAGATTTATGAGATTTAGAGACATATTCAAGCTAGATCCATTGTCTATGAAGATATGCTTCACTTTGGGTCATGTTATATAGACTTTAATGTATAATGGATTGTTATGTAGTGGTCCAAGGGATGACATATCACTTTGGTTGAAGGTTAATTATTGGTCTGGAGCTAGGTGTCCAACCAAATCTTGAAATTTATCTGGAGATATGTCATTGGGAACTTTATTTTATCCAAGGAATTTTATCAAGATGTTTTTGTTGATGGTGGATATATACAATAAATCCAAAATGGATATTTATGCTAGCATCTTTTATAATTGTTCCACAATGTTGAATTTCTTTTATTAAATAATTGTAAATGGCTTGTTCCAAGGAAGAATGGTTGGTTGGATGATGGGTAAAGTAGTAGATGGTTGTGGGCTTGGTATGGTAATCTTTAACCACTAAGTTATTATTGAATAATTGGGATTAGATATAGGACCATTTTTACTAAAAAATGATGGTGGAGGGGAACCAGATAGGATAAGTCTTGGTCAGTGGTACACTTGGGCATGGTCATGTGATAAAGACAAGTTATTATTATAAGGTTCAAACATGGGAATCCATGCTTTTTGGTTCAAGTTTATGTGGTCCCAAGTCAAATAAGGATTATCAGTATAGGTTGGTTGATTAGAAATGATTATAAATGATCTTATGTAATTGGTACTTGGTCTTAGATTAAGGAGATGGTGTTAATGTGACCTCCTACAATATGGCCTACAATTGTACTGTAGTTATGTGCAACTGCATGGTAGGTCTGTTAGTTTTTGGCCTTACTTTTGTCCATTATTTTGATGTTGTTGGTTCTATTATTGATTTTGTTGGTTCTATTGGTTATGTCTTAGTTGTTGATACTATTATTGTAATTGTTTCATTGGCCACTATTATTATTGTTGTCATTGGTTATTATGTTGGGGAAAAGGGTTTTCATAAACTCCAAGGTTTTGATTGGATGTAGAAGATCCACAATCTAATGTGATCTCTCCATTTTCCAATATATTATCAATGACATGTTTAATTTTCACACAATGATGTAAATTATGGCCATTGACCCAATAATACTCATAGAATTTCTCTAGCCTATACCAGTCTAGATAGATATTACCTTCAGGATAGTGCTTTGGAATAGGCTAGTCAATCAAGTTAGCTACAAGCTTATGAAACACATATTCAAGGGGATCTCCAAGTTTACTAAGGACAAAATGAGTTGTCATAGTTCTCCTTAGAGGAGGGTTTTGAAAAGGCATAGGTTGTATTTATTGCACTAGTATAGGTTGTTGTGCTTATTATGTTTATTATGTTTGTTAAAGAGGTTGTTGGTTAGGAGTTATTTGTAAATGCAACATAGGTTGAGTAGATGGTGATTTCACCATTTGGACATATCGTGACTCTATTACTCCATTCCATACAACATTCTTTTTATGATTTAACTACTTGGCTTTGTCATAGTTATTGGCATAGGCTGGTTGTGATGTTTGTACTTGGACTTAGTTCTAGTTTTGGCCATTTTTTTGGTTTTGATTTTGGCCATTAATCTGATTTAATGAGGTAGGATTAATCATCCCTTTATTAATAAGGACTCTTTCAATAAAAAAAACCTTTGTCAGTGATTTCCTTGAAAGAGTGTGCACATTATAACTCCAAATTGTAAGATGTCTTATTGTGTGGATTTTTGGTAAACACCATAGCTAGTTATTTTTTTGGTAGATTGTGGGTAAAATAATTTGTAATGGATCTTCATCACTATAAATAGCTGCAAAGCTTTCACTAGCCTTTTGTTTTGATTGTGTTAAGTCTACTAATGAAATCTCATGCTCGGTATTATAAGAGAAGTATTGCACAAACTTGTATGATAGGTCATCAAAATTAGATACTAAATTCTTGGGTAATTTTAGAAACCATTCCAATGCTTGTCCTACTAGGCTCCTTGTAAACAACAACAATAGGTATATGTCACTATAGGCCACTGGTTGACATACAACAAATAATTTTGTTAGATGGGCCTTGGGGTCACCTTTCCCCTTGTATTTGTTAAACTTTGGTGGTTCATACCTTGGAGGAAATGGTATTTGAAATTACTCCATGTTGAAAGGGTAAGTTCATGCATTGTCCAACTTAAACTTTTTGATATGTTTTCCTACTTGGATGAGGGCAATTGCATCCTTCATTTGTTGTAGTTCTTATACGAGGAAACTAGTGGGATCATTAGCTTAAGGTAATGGTTGGGTGATTAAAATTGGATCACTTTGATCAGGGTATAATGGAGGCATTTATTTTGGAATGTTAGATGGCTAAGGAATGGACTAGGAATATGCATGCATGGATTAGGGTGTGATTTTTGAAATTGCACATACTATGGTACAATATTTGGGTCGAGATTGGGTATATAGGCCTAATGTTGGGAATAATGTGGTTAGGATGGAGTAATATGGACATAATGTGTCTATGAGGTTGAATAAGGACATGATATCGATTAGTCATACCTTGTTAATTGAGGGTAACTTGTAAAATAAGGGCCTATTATTGTACTTGTGACATATTGGTACAAAAGGCAATTATTGCCTAATAGGTACTTGTGGAACATTAGAACCTCATGGTTACATGAAACCCTATTAGGAAGTGGATGCATGTTTGAGATTTGGCATCTATGGCTGACTAATACTAATATTTTATTAATTATACATTATTTGGGTTTGGATCGACATGTTAGTTTGTGATTGAATAGGTATTTTCATCACTACCTGATGAGGTGGAACATTGGTTTCCCCCTATTGAGATGGAAAGATGTTTTGCCTCTAATGAATGGCTATATTAGATGGTTCATATTGTTGTGTAATACTACTCATCATTTATTGGGGTGGAGTAACATTCGTCACATTTTGTTGAGGCATGGTACTGGTCACTGGTTGACTATTTAATCCTTGTGGTTGGGTTGTTGAAGAAGCAGTTTGTTGAGGATTAGAGGTAGTGGGTTGAAGTTGAGAGATATAAAATCCTACCCCATGCATTTGAGAACCACTTATGGTGTTGGTTAAAGGCATATTTTTTTGTTGACTAGTTGTTTATGTGTTAACACCATTTTGGTTTGGATTAGATATTACTTATGTATTGTCCACTATGTTCAACTCACTATTTTGTGTAGAAATAGAAGACACTTCCTCAATAGTTGGGGTATTGAACATGTTTTTTCCTAAGGTAATCTATGAAACTAGGTATAAACCTTTATTTTCTTAGATTGTTAATTCAATTAAGACTCCTATCAAAGGAACTAACTTAATAAGAGGTGTGTTTGACATGGTCATATTATTAAAGTTATGCACTAGGTTTTGACATGTCTGGTATGTTGTTTGCATTTGAATGAAGTGGTCCTCCATAAGGCCCCTTTATGTGACAAGCATATGAGGATATTGATATGGCATCAATATTATAGCATGAGGGTTGTTATAAGAAGCATGTTCATTTTTATAATTATAAGACAAGTTATAAGGTCCTCTTGGTAGACTTGGCATGTTGTCATGGGGAAAGTCTACTGAAAACATAAACCCTATCTCATAGTTCAATGGAATTATAATGTAATTTGGTTATTTTTTCACTTGTTCTATAACTAAAATTGTGTTATCTAAATATTGGTCCATTTTTTCTTAGTCTTATTCCATGTATAGAGGCATTCTAACCAAATAATAAGCCAAAGGATCTTGACTTTGTTCCCCTGTTTGAGTGTTGTATGGTGGATGAGAATCCATATCCAAAACAACATCATCTTCATAAGGGTTTTGAACAAAGTCCTCTTTCATGAAAACATTCCCATATCCTAGATTATACATGTCTCAACTACATGTATAATGAGACATGGTTAAATCAATGGCAAAGATTTCATGACAAGAGAGGTTAGAGTTCTAAAAACTCTAAAAATCTATGTCTAACTTGGTCAAAGGGTGGAGTTGTATCTCCAAAAATGGTTTATATAAAGACCTGGTAAAAAATAGTATAATTTCAAATACCTAACGTTAAATGTCTCACACAAACAAGGTCAAGTAAAATGAAATAAAAACAAGATGCCAAACTCTAGGTCCAAAGATGTTCCAACTAGGTCTAATTAGGAAAGGGAAATTTTGATAGGGATTTTGGCCAAATGTGACATTAAAATCTAGGTTCAAATAGGCAAGTGATAGGACTCGTGTCCAAACATGATGTCAAAATCTAGACTTGAAATAAAGGATGATTTTAATCTAACAAATTTGACACACTTTGGCATAAATAAGGCACTTGATTCTAGACATAAATGTGATCAAATTGGTATGAGGCACTAAATAAAAAGGGGCTTGGTGATTAATTGATTCTATCAAACAAAGGTACAAATAATATTTTTCAAATTTGGGTAATAAATTAACCTAAGTTACGCAACCCAAAAGATAAATATTTGTGTATCAACCCGTACAAAATGAGGCCTAAATAAAATTAAATCAATGTTTAAATATGAACTTTGTAAAAGTTAATTGAAAAATCAACTTAAAAAAACTTAGGATGTAGTTGACCAATAAGCTAGGCAAAATTTAATAGCATGACTATACTAAAATAAATATCCCACAAGACACATGATTTGATTTAAAATAATGGCAATTTGGACATAAGAAAAGACCAGTCTGTGAAGCAATTTGAGCAGTGTAATGGTGTTAGCACTCCCACAAGGTATAAACAATGTTATATTTTAAATAATTTTAAGGATAAAAATTTGAATTGATTTGATTAGGATAACATTACCCATTCCAATCAAGTGACACACACAACATTTTTGACACAAAATTCTAAGTTAAAACATGGTGTCAAACGGATAGCATAATGCCTCCTCAAACAATGGAGTAGTGTGGATAAACAAACTCATTTTTTGATGTGGTATAAACAAAACACAAGTTTTAGACTCAAAACACCAAGAAATAAAATAATAAATGACAAAATAAAACTAAGTATATCATTTCAGATCTTATCAAGGTATGGCAAAGTGAGGTTGACTAAAACTTACAATTTATGACCATCTAGATTGATCCCAAGTGTGGATAATAGAAGATAAAAATAACATCAATTGATTTCATACCGATCAACTTATCATGCAAGGGTATATTCCTTTGCATGATGATTCCATTCATAAACTACTTAGTGGAATCCCCTAGTTGACTAGACTTGACTCAGGCCTTTGTTATGAAAAGAGAGGTTAGTTGTTCAACCCCATAGTTCTCACAATATGCATACCCTAATTTTTATACCCCATTATGGTTGGGGTTGAAACATTTCTAGGAGATGAATCCCCTGGTCATTGCTTCCTTATAGAATTGATGAGAGGTAATGACATCCCCTTTACAATCTAAATTGCATGAAAAGAAGTGACTAGTAGAAAAACTTTAGGGTTGCTTTTAGATCACCCAAACCATGTAGGTTTTGAGAAGATCCTAGAAAAATTTCTTTCTACACCTTGGAATAGGCATAAATTCAAGTGCAAAGGCACTTTTGTTCATCCAAGTTCCCTATATGGGATGGGAGAGAGCATACATGCATTATTCTTTTTACAAAAATAAACATACAATAAATAGTTTCAAGAAATTACAATTAAAGTAAGTGTTGATTTTAGGCACCAAATTTGAGATTTGTAACAAAGTTAGTTACTTGGCCCCTTGGCTTAAGTGTGAAATATTTGAAAAATATTTTCACAAAACCAATTGAAGCAAAACCATCTACGTTCATTTTATGCCCAAAACCCAAATGTTTAATATTTAGCCTAAGTTCATTTTTAAACATCAAAAATAAATGTTCAAGATTTAAGAATTTATTTTAAGAACTAAAAATAAAGTGTTTATAAGACTTAACCATTCTAATTCCTTTTAAATTCCAACATCTAATGTTCAATATCTAACAAGTTCATTTTAGCACCAAAATGAAGTGTGAATGCTTAGCTAGGTTCCTTTTAAAATCCCAAAATGAAATGTTCTTTAACCAAAACTTGAAAATTTGTGTTCAAATCATTCCTAAGACATACAATGGTTAGATAGTCCCCTCATACTTAGAATCACTTTCAATGGTGAGCAAATGAACTTTGAAAAAATAGCTCTCAAGTTTTTATTTTTGAAAACACAGTGACTATGGTTGGTCAAAATTGATCGATGTTAGTTCTAAGGCAACTAATATTGGTGGATATCAAAGAGAAATGATGATGGTAGTAAAGGACTAATATTATTTTATTAGGATAAATGTCAGTCACTTGTGAACCTAAAGGTAAAACCACACAAAATGAAAATATTAGGTTAGATGAGGGTTAGCTAAAAGCTCAACAAAACCTACAATCTAGTGATTAGGTAAAGAGTTTATATGCTAATGAAACTAAGAAAGAGCTGATAAGAATGATAGAAAGACTCAAAATGCAATCTTATCAAACTTTAATTCACCCTGCATGCCAACTAATGATATTCTCATAGAACCAAACTCAATTAGGCAGAACCGATGATGGTTTGGTAGAACTAATGCTAGCCGATCTCTATGTAGATCTAAGTTATAAAAATAATCCAAAATATATAAAAAAAAAGTTAAAATTGTAAAATTAAAGGTATTCAAGCATTCATTTGTCAATTTATAAGTTGCATCTTCATCTCCTTGGGATGTGGGGTGTTCAGAGTCCTACCAAGTGTGCCATTGGTGATGCTAGGAATTTGATGATGGAGGGGAGGTTAGATCAAGTGTTAGTTTTCATATAAAATAATGAAATGAAAAATACAGTAACAAGCTTAACACCTCTATGTCTAGATCATAGGGGGATCTTAGTGAATAAATAACAAATGGTAAAGCTTAACTGAAATACAAAGAAACTTACAAATTTTCCTTACCTTTTTTGAATGTTCCAAATGATGTATTCTTTTGGTTTGCTTGGCTTGTACTCAATAAGTCTATGGAAATGGAGCTTGTCTGTCTCCTTCTCTCCTTGGCACCATTATTGAATTGATGTATCTTGATGGCTTGGCTTGTGATTTTGGCATTATAACACTATTATTTGCTTCATGCACCAAATCCTATGTTATAACTTTACTATGTCCAAGCTCTACAAATGAAGAGGTAAATGCTTGTATTTATAGGTTTAGAAACTAAACTCAAAGTGAATTAAAGTGTAATTAGAGCTTGGAATGGGTTAAAACCTAACCTTAATGAGTTAATTAACCCTATTAAAATTAAAAGGTGTCAAATGCTCATGATTAGCAATGAATAGGCATGTTAAAATATTTTTGGATATTTAACAACTCACAAAAAGGTAATTATGAATTTCTACCTAGGATATTCTTTGATTTTTTAATTTCCTTTTTGATAATTCATTAACTAATAATGATAAATTTAATTAGGCATTTGATTAGTTTTAGCATTTTAATTAATTTTGTTTAGGATTTTTAGCATTTTGAAAGATTTGAATTAATTAATGTGTACATTTGCTCCATTTAATTGGTTTATAGGCCAAATTGCATGTTATGAAGCCAAATTTGAGATGTTTAGTGATTCTTAGGTATATTTTCAAAGGTTGGTAAGAATCAATCTAAAGTTTGGTATGAATCCATTGGTGGCTATTTTTAGGTGTCTACAAGAACAAGCCTTACATATCTAGACATAGGTGCACCCAGAAGCTCAAGACAGTCCTGCACAAAGGACACTACTACCAAAATAGAGATAGTAGCACCACATGGCACTATTGTCTAATTAGGGTGATACTATCCAAAATGGGTTTTGATATCTGGATCTTATTTGAGACATTTAGACCACCTTTTTCCTTAATTTTTAGCCTTCAGATCATCTATCTTAGTCATTTTCTAGCTAAGCTCTTATTTGTATTATTTATTGTTATTTTTATAAAGGTTAAATTGAGTCAATTCTATAATAGATCATTAGTTATATTTAATGCATATTTATACCCTGATTTACTATACTTGACTCTTTAAAAATAGATGATTTACATTCACTAACTCCTAAAAAGTTAAAACAAGAATCAAACAATAATTATTTTGGGAAGGGCTTGTAGTGGAAGTCCATAAATTTGTGGTTAAATGCATGGTGTGTCATCAAAATAAGGGTGAGACAATTAAGACCACAAATATTTTTTAAAAATTATTTATTCCTAAATAGATATAAGAGGAGGTGTCCATGGATTTCATCACATGGTTTCCCAAATCTGAAGGGGGAAATCTCATGATGGTTTTCGTGGATAAACTTTCCAATTATGCCCTTTATGTGCCTTTTCACATCCTTTTTTAGAAAGAACATTAACAACATATTTTATGGATAAAATTTAGAATATACATGGGATCCCAAAAATCATGTAAGTGATTGTGATTCTATATTCACTGGTATTTTTTGGATTTCTTTATTTTCTTTCTTGGGTACTCACTGGCTCATATCTTGTCATAGCATCCCAAATATTATTAACAAATAGATGTGGTGTACAATTTCTTGGAACATTATCTTTGATGCTTTTATTTAGATAAACATGAGATATTGGTTTAATGGTTACTACTAATAAAATGGTGGTATAACACTTATTTTCATGCTCCATCCAAAGTGTGTTCATTTGTGGCATTGTATGAGTACCAACCACCACATGTAATTCCCATTTTTAACTGACCAAAATTTTGGGTAATGTTTTTTTTTTTGGGACCCACAAGCATCACACATCAATAAAAATGATAATAGAAAAAGGAATGAATCTTGACACAACCAGATCATACCCCTGATAGTTATTAACACCTTGATTACTATAATCATTACCCTTGTTGGGATAATTCTCATCTTTGAATTGGTTCACTATTCATTATTGGAAACAAAAGGCTTATCTAGATCCCATAGGATCATATACTCCTTCCATGGTTAAGATACTTGAGAATCTATACATGAGAAGCAATTAATGATTCAATGTTGATCGATAAATATTTTATCATAAGCATAATTAGTTTTACTCACTAACTAACAAAACTTACTAATGTTCTAGTTACAAGAAAAATAAATTTGGAAATCATGATTTTGTCACTCCAAATTAAATTAGAGAAAATTCAAGTTTTCATTAAGGCCATAACTAATTTTAGGCTTGAAACATTCTCATGGATTAGATATTTATTAATAGGTCTTATGTTTAATGAATTAATTCATTTTCCTCTTGTAAGAAGTGTAACAAATTAAAATTTATTCTACTCAGAAAAGTCTTAAATAGTTATAAGGATCAAGATGAAGACTATATCTTCTCCCCAGTAGTTACCACTCTAAGCTCTTGGTTAAAGACTAAAGAACTATCAAAAATATTCCATTATGCTTCCTTATAAGATTCTAATTCTGATAAGGTTGAATTCTTATTATGAACTGAGGATTATACACCTAGGAATAACTTCCTCTAAATCAAAGATAAATACTAAATCCTCTAATGTAAAACATCTTTCTAGATTGTGCATACTTTTGAGCCTTCTATTTACTACAGAGAGTTTCTAACAATAGCATTTTAAAAAAGAATCTCTAAATCTCAACTCACATGTGGAAGGCTCCATGTTAATGAGAAACATCTTGGTGATAACAAAGTTGGATATGGATAGAAGAAAACCTTCACATTTTAACTTTATTGTTTACAAGATATTATTAATCAAACTATATATATAGTTTGATTAATAATATCTTATAAACAACAAAGTTGGATATGGATAGAATAAAACCTTCACATTTTAACTTTATTGTTTACAAGATATTATTAATCAAACTATGTGTGTATATATAATTCTATTTGATTTTCTATTCATATTCCATTATGACATATGAAATAAGTTACTAATACATTAACAACATTTATCATACATGTTACTGTGGTTCAAATACAACTTTATATTCTAATTTCACTACTATAAAATTTGACTTCCACTTAGATTATACTTATGTAATATTATCCTTCTTATAAAATCCATGCATGGAAATTTACATTTTCTACCTCTAGTGTCTTGTGAATAAAATAATTTTACAAGTTTGAGTATCTAACATCACCCAAATACTGCTAGAAACCATAAAACAACTATGGTATAGTCAGTCAGACATTTAAAAACCATTAATGTTATAGGCATGCAATACAACTATAGAGATTATTATAGGAGGATATTTAACTACCAAACTTTAGTGACACAAAGCACTATTGAACTTGTTATAAGGAGTGATTTAGACTCAAATATCATAATTATTTTTCATGGTCTCAAATTTTATTTTATTTTTATTTTTTTGGTTACCTATGGTCCAAGTAAACCAACTTATAATATCCCACCATAAAAATATGCCAATCCAAGGTATATGTTAATGCAATCATGTTGCCTAGTCACCAATACAATAACCTTGTGCCTAAAATTAATCTTATTTCATTTGTATAAATTATTTCAAGCAAAAGGATATAGGGGTCAAATGATATAAGTTTGCCTCATTTATCTATAAAATTATACAACAATATTCCATTAAAATCTCATGATATATCCTTAACTAAATATGAAGGTGATCACGCTTGATGATTGTAATCTTTAATAATAGTAGGAATTTCACAATTACAATTCAATTCATCAACTTCAACCAACATCATTTCAATAATGAGTTACTCCAACACTGATAATGATTTTTCAAGAAGTATTTACATGTTTCATTTTTAAATTAGAAAATAAAATAAATATCCAAACAACACACAAATATAATAACAAGTCTCTATTCTTTCATAAATTACCAACCATATCTTTTATTTTGCCTACACTAAACTATAACAAGAAGTGTCAGCCTGTGGTAAGCAAGTTAAATGTTAATCTAATAACTAGGATACTCATGAAATAAATAGATTATATAGGCTAATAAAATTACAAATTAATCATCTCATTATTCAAGGAAAGACAAGGAAGAAACCTTCAATAAAAAAAATTGAGTTCAACATAGTTATATAACTCAAAAAGTATATGATGAAGCAAGATTTAATTACTCATAATAATAATGATGATGATAAGAGCTAAACAAACATGTAGTCCAGCATACATCTTCATGGAAGCCACATCTTTGATTCTACTTTCATATTTTATATATAATATTAAATATAAATCCATATAAGATAGTTATACTTCTTGTCATGCTTCCAATCTTAATTGAAACTTGGATAGTTAAACCTTTGCCCTTGTATTTCTAAAAACATTAATGATTTTATAAATATAATTAAATTGGGACTTTCATGTGCATTACTACCTAAATAAATCACTTTTTTGAATCTTTCAGTAACTCAATGGCCATGAACCAATTACAATTTTTAACTTATAATTGTAGTTATATATTATAAAAAGAGTCACTGAGGATCATCAATAATTCAAGTCATAAATTCCTATAATTATAAGCTTCCAACATGAATACTCTAAGGATGAACTTAATCCTTACACCATATTCTTCTTGACAATTCATGCAACACTAAAACATCATAAAGAAATCCAAAAGACTAAAAAAACAAAGAGGAATTTATAGGAGGCTTCCAATAATATGTTGCTAAGTGTCATTCTAGATTTTCCAAATAATATTTTTATTATTATTTTATTTTTTTTAACTCTAATATTGTGCTCCAGGAAAGAAGGTTAACCCCAAATGATGAGACAAGTGAAAAACAAACTAAACATTTAGGTAGTGTGATTATATGAATAGTGAATTTCCCACCAAAATAGAAAGATACTGGCCAAGATATAATATGTAGCTTTATGACAAAAAATCAATGCAAACGTTAAATTAATTATATATATTTTTAATAAAATTCATTCATGTCCAATATTTATCAATCTTAATACAAGAGTGGAAAATACTATCAAAATAATGAGTAACTTGACCAAGGCGTAGTGGGCAAGTTAAGATTGAAATTCAATAAAATACGTGGATTTCAAAAATGACAAATTTTGCACAAAACCATTTTAGATTAAAAACTAGGTTACATACTTTCATTTAGTTATTTTATCAAGCAATAAGTATTTAAACAACTAAATTCCATGTTTTTGTCTATTAAGGCCATCCCACTAAGCATAGGTCAATGTTGGCCACAAAACAAATATATTAGAATGCTAAATATTAGGGTACTAGACTTGATAAAAAAGCATTGGTATGAAATACAATAAAAATAATAATTATATCACCCATCAATTAAATAACTATATATAAAAATTAAGCTTTCTTCTAATTGAAATGTTGTCCATTCATAGCAAACAATATTTTAATATCACAAAAGGTTTCATCATGCCTAGAAAATGTGATGCCATACCAGATTATGGATATTTTATGAGAGAAAAATTAATTTGGATATGTTAAAACCTCCAACTAGGAACCATTTTATAATGAGACATTTTTCCATATAGTTTGTAAGCAACTGATTAATGCGACGTTCTTTGCCTATAAAGTTATTTAATTATGCATAGATCAAGGTTAACCTCCCAATAAGAGGACAAAAAAACTATCTCCTTCTTTCCACTAACCCAATTTCCAAATTTTGGGGCGTTATAAGTAAAATAGAAGTTTTAATGCAATAAAAACCACTTCTAAGATCTAAAATCAAATCAAAATAATTTATCTCTAATCTGAGGTGTTATAGTAAGGAGATATTTTTCTAAATGATTTAAAATATATATAATATTCATTTATTAACCATCTAAAGTCTATGAAGTAAAAGCTAACAAAATTTCAAGCTACCAGCCATTCCTTGTATGAGAAATCAGAAGTATAAGATATAAATTCCCCTTACCAATCAAGCCAACATAAAAATGTAGTTCTTAACAATTATGAAGTAAATTCCTTCATTCTATGCACATGCCTTCTGCTATTCATTCCATCAATAACCTGGGAATAGAGAATAAAATCCACTTGCCTAAGAAACCTAGTAGACAACTCTCCTTCCTACTCCAACATCAATGAATTCTTCCTCCAACTCCCAATGATATTACACTTATCTAGTGTCCCAAGTACATACTTATTCTCTCCATTATTTAGTCAACAACCACATTTAATTTGACAAGTGAAGGAACAACAACTCCCCATTATTAGGGATGGCATAAAAGGCTAGGATAATATGATTTTAGGTGATGTAATTTATTACCCCTCATTAAATTTTTTAATGATTCAATTCAAATTGATACCTCCCTAAAAATGGTGTACCATTTGGTCCATAAGCAAGTTACATAATATAGAATTTAATGATGGAATGCAAAAGAGTTTTGGTAATCTAATTAATCACTTACCACTAATTTTTTTCAGCCTTTTTATTTAATATCTACCTCCACTAAAAGTGGCATCCCACTCCCATGTAGGTTTGTCTGCCACCAAATCCAATCACATAATTCCTTTTCCCATTTGGCAATATTAAATGCCACCTCATTTTATAAGTTATTTAATTTGTTTTTTTTGTTTTTTTTTTTTTTAAATTTACTCAAGCTAATAATTAAAACTTAGGATAATTCATTTAATATCTTTGAATATAAAAATAGGTAATATCAATATCCATGGATAATAATTAAACTAATACTTCATAATACATAATGATAAGTATACGTTGAAATCATAATTGGCATCTAGTTCAATGACAACCCTAAAATGAAACATTTATGCAAGAATGCACAATATAAATCCTATTTATATGTCTTGAAATCCTTTATTATCCAATTTTACTAGATACATGATCATTAATATCTATGCTATATTAATATTCCAAAGGTATAAAATGTTATTAAATCACCAAAAAGGTTGTGATAGCACTAAAACACACATTATAAGATGGTCCTAGTCTATTCACAACTGACAAGGTCCTTCACTATCTCTCCTTCAAGGGTAAAAAAAAACAATATTAAATAAACACACCATCAAAGGATCCTTATATGAATATGCTCATGATCCCATAAACAAGATGAAGAGGGTACTTGACACACTTGAACTAAAAAACACCTTGCCAAAAAGAAGGCACTACTGAATTGAATAAGGGTATTACACCACCCATCACCTCATCTATGATGTTTCAAGCAAAGTTTTAGTAAATTTCAAACCATATTCAACACTACAAAGAGGTACTCTCTAGTCATAGAACTAAATGAAGTAGAAAGTAGACCAACACCTCATGAAAAGACATTTTGAAGTAGGATATTGGATTTTTGTGTGATTTCAACCATATAATAAAATGCCCTTGAAGTTACAAAAGAATTACAATAATATTTTAATTAAGTGTTATGGGCCCTATCACATCTTGTAGAAGATCAATAATGTAGCATACAAACTGGGGTTACCTTAATTGGTAAAAATATATCTAGTCTTTTTTATTTCCCACTTGAAAATGGTCTTGGACAAAAAAATTCTACCTAAATAGATTTAAAAAAGCTTTTGATGGGTATGGAATAATCATTTTTTTAAATTATGAAACCCTCCAAATACACACAAATATGCTAAAAATGAGGGTGATTACTGTAAATCTAATCTACAAAGGGTCTTGCAAAACTACATGTTTCACTAGTCAATGGGCACTTAGGATTATTGGAAAAAATCATAGAATCAAGAATGAATTATTATTATAAGGGCTCATAGGGGAAGTCCATAAATTTTTAGTAGAATGCATGGTGTGTCAAAAAAATAATGTTGAGGTAATTAAGACTACATAGTTTTTGTCTATTTCTAACAAGAGATGGGAGGATGTGTCCATGGATTTCATCACAATTTTTCTCATACCTGAAGGGGAAAATGTCATCATGGTGTTCATGGATAGACTCACCAAATATGCCAATTTTTTTTGCCTTGTCACATCCTTTTTTATCAAGTACCATAAGATCATGTTTTATGGATATAATTCAAAAGCTACATGAGACCCTAAAAATCATAGTAATTGATTGTGATCCTATATTCACTAATAATTTTTGGATTGGTTTGTTTTATTTCTTGGGAACTTATCTAGATTGTATCTCATCATATCATCTCAAATATAATGGAAAAAAAGGTGGTAAATAAGTTATTATAAGGTTATCTCTGATGTTTTGATTTAGGATAAACATCAAATATTGGTTCAATGGCTACCACTAATATAATAGTGGTATAACACTTATTTCCATGCTTCATCCAAAATGTCTAGATTTTTTAAATTGTATGGATACCAACCACCATTGATCACCTCATATGTGAGGGTTAAACCAAAGGTTTGAGTAGTTTAATACCACATTCAACACCAAAAATAGGTATTCTCTAGTCTCATGGAGAGTTTATAAATTAAATTTAACTAAATGAATCATAAAGTTGACTAGCACCACATGAAAAGATAGTTTGAAGTAGGAGATTGGGTTTTTGTGTGATAAAAACCATATAAGAAGATTTTATTGAAGTAAAATAATAAGTACAAGATTTCACTTTAGTTTTATGGGCCCTATTAGGTCTTGAAAATTATTGAGAGTGTAGCATAAGATTTGTGTTACCTTATTCAGTAAAATACATGTAGTCTTCAATGTTTCCATTTTTAAGAAGGTATTAGATAAAAAAAATTAGCCCAAAAATATTTACTAGAGGTTTTGATGAGGAGGGAATAATAATTTTTAAACATTAGTAAATCTTCCATACATGCACAAATATGTTATATATGAGGGTGTTTATAGAAAATTTCATCTAGTGGAATAATGTGGCCAGTAATGATGTGACATGGGATGATGAAGCCATCCTGCAGAAGCACCCAAAGTTATAAACATTGAGGAAAATAATAGTTTGAAGAGGAGGGGCATGTTATAGCCTTAACCACTAGTATGTATTAGGATATGTGTGGTTGACTTTTGGATAATATAACCTTTTACTTAGTCATACAATAATTTTTATATCTTCATATCACTAGTAGTGTGAGTCTATGAAGTATTATTATATTATATATATATATATATATATATATATGGTAGTGTTTAGTATTAGATCATCATATTATAAATTTTTTCCTTATTTAAATGATGTGGAGGTTTCCCCATAAAAGTGGATCGATCATATGTTTCTAATATTCTACTTTACTATCAATATTTGGTGTGGATATGCTCTATTATGCTCTTGTTATTATGATATCTTGATATTTATATTTCCATATTTAGATGTGAATTTTTTTTATCTAAGTAATTTCATTACACAATTAGAATATGTAGTTGAAACTATTTGATCATGTTGTTTAAGTTAGTTAACCTTAAACATTTTTTCTATTCCTCTAATATTTTTGTACTGTGAATTAGGTCAAAATGAAAGAAAAAAAATTTGACAATTCAAACATCAATTCAGTGTAGTTAACACACAACCCTATTTTAAATGTTCTTAAGAACCTACCTATAAATTTGAAGAGTCTAAAAAACATCAAGGTACACATTCGGTGGTAGGATAAAAATCAATTGTTATATAGATACACATTTGGTGGCCTATCGATTCTGTATTGTATATATTCTATGTTCCTATTGATTTTATCCTAGATTAATTACTCATATCTATAAGGTAGAAGGTTATTCACTTGTAGAACTTTGTTCTAATATCATATGATTAGAATAGCAATCAAGTGTGTCAAATTATATAATTTTTTGATATATTTCCATTGTATTTTTCCTGCATAGTCTTCTAATTATTTTGTTGTTCTTTTTTATCCATAAATAAGATCTAATTACTATTTTAGATTGATTTATTAGTGATATCATGTATGCATCCCTTTTGAGTTTTTATGCATGTGGTAATTATCCCTAAAAAACTAAGTAAAACCACTTGTAATAGGAAAACTAAGGAAACATTATTTAATGAAGTGTTTAATGCTTTATAACATGCTCTTCTAGGCACAGCTTAATTATTTCATTAGTTGAAAAAATATTATTCTAACAAGATATTCAACTATATTTGGAAAAATTCATGGCCAAGTGCTTCAAATGCCAACATGTGAAAATATGAACATTGTCATCTTGAGAGACAATTGTACCCTCACAATGAAACAAATAAGAAATGGACTGCATTGTAGCCATGTGTTTTCATATCATAACTGCCTAAGTCTTAATATTATCATGATATGTTAATAACTATAGTTAGTAAGTTAACTAAGTTGTAGGTTTAATTTTAATAAATATTACCAGTGATATTCCCACACTGATAGAAAGTGTTGGTTTAATGAGACCAATTAACTAAAAGAAGTGTTACACAAAACGGAAAAATATTTATGTAAAGTACTTATCCTCAATTAATTGATTGATTGATCATCAAGTTAGTTCTTATTAAAGAGGGTTAAATTTCCATATCATGATAATATTGGTATTTGAGCATAGGTTAATGATATTTTTTTCTTGGTCAATAATTTGAAACATTTATTACATATATCTTGATATTATTAGCATTGATATTTAAATAGTACATATATCTTTTTATGATTAGCATTGATATTTAAATAGTACATTCAATTATTACTAATTTTTATTACATGTAAAAAATGGGTTTTTAAAAGAACCCAAGCCCTTGTATAAAATAAATCAAAGGATAAGACAATGAACACACCAAACAAACAACTAAAAAAAACCAACATCCTAAAAAACTAATCCAAGTGAACAAAAATTAATGAAATAATAGTAAATAACAACATATTTAGTTCTAATTTATATATGATGTGATTACTTGATGAAATATTTATTATCATAATTTTAATTGATTATAAATATATATTTTATGTTTATGAATTACCATCGGTTAGATGTTAGTTATGTATTCTCATTATGTGCAAGTACAAATAATTCCATGGTTCATGGTGTGGATGAGGGAACTGACTAGATTCAAGATTCATTATACTTATTCAAATCCTAATATAGTTATATATTTGGAAGACATCCATAGTTTAAGTTATTTTTACTTTGGATTATTTTGCAGGTGTGTGTATCATATCTAATGTAGTGTACTTCTTGTGATTTCATTATCTTTGACTCTTGTTCTCATATTTTCATTTTTTACTATGATAATAAACCTATCAACTTATCATTTTTTGGATTGATAATTATTAATGTGAATACTTGAAGGCTAGTACATTAATAATTCCATCTATATGATTGATAATTTTTCTTTTCAATGTAAGTTTTGATTGAACCATTTGATTGACTAATTGACCCAAGATTCATGTTCATTTTCATTTCCATATTGGATATGGATTTTGTGTTTATGTGATATGATACTTGTTCTCCTTTATGATCATTTTTACCTAAAATAATGTGTGACATTTTCACACTCTAAAATAATTCTTAGTCTTTGTTGACTCTTGGTTTATTTTGTGTGTTATCTCTATTGATTTATATTCTTTGGTTGGTTTCATCTTTGGCATCATTTTTTGGATTTATTTTCAAGGTAGTCTTTCTTGGTTGGGTTACCATGCATATTTTGATTTGAAACAGCATACTTGGTAGTGTTGGTTTTCTTTATGAAAACTTGTTAAACACCTTATAATTCCTAGTATTAAATTCTAATGGGAGAAATTGGTTGTGGTTTTGTGTTCAATGTATCTTAACCACAAGGGCCTCTAAAAGTAGGTGGGATATATTGTTTATGAAAATTAATTTATTCTTATTTAATTTCCATTACCAATTAGTTATAAATTTTCATAGGTAATATAATGCATTAATAATTAAAAGACCCAAAGGGTCGATACATGAGTTATACACCTTATATTATCAGGTTGTACTTTTTAATTTTTATAATGAAAATAAAGGGTGCCTTTCAACTTGTGGTAGACTATATTTAATATTGTAAATATTCATTTAAGGCATATTTTTATCAAGTCATTTGACCTAGAAAAGACTCATGCAACATTGTAAATGGACTTTGAAGGGTTTTCAATGGTCATTCGACCATAGCTTAAAATATATACAATGTTGAATATATTTTGGCCATTCAACCATGACATGAACATATTAAATAGTTTTAATATTGTAAATTGGGATCCTCCTAAGAAATCCATTGAACCTAGGAACTCACATTACACCTCGGTGAGCTAATTGACTCAATACTATTATGGGGGTAGCAAGGAAGCATTATTTGGTTTTTATTGAATTTTCATGGGATCATGAGATTTAGAGGCTGACCAACATAGGTGAAGCCTTGGAAAACATTTGAGATAATAGTTACATGGATTTTTTCAATGGCCATGAAGACTATCATGGATTTAATATCTCCCTTTCTCATATTCAAATCTTTAATTGATTTTTCATGTGATGGAACTAGGCTTATATGGTGTTATCTTGAGAAGTGTGAGTTTATTTTGGAACTAGATTTATATTCTTGGACTTTTAGAAATTTGTTTATGTTGTAAATACAACATTGGTAATTTTTTAATATTATTTAGTGTGTGTGTGTTCATGGATTAGTTGTTACAATAGCTCCATTTAGATTAGGTTCAACACAATTAAAGTAGGGATTGTCTGATTGTTTGAATTAAGATTTGAATCCACATTTGTAGGAGATCAAATCCTATATGTAAGTCCTAAATTTATCAATAATATGAATGCTTAAATTTCCATGATATGGTATCATATTAGGTTATTCCTTGGAGAATGAAAAAAATATGTCATTAATTATTGCCAAGGGCATCCATGTTGTTCTTACTTTCCCCATTTGATGTTTAAATCTATATTTTTAAGCTTTGTTTTACAAATTATTAAGGTGTTTTCATAGTTTTTAAGGTAAATTAGTAGAGATTAAGGTACTTTTTATTTTTCTATGGTATTTGTTTAAGATTTTTAGTATAGAATTGACAATCTCAATGCAACCAGGGTCCCCATTTGATGTCTTTCTCAGTGTTACTACAATGTTTTGGCATTTTATCCTTAAACATGAACATTTTCACCTTTTGTATAGCACAGGCTAATTGACATCCAACCATGTAGAAATTTTATATATTATGGATCTAATTTGACAATTCCCTCCCATCTTATCCAACCAATCTACTTCATTCATGTGTGTATCTAATCACATCCATATCTAATGTTATCTACAGATTTCAATGCCATATTATCACTTTAGGAAATGTAGTTTACCTCGTGTAATTCAAATTATACCAAATTATTGATACATGGCCATGCTTTGGAGAACCTAACATATTTGAATGCATATATCTACCAATTTCATGATTCATTATCCCTTCTACTTGTGATAAAATTTTAAAGGGTGGCCTTTGTTGATGTTCAACTAGCCACTATTCCTAGAATGGGGACCCTCCTATTTTAATTTTCCAAAATTGCCTAAGATGTCAAGTTTGATAAATCATTCAATTGCATAGAAAATTTGATATAATACTTCATGATAATTATTAGTTCAATATTCATCTTTCAACATATATTAGCATCTAGAAATATTTTAATTATTATAAGTTGCTATGAGTTTTCTCTAAGTTTCAATGAATTGTCAACCATGAATTGATCAAAACATGCAGATAAGTTTCATTGAGAATGTTCAGTTTGGTTCCCAAATTTCCATTAACACCTTAAAGATTTATGGGGATTTCATCTGACTATACTTATATTTTGTTTAAATAATTTACTTGTGTAAGTTTCACTTTAAACTTCTTATAATTTTCCTATGACGAGCACTTAAAATGTCTCTAAAGTATAACTTAACTTTTTGCATGAATTTGTAGGGTGTCAAAGTTAAAGAAATGGCTTATGACATCTCATGGGATGTCAAAATTATAGATAGGCTTCTAAAAGGAACCCTCACTCCATAGCATGCCACTTGTTTCCATGACGCTAATCTGAGACATAAATCTTTGCTATCAAAACTTTAACCTATGTCATTGGCTGAAAGAAAGGTGTTCCACACATGACACTTGGAGAAAATATACCAATTCTAAAAGATACCACATGGCATGATCCTGAGAGATCATAAAGTAACTAGTTGTTGGAATTCAAATCCATATGTTATGTGTCAATATATTATCTCTTTCAAGTAGATTCATTTAAATTTGAGTCATCGTGTATCCCCACCTATCCCACCATATGTGATATGATATTGTGTGTCCCAATCATAATCCAATAAACCTTTCAAGAAACCACATGCTTCCTCCATATCCATCCAAGATCAACTCATGAAGGCATACAATTCATCCAATCAAAACTCAATGGCATACAATTGTCTCAAGAACCCTTCTAATAATGATGTGTGTCCTTCCAAAGGACACTTGTCATGCCCACACTAATTCATCTACCAATCTAAATAACCCTTTTGAGAGACCACTAGAGCAATGTAATCCATTTTAGGTCTATGAAATGATGCCATGTGCTTCCTTTTGATCGACACATGGGTAAATTTGGATCGTCAGATCTAAGGCTTGCAAGATCCTACCAAGATAACATGTGAAAACTCTTTAGCCATTTGATCAATATTAATGATATACATTTGTCTAAGGACTCATATATGATTGAAGCATGTCCACACCATGTCACATCCAATCCAAATATTTTGGGATCTTGAGATTATGACATGTGTCCCCACTGGACCCATGAAATGATGATACATGTTATCCTTATAAAGCTACATCTAAAATTAATAGATTAATCTTGAGAGTGACATGTGCACCCACCTGAGCCACATGTTTGATATAAAACCACCAATAGATGTCCATAATACTTTGAGAGCAATCAAAAAATGATTCATGTCCAGGCAAGACTACGATGTCCCATGAAAGAGACATCTATCCAATCAAGGTTCCAATTACTTATGAGAGTGACAAGTGGCATTCCCATAGATAACCAAATTAGGAGGCCCCACCTTGGAGCTCACCATGAATCAAGGAATGCTATGTGACACTGAGCAAAGGAGTTATCACATAGAGTCATATCCTGAGAGTTTGATACCAATCAAAAAGTCCCACGTATCCAAGCTTTAACCAACTAAGTATCTTAGTCACATTTAAGACCCATGAGCACCTAATTGGAGTTGATGTGGCATGCCACATGTTAATAGGTGGTAATATTTAGTTTTAAATCCAAAATTGATGGAAAATCAATGATAATATTTGAATACAAAGGTGATGAGCTCACCATTAATGTTACATGAACCAGAATTACCATCAATGTTGCATTAATCAAAATAACCTTCAAAAGGCTACTTGACTACATCATTGTCACCTACACTTGCATTCAAATCTCCAATTATTTTCCCTCTTTTCTCTCTATGTTCCAAGTTTAACAAAACTCAAACTCTTCACATAATACACCCTAACCACCATTGTTAAAATCTCTAAAGTTGTAGATGAGTAAGAAGGAGCCTTAATTGCCACCAAGGATATTGCAAAAATGCCATGGGTAGGATCTTCCACTTCTGGTAAGGGCACTGCATATGGAAATGATGACTTTTTTTTTAGTTTGGCAATTCAATAGTCCTTAAAGACACATAATTTATCCTAAAAGACATAGATTTAGGGGATAATCATTATAGCAGTGTCTACCATAACATTAAGGGAGCTAGGGATCTAGATGATTCTGAAACCATGCCCCATGGTATTTAACTCACCTCTGACATCTTGGTAATGTAAGTTATTAGTCTCCATAAAGTTAAAGCAAAACCAGAAGTCATGCCCTATGTAGATATAGTATATGGCATCTTTGGTAGTATGAGGTGAAAATATGGATTACTTAATTCTATGCACCAAGGACTCCAAATTTCTTTTATTATCAGGATCAGTTTTGAGAAGTATTATGACCTACCCCTGCCTCAACTAGACTCTAACCACAGTGTTATTGAAGGATGGTATGAGGTGTAAAAACTTGAAGATGTCTTAGCTTCATGGGTTATGAACCCAAAAAGGGTAGTGTTTATGGATGACTAGGATAACATTCTGATCCATCAATTTAGAAAGGGGGTCAGTATTGGCTTCACACTACTAAATAAGGTATTTAGTAATGCCCATATAGGATATGTGGATATCAAGACCATCCCACTATTATAATTAATCTTGGAAGATAAATAGATCCCCTTCCTTGGAGATGTCATTATCAAAAATTTGGTTATAACCATAGATGATACATGTATAAATAGAGATCCATTCTATATATAACTACATGTTAGATGTTATTTTTACAACTACATTATTAGCATAAAATACATGGACTCATACACGAGATGAAGTTGTGCCTCAGACCTATTCAATAATGCATATTCATCATTTTACACACCATATAAATATAATTGCATAGGACTTATATCCCCCCATCTACTGGTCAATCACTAAATGCCCTATCTAGAGAGTCTCATCAAAGGTTAAATAGGTATTGAAAAATATAGGTAGTTATTGGCTTTACCCTGATTCTATAGTCATTTGGGTAGAATAGGTCATGATATCTCCCCTTTGGCTATCGAGGTATGTGCCAATGAAGTTGGTATAAGAATAAATATCCTACCAAATGGTCCATGGAGATGATAGCCTCTTTAAGAGGAAGAAGAAAACTCCCTAACACAAGGATCCTTACTAGTTGGGAAGAGCCAAGATGAATCAATGGTAAGACATGATGGTGGAAGCAAGGCATAGAGACTCCTATCTCTTTCCAAAATATGACTAAGGATGCGGGACCCCAATCAAGTCATCTCTAAACACCTCACCAAATTTAAAAGAGATGTAGCTTTAGAGTATAAGCATCAAGATGAAGTACATGATTGAATGTACCTTGATGTAATGAATGATGAGGTGGTCTTGAGGAATTATATGAGGAATAAAATCCCACTCGAGATGAGACTTGAATGGGAGAGAAGAAAAGATGATATTGTAAGACCTCAGCCCCCACTATCTCATGGAAGCCTATTTAATGTTGACTATAAGAAGGGAAAAGAAAAAGAAGAAGATGGCATTCCTCTAATAATAAATAGACCCTACACATCCCCACTTTAGGTTACTCTAAGTGGGCATGACATGCCTCCAAAATATGAGCAAGGAGAGTCAAGTGGCCAACCTAGCCCTTTACAAGCACATGTAATTGCTTCAACATATATTGAAGAAGATACCCTGGAGGACTTAGATCAATCAGATCTAGATGTTACTAAGGTTTCATTAGAAGAATTGTAAGTACTATTATGAAGGATTATGGAAAGGGTTTATTCAAGGAAGAAGCCTCCACCAACCTCCCAAACTCATGTTGTAAGTTTTACACCTTTGTTTTCTCCCCCATTTGTTAGCATATTCACTACTACTCCTGCTACTACTATGCATCCCACTCCCATGTTCACATATGCCACCACCACTTCCTTTGGAGGCACCATCCCACCATTCATCTCCCATGCCACTACCAAATTTTCACCTTCACCAATCTCTCATAAAATTATTACTATCCAAGTTGAAGTCTCTACTCCTACCCAAGCAACCACTTCTAGTGCATCCCGTACCCTTGGATCCATTACACCCACCAAGCTATTGAGGCCCATTCCACCATCATTCATTAGCATAAGTTTCCTCACCTCACCCCAAAAACAAAAATTATTGGGCCCCAAACATTTCCCTCATTCATTTTAGACAGGGGCCTAGCCAAGACATTGTTTGATCCATTGGGACAATTAGACCCTCCTCAATTATATGTTCCTACTTTAGACTTAGATTCCTCTTCCTCCCAAGCTCTCCCATTGCAACCACCTCTTAATCATCCATCCACCCCAAATTAGGTGAGAGATATTATTCAAATAATAAGGTAAGGGATAACTTAGATGGCTCCTTCAATACCTTAAATTGGAATGAGATTTGATGCATCCACTAGGATAATGAAGAGAGTAGTGAGAAGATAGGTGGAACAACCACAGTCAAGTTTGGTTGTGATTTATGAAATTGAAGAGACACTCTTCACTCTGACAAAGAAGATGAAAACTACTCATGAATAGGTTCAATATTATGAGGAAGATCCTATATACTTAGTGTAAGCATAGGTTAAATCAAGTATTTCCATTATATAGGGGGTCTAGTAGGAAATAAAGAGGCTGAAGGAACAAATGTTTCCTTTTATGCTAGAAGGCACATTGATTTCAATAATCAATGTTATGATTAATGTATTCAACCTCTACAAGGTCATGAAGAAGAGACAATTAGATGGAATCTAGTAGGCCAAGGTGGTCAAAAAGCTTGACCAAAGTCTTGTCCACTATGACACCAAGCTAGAAAACTTGGTAAAAGTAGCAAGGAGTAACAAGTTCTTTGATATGAAGGTGCCACCTCTTGAATACATAGTGCTAGTGTAGACTATCCTCATGAATAGGAAGAGAATTTTGAAGACATGGTTTGATCAATTCAAGGATGCTAACACATCCTTTGATAAAATTGAGTTCATAATTACTCATTTACTAAAAGATGCCATGATCACCAAGGTGACTAAGCCTGATGGCTCTTTCATGGATGAGAAAGAATTCAAAGTGTAGATGAAAGTATTCATCACATGTTTCTATTAAGATGTATCTATTTCTAAGATAGCTATAGAGGTAATTGACATTGTAGCATTTTCTAACTAGAGACTATAAAAGGCTAAGGTAATTAAGGAGCCATTAAGGCCCATACTCATGGAGCATGATAGGTCAATCTAGGAAATACCTAATTTATTCAGGCCCATGATCCTAGACTTTACTCAAATTGATAAGGATTATCAATCTTGTGCATAAGTATGCACCCAAAAGGAGAATAAGAGAAATCAGAAGAAGTAACAACAACAACAATAGGTTGGCTAAGAAACTCCCCTATCCCCTTAGAAGATATTATGTTATATTTTGTAACTCAAACAAGGAATATTCTTTTGTAATGTGGTAGTTAGGCCACTTGGTTGTATATTGGGCACCATTTTTGGGCCCATACAAACTAATATTAGGCATCGTGGGCCTATAAATAGGGTTTTCCCCCTCATTTTGTAGTTAGAAAACTCTTGTTGCAAAATTTAATACAAAGAGCTAAAGAATTTGAGAGTTTATTTGTAGTGTTCTTTCATGTGGTTTTGTGAATTTTGAATTCTCAGGCTTTAGATGTTTGAATGTTTCCTTTTTTCAATCTAATTGGGCAATTACATTTTATATAAATGTTTGTTAGTTTGAACTTAATGATAGGTTGACTATTTTGGTAGTATACTTGCTCTATTTTCTCTCATTAGCAACTAGATGTGTTGTGTAATTTACTATGAGTTATCTTTATGCAATGTATGCTATTAGATATATGAATTTTCTTTCCTCAAAAGCTTCAAATGCATTTTTTCATCTTTGATCATTATGCTATATCTAGTAAATGTTAGTTTCCTATATTTTAATTTAGAAGTTAGTAGAATTGGCATCTTCTTTCATCTTAAGCACAACTTCTTTTTTTCTTCCTTCTCACTCTTAGATCTACCCATGAATCACCTTAGCATAGATCATGTTGTCTATATCCATTGGTCATTTATATTTTTGGCATTAATTTGTAAATACTAATATAATTCATAAATATTAGTAGGAAATCATGTCATTACACAAAACCTGGTGTCCCTATAGTAGGGTCTGCTTGCAGGATTTTAAAGTGTGACTATATTTATACTATTTGTGTTATTCCTAGAGATAGTTGTACAAATAACTCAAGCCCCAAGTGATTCCAAGACTTTAAATTGAGTTTCTACTTTCCCCTTTTTTCCCTAGTGACACAAGGAGCATTAAAAGTGCATCAACAAGGAGGGAAAAGTCTGGCACTAAAAGGAGGTCATGTGCAACTTTTTTTATATATACATCTTTGTTGAATTTTAAATGCACTTCATTATACACATGTTTAATTATTTCAAATTACATAGATACTATTAAATAATACTAAGGATCTACATTATTTACATAAATCTTTGCATTCTTTGAAAGATTTCATCAAAATAGTGTTCATTTATGCAAATTTGGTAAAATAATCTAGATCTTAGCTTAAATTCATGAAAAGATCAATGAAATACCCTATTCTTTACACATATTAAAGGTTATTTTGATCATATTTTCAAATTTTTATATAAATTGACTAAAGAATTGAGATATTTGTGCAAAGATCATTCTCTAATACACTCTTCACACTGAATCTAAATGTCTAAGATCTTAATTACTCTATTTCATTTGGATTTAAGTGAATATTGCATGAATTTGTGCACTAAGGCATATAGAATCACTCTAATACTCTCTAGTTGGTGAATAAACATGGATTATCTTCTAAATGTTAGTTTAACATTGATATTTATAGGTTTTTCATATAAAGCTAACAAATATTTGTGTAGGTTTTGAAAATTTGTGGTTTTTGAGTCTAGATCTTCAAATATCAAGGCAAAGATACTTGATCTAGTCTTTCCTATGTTAGATTCATCGATCATTATGGTATTTATCATATTTCAAGGTTTTTTTTTTAGTTATTTTTCTCTTAGCACCCGTTTTACATCTTGGAGTTGCCTACGACTCAAACTAGGTCCCGATCTGAGCCTAGAATTCCTTTAGCCTCTCTAGAAACCCATAAGAAAGCAAGATCAAACAAAGGTAGATGAAATAAGTCTAGGACCTAGCATAATTCTCAATAAAATAAAATAAATTAACCCCTTGTGCTATCAATGGCATGGTTAGTTGTTTTACCCATCAACTTCCCTAGAGTTGTACATGATTTTCCAAGAAACCTAGAGAAGTATTTTCCTATCCTTACCCCCATCAGTAGAGTGACCACAGAATAAAATACCAAGTCCTTAAAAACATATTTAAGGTTTCTTAACATCATCAATGAATATGTGGTATGTCACCTCTTCCCCTTCACTTTTAGGGATGTATCTTATGATTGGTTTCTTAATCTACCCAAAAATTACATCATAGGATGGAATCAGCTCAATGACACCTTTATTATGCTATTCAATAAGGTAGTTAGTATGGGAATCATGTACCAATAGTTTACCACCCTCAAGAGGGACCCAAAAGAACCAATAAGAAAATTAAATGCTAGGTTATAAAAGATGTAAACCCTGACATTGCCACCATATAAACTTATAGATGAGTTAGCCTTGAAAATATACAAGAATGCTTTGGATCCAATAATATTTTTCTTCTTAAGAATAGTTATGGGTATTGACACTTTACCCTTAGCCTATTTTAAAGCAATCCACATTGATGAATAGATTCATCTTCAAGGACACCCCACCTTTTCTACTGCCAAATCTGATCCTACTATGCCTACTTTGAATGTCATTCCAAACATGAACCAAAACCAACCTACCTTGAATTATTTGCCATTCCTCAATCAATTACCCTTGAGTCATGTTTCACCTAACTAATAACTTGGGTTTTTTAACTAATCAAGTCATGGGGATCATCCCTAGAATAATAAAACCATGGTGCCAGCGAACAACACCAATGTCCAAGTTACCACCCAGAGAAAGAACTTGGAAACCCTAAAGGGAGAGATAGACTCCATCCAAAGGATTGTCCAAAAGCTCACTAATGATTTCTTAGATCTCAATAAACAAATGGGAAATACTGATGAAAGTTATAATAAAAATTATGGTTTCTAATGTATAATAGATCTTTTAATAGGTAAAACAACAATAGTGAATCACCTTTGAGCAAATTTCTTGAGATAAACATTTATGAGATGGCCTTGCCTAATTGGTGCCAAGTGCATAACACTACTAGACATGAAAAACTAGACTATGAGGAGTTTTGTCATTTTTTTTATGTTATCCAAAGCCAAATGGAGGGATTTGACATGAATTCCACCAATTAAAATAATACTAGAAGCTTTGATAACTCTAATGATACCTTTAGGGCACCTGAATCTATCCTCATGGTGGAGACTTATGACTTCCCTAGCTAAGATGAAAATGAACCTAAAGATAATGTTGAAGAGATACATGCTTTCCAATATTACCAAAGAAGCAACTATGCCTTAAGGATTCAAGGTCAAAATCCACCTCTAACAAATTCTATCCCACCTAACAAACCTGATACACCTCCTAATAGTAGGACAGATGATAACTCTCCTTACCCCAAGGGTAAGGAGAGTCAATCAGCAATAGAAGCTCCATGTGCATCATAAAAATGTGGATACAATATCATGTAGTACATAAAGAAAATCAAGGCAAACATTACATTACATGAGCTCACACAAATCATCGAGCAACATGATTTTCTATTGAAAACCCTGAATGAGAAGCTGAACTCTAGCAAGGCTAAACAAACTCATGCTAATGTGGCAATGTATAAAATCAAACATGAGGTTCCACCATTCTTGTTAATTATTATAATATTTGGTAAAAACTTTTATAATTTATTACTTGATTCTGGTGCTTCTGCTAATATTATGCCTCTAGGGATTTGTGAAAAATTAGGGTTAAATCTAGTCAAATCAAAAAATGTGGTGGTATAGTAAGACAAATCTAGAGTAAAGGTAATTAGTGAATTATTAAATATTCATATGCAACTAGCTCAAGAGCCTAGAATATATTAGTTCATTGACATCCATGTCATGGATATACTAGAGGCATATGGATTGTTGTTAAGTCAAGACTAGACTAAGTCCTTAAATGGATACATGTCCACAAATTTGTCTCATATGTGGCTACCTTAGCAAGGGATCCCTAATCAGATCATGATAGATTGAGAGCCTAAGATGAATTACGTGATCACTGAATACTATGTTAAGAATGATAAGGTAAACTAACAGTCCTCTAACTTAGGTGTATTTACTTTAGAGATCACTAACATTGTTGCAAGTGATAGCAAGATTGAAAAGGATAGAGGTCCATGGACATTGTACTTCAATGGTGCATGGACCAAACAAGGCTCATGCATTGGAATTGTCTTAAGAAATCCCTAAGACAAAGAGTATCTTACTTTTTATAGGCTACAGTTCTCTTGCACTAATAATTTAGTAGAATATGAATCCCTCATTTTACGACTTTAGTTTGCAATTAAATATAAGGTTAAAAAACTATTAATTTATGGTGATTCCAAACTAGTTGTGAATCAAATTAGGAGCAAATATCAATGTAAACTTTCTTGTTTAAGGAATTATAAGTTTCAATCATGGGATTTAATTGAATACTTTGACTCATTCAACATTGTTTCATTATCTAGGAAACATAATCAACTAGAAGATGCTCTAGCCTTAGTAATAGCTAACTTGGTTCCACTGAAAGCCATGAACCTACAATAATTCATTGTGGACATCATCTCATGCCCATCCATACCAGACAACATCAATCACTTCTAATTCTTTGATTATGACCAAGAAATAGTCAACTTCCTATGCAATATTGGTGTATTTGAGTCTCATATCATTAATGAGTTGGATGAAAGTTTTGAAGGGAACTCAAAAGACAATGAGGATGGAGTAATTTAGCTAAAGGATAATTGAATTCCTAAATGCATGATCTCCTTGGAGAGAATGTTCAACCCAAACAAGTAATGATAATAAGGTAAGAAACCCAAAGTGAGTGGGAAACACTACAAACAAGTGAACTTGAGAGATCCCAAAAATGAACAAAATGTCAACATTGGTCTTGTTTGCACCAATGAAGAATTTAATAAGGTAGCTACCCTCTTGACCAAGTTCAAGGATGTCATTACATGGTCATATGATGACCTAAATATATTTGATACTAGTGTGATTACTTACACTATTCCATTAAAGGAAGCCTACAAGCCTTTTAGGAAGAGGCAAAGACTAGTAAATCTAGTGTTGGAACCACTGATTTACAAAGAGGTAAAGAAATTGCTTGATGTGAAGATAATTTATCCTATACAAAACTCAACATGGGTTGCTAACCTTGTGCCCATTTAAAAAAATAATGGATAAATTAGGCTTTGTGTGGATTTTGAAATTTGAACAGATCTTCTAAGAAGGATAATTACCTTCTACCATCTTTAGATGAAGTCATACAATTGGTAAGTGGCTCTATAATTATGTCATTCTTGGATGGATTTTTAGGCTACAACTAGGTTTTGGTGAATAAAAATGATAGAATGAAAACAACCTTCACAACTAAATGGGGGATGTTTGCTTACGAATGGATGTCATTCAGGGTTATCAATGTAGAAGCAACTTTCCAATGAGTGATGGACCATGCATTCTATGGAATGATAGGTAAATGCATTATCATTTACATGGATGATCTAATTATATTTTTAAAAAATAGGAAAGATCATATGATGCATTTAGAATAAGTGTTGAAGAGATGCAGAAGGTATGGCATCTCCCTGAACCCTAAGAAGAACATCTTTTGTGTGACTGAAGGTAAGTTACTAGGACATGTGATCACTCAAAAAGGTATGACCATTGACCCTGATAGGATCAATGTAATTTCAAAAGTAGAAGTTTTGAATAGTAAAAAGGAATTAAAATCTTTCTTTGGAAAATTCAACTTCATGAGAAATTTTATTTCTAATTTTGTAGAAATATTGAGACCACTCAATGATATGCTAAAGAAGGGTGATAAGATAGAATGGACCCTTGAGGTAAATAAGGCCTTCTAAAACATCAAGGATGATATTGTTCAAGCCCCTATCTTTATAAGTCCTAATTTTAGTAAAGATTTCTATCTATATTCTTTTTCTTTTGACCATACTATTGTTGATGTCTTAACAAAGAACGAAGATGATAAAGAGTTCCCTATTGCCTTTATGAGCACCAACCTAAAGAATGTAGATATGAATTATCTTATTCTAGATAAACAAGCATATGCACTGGTGAAGGCTATTAAAAATTTTAGACACTACATCTTATGGAACAAGACATATGCCATAGTGTCTGACTCAATTGTCAAACTAATGCTAGGATAGAATGAACTTAGGGAAAGAAGAGGGAAGTGGATGACTACGCTTCAAGAATATGACTTAGAGATAAAGTATACTAAGCTATTAAGGGGCAAGGTCTAATCCAACTCATTGAAAACAGTAATCCTCATATTGATGTTTTGCAAGTAGAATCAAATCAAGTACCTGGTGGATATTGGTACAAAGATATTATGCATTACTTATTGCATGGGACATGTCCTCCACACCCAAATAGAGAATAAAAGAGATCCCTCATGTTGATATCATCACACTTCATGATCAAAAGAGGAGTCCTCTATAGAAAGAACTATGAAGTAATATACCTAATGTGTGTCCATAAAACTGAGGCAACAGAGATTATGGACATTTTCAATGATAAATTGGGAAGTGGTCACCCTTCAGGGCACACCATAACACATAAGATATTAAGGGATAGATATTATTATCCAACTATAATCAAAGATGCACATGCTCATATGTTAAAATGCCACCAGTGTTAGGTGTTTGATAGAAGAGAAGTAAACACAGTTATGCCTTTACAACTTGTAATTAAGGCCAAGCCATTTGCATAATGGGGCCTAAATTTTGTAGGAGTTATCAATCCAAACTCCTTAGTGGGACATAAGTTTGTACTCATAGCTACTAATTACAGTACTAGGTGGACCAAAGTGGTAGCCACCAAAAATAGTAGAACAATCAATGTCATGAAGTTCCTAAAAGAAAACATTATTACTCATTTTGGGATACCCATATCTCTAGTGTGTGACAATAGCCCAGCCTGCACATCTACTGAATTCATTGAATGGGTGTATGATAACAATATATTCATCAAGTCTACATCAAACTACTACCCTCAAGGTAATGGAGTGGTTGAATCCACAAAAAATAACTTGATGAATGCTATCAAATAGTCTATAAAAAAATCCAAGAGAATGGTAGTCCTTGCTAAAATTTACTCTATCGGCAAACAAGACCAAATACAAGCAAGCACTCAAGGCACCCCCATTCTTACTAATTTATGGGCAGTAGCTTATTTTTCTAATTACATTAAAGTTTTCCACTTATGAATTCATGGTTGAATACATGGAAGATGATGAAAGAGTATAGTCTCAGATATTAAACATCATCTAGATGTAAGATCCAAGAGATGAAGCTTTAAAAAACTTTATCAAACATCAAGATGTGGTGAAAACATGGCTCGAAAAGTGAGAAAAATTAAAATCATTCCAAATCTTAGACTTGGTGCTTTTGTGGGGCAAGGCCCACAAGAAAAAAAACATGACAAGTTCACTCCCCTCTTGATTGGACCCTATCAAGTAGTAGAGATACTTGGATAAAATACATTCAAGCTCAAAGATCTGTAGGGAAATGACTTGGCTTTGCTAGTCAATGGGAAATACATGAAGCACTACTTCTTTGTCACTTTGGCCTAGATCCCACAAGGAGATTAAGCTTGTTTAGATTTAGAGTAGGTAGAAGTAGCATAGTTTTCTATCTTCTTTTGCTTTCATATTATTTACTTCCTGCTTTCATACTTTGTTTTTTCCTCTTTGTCCTTTCTTGATTTTTGTTTGTTGGTTTATTTTCTATTGTGTGTTGTAGCATAGTAATAAGTCAAATAGACAAGAATTATTTTGGCTCAATTTGTGTTAACTTAGTCTTAAAAGGGGAAGAAGGGATGGTTGATTATAAATAATTGGCAATCCAAAGCCTAGAAGCCCCTAACATTATTCTTATTTAGAAATGTTGGGTGGGGTTAATAGAAATTGGTTTTCTCATGAAAATCTTAGGTTATTTTGATTTTTTAATATAGTTTAGATGATTGAAAATTTTCTTGAACAATATTTTTAATCTAATTAAACCATCATACTATCACACAAATTCACTAAATGAATTGCCTAGGTAGAACTTGCTATCTAAGAATGATTAACATTCAAATTATGTTTTGACACAGTCCTTACACCTGGCTAATTATGGTTTCCAACCATTCTAGTTTATGAATGCAAATGTGTGTGTGTGTGTGTGTGTGTGTGTGTGTGTGTGTGTGTGTGTGTGTGTGTGTGTGTGTGTGTGTGTGTGTGTGTGTGTGTGTGTGTGTGTGTGTGTGTGTGTTTATGTATGTGTGTGTGTGTGTGTGTGTGTGTGTGTGTGTGTGTGTGTGTGTGTGTGTGTGTGTGTGTGTGTGTGTGTGTGTGTGTGTGTGTGTGTGTGTGTGTGTGTGTGTGTGTACATGTGTGTGTGTGTATGATACACCAATGAAGTGAAATCATAAACTACTTCATATTCCATGAATGGTGATTTAGGTAATCTCTGACGGCACTATGCGTACCTAGCTGGAAGTAAACAAAGGTCCAAAGTGAAACCAAAGGTATCTCTATTGGGCCTATGGATGCTTGAATAATAATAGAGCAATGCCCAAGCCATCCCTAATTAAACAAAGCATTATTATTACTTAAATCTAAAGAATGCTTAGGTCTTTTCATATCTTAAAAGTATTGAAGTTTGAAAGATTAAAATTTTTGAACCTAGTGGCAATGGCCAATAAACTACAAAGCACACACATAGTATGTGTGTTCACAAGATTTAAACTCTATTTCCAGCTCATGAGATTTCATTAGTCCTAAAATTAGTATTGATGAATCTAAAAATCATAGTGAGATGACTAATTTCCAATTCATCTTTGAACAAGAGATATACATTCTAACATTTTGCAATGTTTCCCCATAGAGGTCACCATTTTTTGATTCTCAACTACCCCCTATTCCTAGAATGGGGACCCTCCTATTCTAATTTTCTAAAATTGTCTAAGATGTCAAGTTTGATAAATCCTTCAAATGCATAAAAAATCTGATTTAATACTTCCTGATAATTATCGGTTCAATATTCATCTTGTAACATAGATAATCATCTAGAAATATTTGGATTATTGCTAATTGTGAGTTTTCTTTGAGTTCCAATGAATGATTAACCATGAATTGATCAAAATGTATAGATAAGATTCATCAAGAATTTTTAGTTTGGTTCCCAAATTGGCATGAATTCCTTAAATATTTATGGGACTTTCATCTGACTATACTTATATTTTGTTTAAAGCATTTACTTGTGCAAGTTTTTCTTTAAACTTCTTATAATTTGTCTATGACCAGCACTTAAACATCTCTAAAGTCTAACTTAACTTCTCGTATGACTTTGTAGGGCATCAAAGTTAAAGTAATGGTTTGTGACATCTCATGGGATGTCAAAATTATAGATGATCTTCTAAAAGGAACCCTCACTCTGTAACATGCCACTTTTCACCATGATGCTAATCCAATCCATAAAACTTTGCCATCATAACTTCAACCTGCACCATTGGTTAAAAGAAAGGTGTTCCATGGATGAGACTTGGAAAAAATCTATCGGTTCTGAAATATACCATGTGGCATGATCCCAAGGCCTCATAAAGTAACTATCCATTGGAATTTTAAATCCATAGGCTACATGTGAAGATCTTATCTCTTCCAAATAGGTTCATTCTAATCTGAGCCATCATGTGTCCCTACCTATCCCATAGTCTATGAGATGATGCCATGTGTCCCAATAATAATCCAATCAACCTTATGATATGACAAATGCTTCCTCTATATCCATCCAAGATCAACTCATCAAGGCATCTGAGTCATCTAATCAAAACTCAATGGCATACAACTATCTTAAGGACCTTTTTGAGCATGATGCATGTCCTTCCTAAGGACACTTGTCATGCCCACACTACTTTAGCTTTCAATCTAAAGGACCCTTCTAAGATCCCAATGGGGTAAGGCATGTCCCTTCTATTTATATGAGATGATGCCACATGCTTCCTTCTGATCAACACATGGGCACATCTAAACCATTAGATCTAAGGCTCACAAGAGAATTCCAAGAAAACTCATGAAAACTCATGAGTCATTTGATCAATAGTGATGATATATAGCTATCTAGGGACTCATCCATAATGGATGCATGTTCA
The DNA here is from genome assembly GCA_037957365.1 of Torreya grandis. Lineage (NCBI taxonomy): Eukaryota > Viridiplantae > Streptophyta > Pinopsida > Cupressales > Taxaceae > Torreya > Torreya grandis. The sequence goes on from JARHVA010001076.1 coordinate 977,800, forward strand.
CACCATGTCCATCCAATCCAAAGCTCATGCGATCCCAAGATGATGATGCATGTCCCTACTAGACCCATAAAATGATGATGTGTGTCATTCTTACAAAGTTGTATTCAAGGGTGACATATTGATCCAAAGAGCAATGTGTGGCTCCACCTAAGCCACACATTTGATACAAAGTCACCAACAACTATCCATAATACTTCAAGTGAAATCAAAAGGTGATGTATGTCCAGACAAGACTATGATTTCCCACAAAAGAGACATTTGTCTAAGCAAGGCCCCTATTTCTTACAAGAGTGACAAGTGGTACTCCCACAACTAACCAAATCAGGAGGCCCTACCCTGGAGCTCACCACGAATCAAGGAATTTTATGTGGCACTAAGCAAAGGATTTATCACATAGAGTCATATCCCAAGAGTCTGAGACTAATCATAAAGTGTCATATATCTAAGCCTGAGCCAACTAAGTAGCTTAATCACATTTCAAGAGGTGGCATGCCACATGAGTGCCCAGTTGGAGCCAATGTGTCATGCCACATGTCAAAAGGTGGTAATATTTAGCTCTAAAACTAAAATTTATGGAAAATCAAAGGAAAATCAATACTAAAATTTGAATACAAAGGTGATGAACTCACTATTAATGTTGCATGAACTAGAATTGCCATTAACACTACATTAATCAAAATAACCTTTAAAAAGGTACTCGATTAGATAGTTGTCACCTACACTTGAATTTGAATCCCTAAGTATTTTCTAACTTTTCTCTCTACATTTCAAGTTTAACAAAGCTTGAACTCTTCATGAACTCTGCCTCGACCACCATTGTTGAAAGCTCTAAAGCTATAGATGAGTAAGAAGGAGCATCAATTGCCACCAAGGTAGGATCCTCCACTTTTTGTAAGGGCACTACATATGGAAATGATGACTTTTGTTTTATTTTGGCAATTCAGTAGTCTTTAAGGACCCATAATTTATCCTAGAACCCATAGATTCAAGGAACAAGCATTATAGCAGTGTCTACCACAACATTGAGGGAGCTCAAGATCTAGATGATTCCAAAACCATGCCCCATGTTATTCATCTTGCCTCTAATGTCTTATAAATGCAAGTTTTTGGCCTACACAAAGCTACATCAAAACCAAAAGTCATGCCCTTTGTAGACCTAGTATATGGCATCTTTGGTAATATGATATGTGAAGATGGATTGCTTAAGTCCATGCACCAAGGGATCCCAGATGATTTTATCATCAAGCCCAATTTTGAGAATTATTATGACCAACCCCTACCTCAAATGGACTACAACTAAAGTGTCTTTAAAGGATAGTACAAGGAGCACATAAACACATCTTCGCTTCATGGGTGATGAACCCAAAAAGGGTAGTGTTTATGGATGAATAGGGGAACATTTCAATCCATCAATTCAGAGAGGGGGTTAGGATTGGCTTCACACTATTGAATAGGGTATTTGGTAATGCCCACATAGGATATGTGTATATCAAGACCATCTCACTATTATAATTAATCCTAGAGGATCAATAGATCTCCTTCCTTGGATATGTCATTAGAAGTAATTTGTTTACAATCATAGAGGATACATGCATAAATGGAGATCCATTCTACATGATAAGCTACTTATTGGATGCTATTTATGCAAATACATAATTAGGTCAAAACACATGGACTCCTACATTGTACGAAGTCATGCCTAAAACCTATTTAGCAATGCATATTCATTATTTTAGGCACCATATAAATATAATTTCAAATGACTTCTATCCCCTCATTTATTGGTCAATCACCAAATTCCCTATGTAAAGAGTTCCATCGAAGGTTAGATAGGCATTGAGTAATATAGGTAGTTATTGGCTTTACCCTAACTTTACAACCATCTAGGTAGAAGGGTTTATGGTAGTTTCCCTTAGGATACTAGGGTATGTTCTAATGAAGTTGGAAAAATAAAAAATAGCCTACCAAATGGTCCATGAAGTTGATGACCTCTTCAATATGAAGAAGAAAACTCCCCCACACAAGGCTCCTTACCAATTGGGAAGAGACAAGATGAATCACTGGCAAGACGTGATGGTGGCAATAAGGCAAAGAGACTCCTATCTCTTTTTCAAGGATGTCTATAGGATGTGGGACCCTAATCAAGTCATCTCTGAACACCTCCATAAATGTAAAAGAGATGTAGCTTTAGAGTATAAGCATTAGGATGAGGTACATGATTGTTGGTACCTTGATGAAATGAATGATGAACTGGTCTTGAGGAATTCTATGAGGAAGAACATCCCACTCAATATGATACTTGACCAAGAGAGAATAAAAGAAGATATTATAAGACCTCATCCCCCACTAGCTCATGGAAGCTTATTTAATGTTGACTATGAGGAGGAGGGAGAAGAAGAAGAGGAAGAGGATGGCATTCCTCTAATAACAAATAGACCCTACAGGCCCCCACTTTAGGCTACTCCAAGTGGACATGGCATGCCTCTAAACTCTGAGCGAGGAGACTCAAGTGGATAACCTAGACCTTCACAAGCACGTGTAATTGCCTCTACATCTATTAAAGAAGCTACCTGAGAGGACCTGGATCAATCAAGTCTAGATGTTACTAAGGTTTCACTGGAAGGATTTCAAGAACTATTAAGAAGGACAGTGGAAAGAGCTTATGTAAGGAAGAATCCTCCACCAACCTCCCAAAATCCTATTATAAGTTTTATGCCTTTTCCTTCTCCCCCATTTGTTATCATATTCACTACTTCTGTCGCTACTACTATGCATCCCACTCCCATGTTCACATCTACCACCACTTCTTCCTTTGGAGGCACCATCCCACAATTTATCTCCCATGCCACTACCAATTTTCCACCTCCACCAAGCTATCATAGCATTATTACTAGCCAAGTTGAAGGTTCTACTCCCACCCAAATAGCCACTTCTAGTACATCCTTCACCCTTGGATCCATTATGTCTTCCAAACCATTAAGGCCCATTCTACCATCATTCACTTGGAATAAGTTTCCTTACCTCACCCTAGCATCAAAAATGATTAGGCCCTAAACATTTCCCTCATTCATTTTGGACATGGGCCCGACCAAGACATTGTTTGATCTATTGGGAGAATTGGACCTTACTCAATTGTACATCCCTACTTTAGCATTAGCTTCTTCTTCCTCCCAAGCACTCCCATTATAACCAACTCTTACTTAGCTAGCCACCCCAAATTAGGTGAGAGATATGATGTAAATAATAAGGTAGGGGAGATCTTAGGTGGCCCCCTCAACACCTCAGATTGGAATCATATTTGATGCATCCAATGGGAAAATGAAGAGAGTAGTGAAAATATAGGAGGAGCAACCATAGTCAAGTTTAGCTATGATTTATGAAAGTGAAGAGCCACACTTCACTCTGATGAAGAAGAGGATGGCTACCCATAAATAGGTTCAATATTATAAGGAGCATCTTATATCCTTAGTGCAAGCACAAGTAGAATCAACTATTGACATTATGCAGGGGATGTAGGAAATAAAGAGGTTAAAGGAACAAACATTTCCTACTATGCTAGAAGGCACATTGATTTCAATAATAAATGTTGTGTTTAATGTAATCAACCTATACAATGTCATGAATAAGAGACAAGAAGATGGAATATAGTAAACCAAGGTGGTCACAAAGCTCAACCAAAGTCTTGTCCACTATAACACCAAGTTAGCAAAATTGGCAAGAGTAGAAAGGAGTAACAAATTACCTGATCTGAAGTTGCTACCTTTTGAAGACATAGTGCTAGTGTAGACTATCCTCATAAATAGGAGGAGAATTTTGAAGACTTGGTTTGATCAACTCAAGGATGCTAACACATCTTTTGATAAAATTGAGTTCAAAATTTCTCACTTACTGAAATATGCCATGATCACCAAGGTGGCCAAGCCTAATGGCTCTTTCATGGATGAGCAAGAATTCAAAGCACAAATTAAATTCTTCATCACAAATTTCTAACAAGATGTAACTATCACCAAGATAGCTATAAAGTCAATTGATATTGTAGCATTTTCTAGCCAAAAACTACAAGAGGTCAAGGCAATTAAGGAGGCATTAACGTCCATACTCATGAATCATGATAGGCTAATCTAGGACATACCTAATTTATTTAGGCCAATGATCCTAGACTTCACTCAGATTGATAAGGATTATCAAGCCTATGTAAGAGTATGGACCCACGAAGAGAACAAGAGAAAGTAAAAGTAGCAACAACAACAACAATAGGTTGGCCAATAGACTCCCCCAACCCCTTAGAATATATTTTGTTATATTTTATAATTCAAACATGGAATATTCTTTTGTAATTTGGTATTAAGGCCACTTGGTTGTATATTGGGAACCATTTTTAGGCCCATCCAAAATAATCTTACATCTTGGGCCTATAAATATGGGTCTCCCCCTTATTTTGTAGTTAGAAAACACTTGTTGCAAAATTTAATATAAAGAACCAAAGAATTTGAGAGACTATTTATAGTGTTCTTTCATGTGGTTTTGTGACTTCTGAATTCTCATGCTTTAGATGTTTAAATGTTTCCTTTTTTAAATCTATTTGGGAAATTACATTTTATATATGCATTTGTTAGTTTGAGATTAACACTAGGATGATTGGTTTGGTAGTATACTTGCTATGTTTTCTCTCATTAGCAACTATATGCGTTGTGAAATTTACTGCAAGTGAGTTATCTTTATCCAATGTATGTTGTTATATATATGCATTTTCTTTCCTTAGAAGTTTAAAATACGTTTATTCATCTTTGAGAATTACGCTATAGCTAGTAAATCTAAGTTTCCTATATTTTACTAAAGAAAGTTAGTAGAATTGGCATCTTTTTTCATCTTAAGCAAAACTTATTTCTGCCCTACCTTGCTCACTCTTGGATCTACTCATGAATCACCTTAACTTAGATCATGTTGTATATATCCATTATTCATTGTTATTTTGGACATTAATTGGAAAATACTAATATAATTCATAAATATTAGTAGGAAATTATGTCACTGCACAACACCTGCTATCCCTACAGAAGGGTCTTCTTGCAAGATTTTAAAGTGGTGACTACATCTCTACTATTTGTGTTATTCCCAGTGATATTTGAACAAACAACTCAACCCATGAGTCATTCCAAGACTTTAAATTGAGTTTCTACTTTCACCTTTGTTCCTTAGTGACATAGGGAGCATTAAAAGTGCATCAACAATCTTAATTTCATTTGGAAGGGAATTTATTCATCCAACCCTTCCATGATGAATAGTTGTAATATATAGTTTCACTTCAATTGACAAGAGTAATCTAAGTGCATGTGTCACTAAAAAACATGTTAAATAAAATGTCAATTTTTTAAATTTTAATAGACTTCAATGTTAAGGGTAAGTTTAAACCTTTCAAACTCAAAGGGGTTAAGTTTGATAGCCATTTGAACATATTTATGCTTTTTAATTATAATATGTAGGGAATTTGTTTTAACATCCAATGGAATGAAATAGGGAGAGCTTGGGTGGACTCTTGAAAAATTTTAAGGATTATAAAAATATTTGCAAATGATTATAGAAACATATATTTACTCTTTGATGTTTCCTTCTTTAAATATGATTGCCATAACTTTTGAAGGGTAATGTTGAATAAAGAACCATCATTAAGAAATTAACTTGTAGGGAAGGTTGACCATAAAATTTAAAACTTGTATGCACTGATCAAACAAAATATACTTTAGAAAAATAATTCTTTTGAAAGTGGATTTTTTCACAAAATAAAGGATATTTTTATTTTTTCCATTATTTATGAGACATTATATACTACATGTGTGTGGAGACATATTTCCCACCATATAAATTAAGTTTAGAGTATTTTTTAGGATTATATCCTTCCGTTTAAATAATAAAATATTTAAGGTATTACAATTAAATAATTGAAACATAAAAAATTAGAAGATAAGATTGAACTCTTTGAATTTTGATCATATTTAGTAATCCTCTGTAAATGGTGAGAATAGTTATAATATTTACAAAAATAGGTGATAGGTTTCTAAATTTTACTATTAATATTATTTTCAACCAAAAAAAGAATTGTAGATAGTTATAATAGAATGAAACAAATGTACATTGTGATTTAATGGAGTGAGTTACAAAATGCAAGCATCAATACATATCAAAAAAGCTTAATCTTCAAAGGATTTTTGCTTAACAGATTACCACTGAATCAACACACCTTTATGGATCAATTTTTCAAGATATTTTGGTTATTTTTGAAAATTATGATAATCATTTAAGTTTTCTAACATGGACAAAAAAATATTTTAGTACTTTTAGGAATATGGGGGCCTTTCATCTTAAAAAGAGTGTGAAGCCTATCTCGATTGATCTTCAAATATAATTGCAAATTATATGCCCGAGTAGTATTTCATGCACCTAAATAAAGAAAATGATAGAAGAGACATGTGGGGTTTAGGAGGTATAATGAATTAAGATAGATCTACAGCTTATCTGACTTAGTAAAATACAAGATCGAATAAGGTAATCAACTAACATCCATTGAAATACTATGTATATTGGGACCATTACCAAATTGGATATTCTAAACCTAATCAAGGGATATCTTACCCCATAACACCAAAGGAGAGGGTTCTAAATCCTCTAGCTAAATGACACTATGAAATAACCATATCTAGGCCTAATTACATGAAATAAAATTAATATATTTCTTACCAAATCTTATGGCACAAATTGGGATGGTTAAACATAAATAAACAATCAAGGTATTATGGTAGGCAAGTGAAGGACTAGATCACCTAAAATGAAAAATAGAAAGTAAATAAAACCTTATATCTACATTAAGTTTAAACATAGAGGTAATATAAGCAAGGAGATATACATTCATAACACATATTAATTATATAATATATATATCAAATGAAATAGTAAAAGTTAGGAATACTTATCTTGGGCAAACATATCAAGTCTCAATCTCTCTCCCCCTTAGCCAATGGTACTTTGAAATAGGTTGTTGTGTATTTTTATGTATCACACTATATAAATTATCTCTAGTCTAAAATACCCATACTTTGCGTCCAAGACTTCCCACAAGACAAGTAATCTTTTCTCTAAGGCAAACCCTAAGTAATGCCTCCTTCAAATATAAATTTAGTAGAATTGTGAATTATAATGATGCAAAAATGAATATTTATCTATATTGATTGAAATGAGTCTTGTATTTATAACAATGTATAGGTATTAACCCCTTCCATAATTTTAGTCAACAATATTATCCAACATGATCTAGGTTTAAAAGTTATTATTTGGTATTGAATTAGGTCAGCCCAGTCGACTTAGTTGTTAATATGTCATCAATTTCTAACAATATTGGTCAGGCTAACTCTGTAGGATTTTATTTACCTAGACAACATAGTATAATTATGGGGTCATCTAGACTTATTCCATACCATGTGGCTGACTATGTCAAGTCAAGTGGTCGACTGCATACTACTGAGCCATCTTAATAAGAAAAGTGGGTGAATAGGAGTGACTTGAATAACTTAGTGGTAAATGTTTCCAACTTAGTTAGGGGATATTTGAAAGGAGGATTTCTTATTTTATGAAGTCATGAAAGGTTTTGAAATAGGTTGTGTGTGTGTGTGTGTGTGTGTGTGTGTGTGTGTGTGTGTGTGTGTGTGTGTGTGTGTCATGAACATTTAAGTATAAGTTGACATTTAGACATAGACATATAGTTTATTATAATTTAATTATATATATATATATATATAATTATTTGGTATCGAATTAGGTCAGCCCAGTCGACTTAGTTGTTAATATGCCATAACTTTCTAACAAGATTGGTCAAGCTAACTCTGTAGGATTTTATTTACCTAGAAAACATAGTATAATTATGGGGTCATCTATACTTATTCCATACCATGTGGCTGACTATGTCAAGTCAAGTGGTCGACTGCGTACTACTGAGCCATCTTAATAAGAAAAGTGGGTGAATAGGAGTGACTTGAATAACTTAGTGGTAAATGTTTCCAACTTAGTTAGGGGATATTTGAAAGGAGGATTTCCTAGGTTATGAAGTCATGAAAGGTTTTGAAATAGGTGTGTGTGTGTGTGTGTGTGTGTGTGTGTGTGTGTGTGTGTGTGTGTGTGTGTGTGTGTGTGTGTGTGTGTGTGTGTGTGTGTGTGTGTGTGTGTGTGTGTGTGTGTGTAATAAACATTTAAGTATAAGTTAACATTTATACATAGACATATAGTTTATTATAATTTAAGTTTTATATATATATATATATATATATATATATATATATATATATATATACTTTTACGATGTTTGAGAGTGGTTTCAAACATATAGGAGCTATAATGAAAATTTTAGGTTTTGGATGATCCTTCTAGATTTTAGAATTAACCATGTTTCAAGTTTTAGTACTTCAAGATTAGCCATATTTTAGGATTTTAGGGAGGTATCATAGGAGGTAAATGGATAGACATTCTAAATAAGTTGGACTAATAGTCTAAATGATATAAATCTAAAATAATATTGTGAAACACCAATGGTATGCCCACCCCCTTCCTAGTGTACCCTTTAAGGCATGCACTTAAATATATTGAAACTCAATAGGTTCTTTCAAGATAGAAAGTGTTAGTAAATGATCAAGTTTAAAAAAATGGTGTATACATGAAGCATAGGGGATAAATCTTATTCAATTTTATCAACTATACACATGGTTTTAGTGGTTAAAGTATTATGACTATTTTCATGTTTATATATTTAATGTCTCCCATCTTGACTATATTATCCATTTCTATTTTAGTGATATTCACAAATTTTAACCTCATTGGTCTCTAAAACTATGCTTCTTTTTATTCTCAACAAGATTTGAATAAAATGAAAGTGATTTGAGGATAAGTAAAAAACTCTTAATTGCCTTCATCTAATAAACAAACAAACAATAAAAACTAAGCTCCTTTATTATATTGAATACTCAACTCTCAATACAAGTTATTAACTTGACAATTTTATATAAATAGAGCATCTTTACACATGAAAGGTTTCTACATGATGACAAAAATAAGCATAAAAATAACTACAATTCTAACTATTTGTACTTCAAAATAAATCAAACCATCATGATTGTATCTCTTCAATCATTTTTAGTTAGTAGATCAATTAAATAAACATAATCTCAACATGAAACCCCTCTTTGTAAAATATAAATTTAAAAAAAAAAACTAATAATGATGCTCACTAAATAAAATAATCAATTGATCCCACAATAAGTATTTAAACTACATAAGTATTTTTAGAAAATCTCAAAGAATTTAAACCCTAAACATCACCTTTTTCTCATTTATGGACAAGTACCTTCAATAATAATAATAATAAGAGATGATAAATTTGTGGTATTCACAAAACCCATAACTAGTATCAACAAAATACTAGTATATAGCCTTTGAAGCGAATGAAAACTTCTCAAAGAAAAGATCAAACATATCATTTGTAATAGAAAAACATTTTTTTTTAAATATTGTGATATTTATTCTTAATTTAATTAATTAGGGAAAAAAATTATGTAATATGTAAATCCTCAAAATCCATAAGACCTAGCCTTTCAACATTTCACATAAATAATGTCATTTCAAATGAATTCCAAAATAAACATGTGTGTATACAACATAAAAACTCTAAATGAGATGGTTTTTTGGCCTTAAAAGAATCCAATAGACAAACAAAAAATCAAAAGGGATTCAAGATTGCATATTTCTTAAACCTAATAAAATTATTGTAATAAATAATAATGCTCACATATTGTGGGGAATATGGAGAGATAAAAATAATCAGGTAGCTTACCTTTAGTGATAATGAGAAGAGGTGGAAGGTTGGAGGAGCCCAATGGAGAGATAACTAGTAGTAGTAGCATCTTCTCAAACCATTACCAAAGACTCACAATCATAGAAAAAATGTGAAAATGTGAATCTATTATCTCATTTGAGTCCAGTGGCATGCCACACGAGAAAAGATAAAAATGGTAGAAAAGGTTTAAATATTTAATATAAAATTTTATGGAGATGATTTAAAAATAATATTTATGTGGGCTTACAGTTGAAGTTTAACTTAATTTATTTTAAGTTTCTAAGTCTTGTAATTGACATAAGGTAAGCCCACTACCTAAATTAATAACAAGTTATAATGCCAATGTGTTATTGTACCTTTATACAAATAAGGATTTATCATGATTCACATTTCCCAATCACAATGCCTTCAAAATTTCAAGGCTCAATTAAAACACATTACCCCTCACCATCAGATTAAGATGATGGATATGACTCTAGAGTCGGACACTTCTTTATTTTTTGGATTTGTACCCTGCATTAACATTGATAGTAAAATCATGTTGATAGGTATTTTTTAATACATCCCTTTTTTCATCATTCTTAACAAGAATTTATAATTTTTCTTAGTCAACCAATTTATAAAATCTGAATTTGTTTTGATGGCATAATTTTGAATTTCCTTTCTTTGATGGGTTTGAAGCCCTTGGACATGCTAGGATGGGATCAATTTTTATCACTTCCTTCAACATTTATTAATAGTGTTTGTGTCCTCGTGGCTTTTTTGAATCCTTGCCACTTTCCAAAGACTCAAGCAATGACCACTATGAACCTCCCAAGCATCATTTGCGTGCATCTTCATCCTAGGTGCTTGTCAAATTTGTTCTTATCATACAAATTTGTGTTGCATTTCCCTGATATGTTCTTCTTCTGCCCACTTTTAACACTACCATTTGGATCTAATTTTATTCATGCAAAATCACATCCATGTGAATAAGATATTATCAGTAGATAAATCCAAATAGGCTCAATTAAGTGTATAGTTTTATTTTATTTTATTTAATAGTTTTGTGTTTAGTGTATTTTAATAATAATTATGTGATAGAATATTAATTATAATTTTTTTTGGTCTTATAGTTAGTCTATTTTTTTTTTACATTAGTAGTTGATCTTAATAGTTATGAATCTGCATAGATAAGTTTCTATTTCTTTATTAATTTTTTATATATAGTCTTAGTTTATATTTGTTATTAGCTTTTTTTATGTCAAAATTATGAAATAAATGTTTAAAATATACATTATTTAGTTGTGATATATAGTGTAAGTTCCCAATTAGAGGTTTAAATAAACTATTTATGTTGTGTGTAAAAGTAAAATTTCAAATTCCATCCTTGTAAAGAACACATTATCAGGCAAACTTGATGCCATAACAAAATGTGTTAGTTCATTATATTTTAAGTGGGGAGCATGGGGGGAAGGTCAAGGAGGGGGAGTGAAATGGTGGGTGAGTGAAGGGGGAGGGTGTGGTAGTGAATTTGTCATAAATATGACATGTAGATTAACCTAACTAGCTAAGCATGATGGAGGCTAAAGGAAAAATAAGGAGACCAATCCAAGCACAAGTTTTCCACTATCTTAGAGGTTGTAGTTCATTGTAGTGAAAAAATTAAAATGCACCCAAATGAATACATATCTTGAAGAGTTGTTAATCATCAATGGTAGTGATGATGTATTCTAGCTACAGGTGATTGAAAACATGTGTCAAACCAACTAAATCCAAGAATGGTATCCATTGGTAATATTGATTGTTTATATGTTTGTGATCATGTGGAAATGATCAAGTATAATGGATGCAAATTTGGATTTTAGTGAGGTGGATAACACCAACTAAAGACATAGGGAGGACCCAGTCCCACTATATTTATGTATTTTTTGTGTTTGTGTGTGTTTACTGGTGATATTTTCTTACTAAATACAATTGCAAATAGGTTTGTGTGTCCATGTTTACATGTGTGGTGTGATCAATAATGATGTGTTATTTATGATATAAATTTTAATAAAATATGTTAGTACATGTTTTCTTGTTTAGATCATCATGAATAGAAACATTTGCCAGTATTTTTGCATACCTGGTGTGGTTGTAAATAAATGTGTGTCCACACAAATATGGAGTATAAACTAATGTGTGTCTTAGTCCATACTTGGATTGGTGATGTTTTCTCATCCATGTATTGGTTGATGTTTTCTCATCCATCAAAATAAGTGTAAAAATACATGTTTGTTCTAGTTCATGTAAAGTTTTCACTTCCTTATGTTCGTACTAGGAGGAAGGTTGGAAATAGTCCTTATGAGTACTATGACACCCATATTTTCATTATGCTTGATTTTGGACATTTTTTACTGTACACACATCTTGATATGATGTTATATATATGTGTGTGTGTGTGTGTGTGATGAAGTTATTATTACCATGTGTTTGAGACAGTGGATTTTATATGTGTGATGAAGTTAGTTTACTTATATTATGTTAGTTATCCATTATGGTGTTTATTATAATTTTGTACCAGTATATATATTATTTCTTAAGCATATGATTAATTATATAAATATTTAAATGATTGGCATGATTATATTACCATTGATATGTTATGCCTTGAATATGTTCCCATGCATTTTTTATGAATTTAGATTATTTGTGTTGTTTACATTATCTAGATTTGGCAATCTAGGGTAGTATATTTTATGTGTGGATTTATTTGTAGGTGACAGGGGAAGCTGGTGAGGGAACTAGGACTATGTTGAGCATGAGTGCATCATTGGTATAGTGATGTAATGGCTACTTGACTTCTAAAAATCTAAACCCAATTCTAGTATTGTATGTGGACCTAGTCATAAGTTATGGACCACCTTGCCCCTTCTAACACTATTAATCCCATTGAAACTATTCCTACTTATTGTTCTAAAAATTAAGTCATTTTAACATTTTTATCACTCAATAAAGTAAATTTTTATACCAAATAAGTGGTACCCTTGACCAAAACTTGGATGGAAACTTTCAACCAAGTTTGCAAGTGGCTATAAAGTGATTTAGAGGTATATATTTGTGTCTTTAAGACCCCTGTTGACTATAGGTTGGAGTAGAACTTATTTGGAGTGTATAAAAAGTCATAAGATAGTCCATCTACCCATTTAAGGCATGGGATTGTGGAAGCATTGAAGAGGCATACACTTACTTTTCTTACCCACATGGGCTTGTAAGAGAAGTTAATGCTTGTGTGGACTTTTAAACCAAGAGCCAAGGAATGAGAAGGGGCACATGTCATATTCATATTGGTTAATGGATGTGAGTGATTTTCCTATATGAGGAAGGAAATTATTCCTTGGAAAGACATTTTTTATCACTTTCAATTTGAAAAGTGGGATAAGAGCTATGGAAGAGAAGGAGAAGCTAAGGTAAGAAGGAAGATGTCTTGTGAAGAGTTAAACCAACCCAATCATTTGAAGATAATTATATTGTGTTAAACCAAGTAAAGAACCTAAGGTAGGCTTCCATATTCCTTTGTAATTTTTTTTTCTCTATGTTACTACTTTGAAATAGAAGTTTTTCACTTTTTGTTTGCTTGTTTTCAAGAGGTGTAGGGCCACTCAGTCTATCATTTTTTCAGTTTTGCTTTCCACAATTGTGTCTATGGCCACCATGTAGATTTTATTTCCTGCTTGGGCTTTAAATATTCACCATCCCTCATATTTTTATTAGTTGTTTTTAAAATTAATTTATTGATTCATTTTAGCATCGTTATGATATCCATTTTGGCTTAAATTACTTGTCTTATTTTTGCTCTTTTTGTGTAGTGATAGTGACTAGTAGAACTAAGTCTCATGACCTCCTACAGGTTCTTCTTTGAGTAGTGTTAGTGGATAATGGAATTGGGTTCACATGCCCTCCTAGATGGCTCATAGCATAGTTGGTTGGGCTAATGTCCTCCAAGAGAAGTGGTATGATGAGAGTGAGGCATCCCCACATTATTCTTTTCCCTCAGTGAGCCTTAATATGTTAAAAAATTTCATACCTTTGATATTATTTTTATTAAAATGGTATTTTTGACCTTATTGAATGATTTTGATAGGGTTATGGTAGTATCTAGTGTAATATGTGCTAGTTAGCCTTCTAATTCAGTAGCCTAGTTGAGTGTTCTAACCAACAACCAAATATTGTCTTGATAACCTTGACCTACCTCATACCCTTCATTTTCACTATGATCAAAGATAAGAATCCTAGGATTGGGGGTACTTAGGAAAGTTGTGAGACCTTCATAGTGCTTACTTTTAAATAGTTTGTGTTATACACACATCTTATTGAGATGTGTTTTATGTAGTATTGAGACACAAGATGTTATGCATCCCTTATGTCTGAGATGGAGATAATATATTAGGTGATGATATTATTTTCTTACATGAGAATAACATATTATCAGATTAGATGATTATTATATTCATTATGATGTTATTTTACTTGCATTATTTTGGTTATCCATTATGAGGCATATTATTTTCGTACTACTAGAGCTATTTTTCTTAAGTGATATTTACTTATACATTTATTTAGATGATTGGTATGAGTTATTACCATTGATATGTGATTTCTTGGATATGTCATGTACATTTGTGTTGATTGAGATCACTTGTATCATTTACATTCTACAACTTCGACTATCTAGGGTAGGGAATTTCATGTGTGTAATGTTGTGAAAGTGACAAGGTAGGATGACGATGGAAATAGGACTACATCGAGCATGATCATATCATTGGTAGATTGGTGGAATGTTTAATTGACCCTTTTGTGATCCAAAGCACTCCTTGTATATTTTGTGGACCTGATTGGAAAGGTAGACTTTCTTAAGCTTTCTAGCACTATTCAACCCCTTGGATACTATTCACACCCATTATTTTAAACCTTAGGAATATTAATCACCTTGTATTTCATTCTTTAATTATTATTTTTTAAGCCACTTAAGTGGCCTCTTTGACCCAAAAATTAGATGGAATGGAAGAGACAACTTTATAAGGTGGCATACAATAATTTGTAGATATTTTGTATTGATTTTGAAGTCCTTAGGCCAATATAAATGTTGGAGAGTATTTATAGGAGTCAAATAATACTTTTGAGGTAGCCCATGTACCCATATATGGAATGAGATAGTGGGTTCATTGATGAAGGATGGACTTAATTACTTACCCACATGGGTTTGTAAGTGAAGTTATTTTTAGGGGAGACTTATTTACCTTGAGCCAAGGGATGGGAAAGGACAAATGTCACCTTCCCACTAGATTTTAAAGTAAATAGTTTAGCATATTTGAGGAAGGAAATTCTTCCTTGAGATAGCTTTTCTCACTTTGAAATTATAAAAATTGGAAGTGGTGGAGAGAAAGAGAAATAATAAGAGGAGCTTAATGGAAGAACTTAGAGAAGGAAGAGGATAGATATTGCCCATAGCTTGTATGTGGTGTTATTGAGTAGATCCAAGAAGGGGGGAAAGGTAGGATTCCATTCCCCAATTACTTTAAATTTTATTTATGTTAAAATAATTTTTCTCCCTTACTTTTATTGTATTTTTCAAGAGGTATAAAGCCAATTGGCTTACCCTCTTTCTTTGCTTGTATTTTTATGGTTGTGAAAATGGACACCATGTGGTTTTAACACCCATTTAGGCTTGGATATATAAAATTATTCCTAAATTTTTAGTTTTTTTTATGCCTTTTCCTTGACTTAATATGGCAAAGTTGTGCTACTAAAATTTATTTGAAATTGTTTGCCTTGTTTTGTTCTTTTGCATAATGATAGAGTCCGATTGAACCATAATTTCTAAGACACGTGATATTTGAAATGGTCAGTTGTGCATATGATCTCTCATGGCCAAGAGATCATGTAATAGGAGGGAGGCATATTCATGTTCTTCTTCTCCTTCAATGGACCTTTATGTTAAAATGTGTTATTTGGAATGGTCAATTATGTGTCTACTCTCCCATGGCCAATAGATGATATAACAAGAGGGAGACATCCCCATGTTCTTATTATACTTTGAGGGGATTTATTTTGAAAATGTTTTGTTTTTCATGGTTGATTGAGTGTATAATCTCCCACGGGTAAGAGATGGTAGAAAAATAGGAGGGCATCCCCATGTTCTTTTTCTCCTTCGACAAGCCTTCTATGTTGGAAAGACATTTAAGGCTACCTTGTTATCATTTGGTGTTTGATATTGTGTTTTTTTCCTTGTATTCTTGTGTGGATTTATAACCATATCTTATGTAAAAAATGTCTCTCCTAGACATGTTGCCTAGTGAATGATCCTTGGTAAGCTTTAGCTAACATCTTAACCTCATTTTTTAAACTTGTTGACCTTACTCAACGATGGGAACATGCTTGGAGTTGGGAGTTTTAAGCTTTGGGGTGCCTAGGTAAATCCCTTAATGATGGAAAATTGATGGGAGGTGAGTCCCTCCTTTGGTTATCCTTACTGTTGCTAATGGAATTCATTTGAAGCCCAAAGTGTGCAAACTCTTGTATAGATATGTAAATAAAATATATTATTTATTTGAGAGCCATGTTATTGTAAGTATTCATTGTTAAATTAATAATAAAAGTGAAATATCAATTATGGTGTACATCATGTGAACTAGTGCATGTTTTCCATTTGTAGACCTCGTTGGAAAGGAGGAAAATGAACATATCAAATGGAATTTTATTGAAATGAAATGTTTAATTTTAAAAATATTATTTTAAATGAAATGTTTTTGTACTTAATTCTATTTCACTAAAGAAAAATTATTAGCCAGGGAATGTGTACACTAACCACTCAAATATATGAACATGCCATGTGGACATAGACCATGGCTTCTTTTTGGTTACTAGTTATTCTAACAGATTGTTACGTTGATATTTTATTTCTAATTGGGATCATGTACATGGAATCTTCAATAAAACAATATAGGTTGACATACTTGGAATCCAAGTATAGACATCATGGTTAAAATTGTTGGAAGCTAAATGACTGGGGGGTGAATTAATATTCAAAACTTTTCATTCAATTCCATTTAATATACATGAACCATTCTAACAAGCATGTACATCTTAGCAAGCATAAGCAACAAATCATAAGAGCATGAAACACATGAACACAACAATAATGGGAAACCCTTACAGGGAATGAAATATAATGATGAAGTAAATTAATACAATACAAACATCAATCTTTAGTGAAGTACCAACTCCACATGGAGCACCAACCCCAACTAGCTCAACACCAACTCAACTAAGCTTTAGCGAGCACCCACTTGCAAGGAAGCACCAACCCCCTAGATAACTCAGTAATAACTCAAATACCTAATTGTTTTATAACTTTTAAAAACCCTTGTTTCTCATAAAATAAATGATGATATTCTCCTTCAAATCTTTTCTCACTTCTATCCCTCTCAAACTAGCTTTTTACCTTCTTTGCTCAACTAGCCCTATTCATGGCTTGATTAGGTCTTCTGACCTTGATCCTCATATGCATAACCTATGTTAGATATTCATGACATATATATTATGGTCCAAATGACATCCTTATTCTCATAAATGTTTTATATCATTCTCTTATTCTCTACTCTCTCTAAGCACACACAAATACACCTAAATTGTTTTGCTTTTATACAAGTCACTTGATCATATCCTTCTTAGTCGGTCATACATCAAATCTATTATGTCATCCATGAATAATTCTTAGAATATTAAAATAACATGCCTTAATTATTAATAAATAAATACATTAGGTTTTCTATATCTCAATTAGTCATTATTCCTCTTTTAGGCTTTATGGAGACCTAATAGGTCTTCTTAACAATATGTTACACTTTTATCTTTATTGAATCATATTCAAACACCTCACATGGAAGGAACACATCATATTCCACTCTAATATATCTTATAAAACTTCACTTTAGTTCTATAACACCATTTAGGTCCAACCACCATTTGAACCCTTTCTCAAAACATTACTTATAAAAGGCATGTGCATACACAAAAAATTAGTTTTAAACAACTGAGGCATAAACTCAATTTTGCAAAAAAAACATGGAAAAATTACATATTCAAAAACCTCATTATATATAGTTTATCAAAAAAATCATTATATGCTTCAACTTAGGGTATACATGCTCAAACTCTTCTCTACAAGATGCTCACTCAAAACTATCAACTAACTTCAAGACACAGTCAAGGAAACATGAACTTATGACATCTAATTGAATGCATTAAAGGGATTTAAATTCATGAAAAATATCTTATACAATCCTCATATAAACCTAAATTAATCATATCATTATATATAATGAAAGATATTAGTCTTACAAACCAATCTATTTACCTTCTCTCTCACAGACTCCACTCAGCCAGATAAGCCATTTTGGCTTCAATGTTCCAACTTCTTACACTAACTTACAAGATTTTAAAAAGAATGAATATATTATTAAAATCCCAAAAAACAGCATCATTCACTTCAATCCATCATTCTTACATGAAAATACATCAAGAATCATCTTTTCACTTCTTGATTTCCTTACTATCTACATCACTAGGTCTATTAGCAACTAGTCAACTTGGATTACCAACTTTGCATACCTGAGATATGGAATATATATAGAAACATTCATGAAAAAAACTAAAAGTCTCACACTTTTACCTTCATCCACTTATAAACTTTGACTCAATCAACTCTACCTGTTACAATAAATCTTTGAAAGATAAGCACTTTCTTATAGGGTCTGCTCACTCACCTGAGAAACTAATCATACCCAGAGGTGCCTGAGAGAGTTTAATTCAACCTAAAATTACTTTATTATCCATAAAAAATTGTTATGATCTATTTATAAAAATATATTCAACATAAAATCAATGTTAGAGTTCTTTGAGGGTTTGGACTAACTTCCAGTCCTAACGATCATTCATAAAACTTATCTCCTCTTTCAACAAACTAATGATTAAAAATTTGAACTATAACCCTTCCTCATTTACCATGAACAAATTATATCTTCATGAAAATTTTTCACATGCCAAAAATCACTTGAAAAACCTTCTTGGGTAGACACCTCTTTAGTTTGTGCACTCAATAAACCTTGAAATACTTTTTCAAGCCTTTTCTTGTAAACCATGACTTAAAACATCATGCACATACTTAAAAAAACTTGACTCACCTTTTTCAATATTTACCTACTCACCCATATCATGTAAATTTATCCTTATACCCCATATGGACACCATATCTCTTCTTGCTTTCTAGGTCTTGACTTGCAATCCTTATTAGGCCTTAAATCTGACATTTTATCCACCTTGTAAGCTTCACTTTAAAACTCTCCTATGTTTGAATTCCTATTGTGTATGCTCAAGCAACCTCATATACTCACTCTTATTCAAATATTATTACATATCTTGAGATCTTGACTAAGGATCTTCATAGCATCTTCAAAGGTGCATACACAGATCTTCAGAGCTTACTTTTTAATCATTTTTAAGGTACTCAACGCATCATGTAAAAACTCAAACAACCTATCTCATGATCCAATACTATCAATAATTCTTTAGAGCTTCATTAAATATCTGTGTATCTCATTTGAATCATTTTCAAATCTTCTTACACATCTTCAAAGCATATAGTTTCTTCTTCAAAGCTCACTCATTTCATCATTCTACCTACACATTCCTTCTCACAAGATTTAGACAAAGCTTTGTAAGTTACTAGACACTTGATATATTAACCAGTACTTACTCATGCTGATATTAATGATATTACTCAAGTTAATATAAGAACATTAATCAAATAGCACTCTCACATCACTATTCTCATACAACAACAACATTCACTATACTAAAATAAGAACTCATCATACATAAACCTCAAAGTTTACTTAATCATGCACCTTCACAAGAACCTTTGACATTAATGAGAATAGATTGACATAAATGATAACACTTATTCCAAAACTCAACAGTGAATGACAATGCTCAATATTCTCCTCAATCAATAACAATGTTCAACAATCTCCCCTTTTATCATTGATGGTAAATACACTCAAAAAATTGTTTCAACCACTCTTGATGGAAAACATCTCTTAGACCTAGTTTTTATTTTTTATTAATCTTTCTAATCTTGCCTTTTCTTTCTCCCTTTCTGATCATTCTCCCCCTTTGACATTAATGACAAAGGTATTCCACAACTATGATTTCTTTTAGAAGAACTCAAATTACAAGATCACTTCAACATAGATAAATCTTAGTCAACAATCTAAAAATCTCCCCCTCAAACCAAACATCCACCATGATTTTATTAATAGTAGATGTCAAGGGTCACTTGTAGCTACTAGAATCATAGTTTCTCCCTTTGAGCTGATATAATATCTCAAAGACACTAGAGGGCACACAATCTTTAGAAACTATTGCAACCACCTATGACAACCATTATTATAAAATTCTCTCAATTAGGTCACTCTCTCAATTGATCCATCAAAAAATTAACAAATAGAATCTATGAATCATCTTAGACACAATCTCTCCTTAACTCCATGCATATCAAAATCAATCACTTTCAAAGTTACCAAGCTCCTGCTTAGACCAAACATATCTTCTTTAAAAGAATTAGAAACTTAGATTACTTACCATCCTTGTCATGACTAAATAAGATCAAATTCTTGATCACACATTAGGTTATCATACTCTTGACATCGACTATAGAAATAGAGACTCCCCCTTTATCTTCACATATCAAGCTCAACTACTCACACAAACATATACCAAAATCTTACCTTTCATATACCAATTGTCTATACTTTGACTTCAGACACTTGATAATAGCTTTAGATCTCTCATCATGATGCCTTCTACATTTCAAATTGTAAAGCTACCAACATAGGAATGGATAATATCCATCTTCATCTCCTTGCTTACAACATAGACAACCTAGAATCTTCTCAAAAAGAAACCTTCTTTGAATGCAACCTCATGCTTCAAAAACCATGCTCATAATAACTCTCAAGCCACTAAATATTCATGATTGAGCATAATAAAACCATGATCATCACCAGCAAACTGACTTTCTCTCAAGATAGAACTTCTAAGAATCTTCACCTACTTCTATAAACTTATGAGTTTCTTCCTGAAGCATAATAGAGATACCCTATTCCATATGCTTATAGAACAAGGTGAACTCAAGAAATACCCACATCTCCTCTCCTTTTTTTACCATCTTGCACTTAGTATACTGATTACTTTCTTTTAGAGTCCTTTTATACTTGTCTATCTTCTTTGGCTTACTA
Source organism: Torreya grandis (assembly GCA_037957365.1). Lineage (NCBI taxonomy): Eukaryota > Viridiplantae > Streptophyta > Pinopsida > Cupressales > Taxaceae > Torreya > Torreya grandis. The sequence goes on from JARHVA010001076.1 coordinate 998,995, forward strand.
TCCTTAATGTGCTTATTACTAGCAAGTATGTTGCTCATCTTCTTTCTTGTAGACATCTTACCTTCCAAAGCATTATCACTATAAGTTGACAACAAGTATTCTTGACAAGGATCTTGCTCAACTACAACAAGTAGTTTACTTTGATCTATAGGCAACTTAGGATTAGAGCTCATTGTGTTTTCAATAACTTATAATAACAAGTGTTCCTCACACACCTTATTTGATTCTTCCTCTACCATAGTAAGTAATATATCTTAACCCTTGGGCTCACTATAATCTACCCTTACTGACTTTGGTTTCAATTTCATTGTTTCACCCTTCTTATCTCTTGAGAACCTTTTTACTCTATTTGGATAGAATCTAGCAATATGACCAATTTTATGACAATAATACCAAACAATATCACTCATACCTCTTGCTTGATGATGACTATGATCTCCCTTTGACCAATTGCTTCTCCTTCCATAGTTTTATGAATGTTCATCCCTTGATACCTTTCTTATAGAATTGGGTTCTCTAATAGGTCTTTTCATGTTGACCTTCTTGTCTTCAACAATCTTATCCTTGACTTGAGATGTCTCTTTTTGATCTTCTTTAAAACCAAGACCTGTATTGTCACTAGTAGACTTTTGAATACTCAATATATCATCTATATCCTCAGTACTCTTTTCAAATTTTAAAAATCTCTTCACCTTTCTAGATGTTTGATCCAACTCAGCTTTTAGAGATTCTATTTTCATTTCATACCTTATGCATTCTTCATCTTTAATATTTAGGCTTGAATTGACTATCTCCATCTATACCTCAACTTGATTGATTATCTCATCATACTCTTTGGAAGTGTTGCTCAACCTTTCCTCAAACAATCCAATCTTCTCCTCATAATATTGACTAATAACCTTAGTTTTTTATTCTTTCTTCTTTGAAACTTTAACTCCTATAGGACACTTACCAGTTATGACTCAATATTTAATTTAGCTTCTCCTTATTCACATCATAGTACACTTATTCATCTAATTATACATCAACCATAAGTCCTTTCCCATTTGAACAACCCTCATTGCCTGATTATATGCCTATGAACAAAGTTTCACTATCTTCATGTTCAGATGGATTACTACCATTAACACTGTTAGAAGTGTCTGAATCACTTACATTAGATGAGATATCCTCTTTCATATATAAACTCTTATTATTTTTAAGGATCCTTTCTTTACTTCATTTTTCTTGAAATATCCCTTGTTATTTTCAAACTTGTAGAATTTTCTATCATCTCTATGGTGATCATCATGTTCTTCATTATGCTTAGATTTGTCCTTGTTATGACACTTGGTTGAAAAGTGACCAATCTTACCATAGCTGAAACATTTGAAGGGTAGCTTACCCTTGTACTTACCTAAGCCAAACCTTAACTTTGTATCAAACATAGTTATGAGTTCATCATCATCGATATTTGAACATACCTCATCCTTAATCTTCTTGGTCTTTGACTTCTTTTCAACTTTGAGATTTGTTTCCTTTTTGGGAGGTCTTCCTTCATTAGTTATCATCTCTTAGGCAATCAAGATTCCATAAAGCCCATCCATCTCTAGATTATCTAAATCTTGCATCTCTTCTACTTCAGGAAGCTTAGAGTCAAATTTAGGAGTTAGTGACCTCAACACCTTTTAGACAATAGTATATTGTTTCACTTCTTCTCCCTATCCTCTAATTATGTTTACAACTTCATCAATCCTCAATAGGTAGGATGCAATGGTTTTATCTTCAAACTTTCAAACTATATTTAAGGGTCTGTAAGTTGGCCAACTTTACCTTGGTGTTTCCTTCATATGTGGTCTTTAATTTATCCCATATATCTTTTGATTATATATAATACATTACCCTTAATATTTCTACCTTTGATAGGCCACAAAGAATGGCATTCATTGCCTTGGAGTTATTTTCACTAGCTTTCTTACCTACTACATCTGTTGGTGGAATAAGAGGTGAAATATAACCATCCAAAATTGACTACCAAATATCATATCCTTGTGACAATAGATATATCTTCATTCTGACATTCCAAAAGGCATAGTTAGATCCATTGAACAACATAGCCTTACTAGTATAGAAACCACCTTGAGCTTGTTAACAAGTCATCCTTACTTCTTAGGATTTCCTTTAGGACTTTAAACCTAATTTAAAGGAACATGCTCTGATATAAATTGTTGGAATATAAATTATTGAGAGGGGGGTTAAATCAGTCTTCAAAACTTTTTATTCAATTCCACTTAACATACATGAACCATTCTAACAAGCATGTACATTTTCACAATCATAAACAACAAATCGTAAGAGCATGAAATACATTAACACAACATATATGTGTAAAAACACTAAAGGGAATAAAATTAATTGATGAATAAAATTGAATACAAACCTATAAGATAAACATATATCTTTATTGAATTACCAACTCTACATGGAGCACCAACCCAAACTAGCTCAACACCAACTCAGCTAGGCTTTAGCAAGCACCCACTTGCAAGGAGGCACTAACCCCCTAGATGACTCAACCACTTGATTATTTTATCACCATAAAAAACCATTATTTTTCATACAATATATGATGATCTTCTCCTTCATATCTTTTCTCACTTTTATCCCTCTCAATCTGGCTTCGTACCTTATTCACTCAACTAGCCCTCTTCATGGCTTGATTAGATCTTCTAAACTTGATTATCAAATTCATAAACTATGTTAGATATTAATTACATATATATGATGTTACACATGACATATTTATTCTCACAAATGTTCTATATCATTCACTTATTCTCTACTCTCTCTAAGTACACACAAATAGACCTAAACTGCCTTGCTTTTATATAAGTCACTTGATCATATCCTTCATAGTCAGCCATACATCAAATATATTAGATAATACATAAATAGGTCTTATCATATTAAAATATAATTCCTTAATCATTAATAAATCAATAAATTAAGTTGGCCATATCTCAATTAGTCCTTACTCCTCTTTTAGGCTTTATGGAGACCTAATAAGTCTTCTTAACAACATGTTACCCTTTGATCTTTCTTGAAGCATATTTAAACACCTCACATGGTAGTAAAACATCATATACCACTATAATATAGCTTATTAAAATTAAATTTAGGTCCAAAAAACATTTTAGGTCTAACCACCATTTAAACCCTTTCTCAAAACATTGTTCATAAAAGGCTTGTGCATACACAAAAAATTGGTTTTAAACAATTGAGGCATAAACTCAATTTTGTCAAACAACCATATAAAAATATTACATATTAAAAAACCCCATGACCTTAGGGTCATTAAAAAATTAATAATATGCTTCAACTTAGAGTATACAGGCTTAAACTCTTCTCTACAAGATGCTCACTCAAAACTGCCAACTAACTTTAAAACATAGTCAAGGAAACATGAACTTCTGACATATAATTTAATGCATTAAAGGGATTTAAATGCATGATAATTATATTATACCATTATCATATAAAACTTAATTAATCATATCATGAGATATAATGAAAATTATTGGTCTTATAGACCAATTTGTTTACCTTCTCTCTCACAGACTCCACTCAGTCAAATAAGCCATTTTGGCTTAAAAGTTCCAACTTATTACACTAAATTTAAATATTATACAAAGTATGAATAGATTATTCAAATCTCAAAAAACATCATCATGCACATCAATCCATCACTCTTACATAAAAATACATCAGGAATCATCTTTTTACTTATGTCTAATTTTTGTACTATCTATGTCACTAGGTCTATTGTCAACTGGTGAGCTTAGATCACCAATTTTGCACACCTAAGATCTATAAATTATCCAAAAACCATAATTTAAAATAAATATAATTCTCACACTTTTAACTTCATCCACATAGTAACTTTGACTCAGTCAACTCTATCTATTATAGTAAATCTCTGAAAGACAAGCACTTTCCTATAGGGTCTGCTTACTCACCTAAGAAACCAATCACACCTAGAGGTTCCTGAGAGAGTTGAATTAAACTTTAAATTAATTTATTAACCATACCAAACTATTGTGATCTCTTTATAACAATATCTTCAAAATCATATCAATGTTAGGGTTCTTTGAGGGTTTAGACTAACTTTTAGTCTTAATGATCATTCATAAAACTTAGCTCTTCTTTCTAGAAACCAATTCTTGGAAATTTGAGATAGAACCCTTCCACATTTACCATGAATAGATTATATCCTCATACATATTCTACATATGATAATGATCACTTGAAAAACCTTCTCATGTAGACACCTCTTCATTCTATACACTTGAGAAACCTTGAAATACTTTTTCATGCCTTTTCTTGTAAACCATGACCTAAAAATTCATGCATATACCTAAAAAAACTTGAATCAAATTTTTAAATGTTCACTTACCCATGTCATGAAAATTGATCCTGATACCCCATCTATCCACCATCTCTCTTCTTGCATTCTAGAGCTTGACCTATAAGTCTCATTAGGCCTTGAATCTAACATTCTAGCCACCCTGTAATATTCACGTTAAAACTCTCCTATGTTTTAATGCCTCTTGTGTATGATCAAAAAACCTCATATACTCAATCTTATTTAGAGCTTCAATAGAAAATATTTGGAGATTCTTACGGATCTTTGGAGCTTGACTAAGGATCTTCATAACATCTTCAGAGCTACATATATATATATATATATATATATATATATATATATATATCTTCATAGTTTACCTTCTAATCATTTTCAAGGTCCTCAAAATCTCATGTAAAAACTCAAAAAACCTCTCCTATGTTCAAAAAATATCAATCATTCTTCATATCTTCACTAAGGATCTTCATAGATCATTTAGAGCATCTTTATAACTACTTACATAGATCTTCAAAGCATACAGTTTCTTCTTTGAAGCTCACTCATTTCATCATGCTACCTACACAGACCTTCTCACAAGGTCTAGAAAAAGCTTTGAAATTTACTAGACACTTGATTTACTAACTTGTACTTACTCATATTGATCTCAATAATATTACTCAATATAACATAAGAATATTCTTCAAACAATACTCTCACATCACTTCTCTCATACAGCAACAACATTCACTATGTTGGCATAAGAACTCATCATACACATACCTCAAAGCTTACTTGATCATGCACCTTCACAAGAAACTTTGACATCATACTTTGATATTAATGACATTATATTGACATCAATGACAACACTTATTCTAAAACTCAACAATTAATGACAATGCTCAACAATCTCCTCCTTAATCAATGACAATTTTCAAACAACATAGTTTTTAGGATTATATATTCTTGAAAATTATAGTAGAATAGGTTGGATAATGTTGGGTAATATTGTATTAGTACCTTTTGATTAAGTTTCCTATGAAAGCATGAAGGACTGAGTGTAGACTTTGAATATCTAAAATGAATGTGCAATGAGTGTTTAATAATATAAATATTGTAAGTAAGATTTAGTAATTGGTGATTAATATGATGCCTTTGTGTTCCCTACTGTAGTTATATCTTTTGTGTACCAATATGTGTTACAACATTAATTCTCATGAAAATTACTTTGTGTTCCATGTAATAAAATCTTATTATTATGATTTTGGATGTTATTGTGTAATATTTCTAAGTTGGGAAATCTCTATGATCTAAATACAATAGTTAAAAGACATATTAGAGATCATCTTTCTTATGCGAGTGGACATCTATGTATTTAAACTTGAGTATTGTCATTGTGTATTGTTCTAAGTAGACTTCTATAAGATTACTTAAGAGGATTCTAAACATCTATGATATTAGTAGAAAATGAATAATTTTCAATGATTTCTCCTTTCCCCAAGCTCTTTCCCTAAATTGTAGGAGATATCCTTCTAATTAATATGTTCTAGTGAACCTATGAACCTCTACTAACAATGGTGTGGTGAGTGTGGACCTCACTATTTGAGGATATGCTAAAGTGGTTACCTAGTCAAAGAGATGTGGAATACTGGCTAGATCATAAAATCATTGATTTTACATAGAAGAAATATCAGAGAATAGGGTACTCTAAATAGTTAATTATGGAAGAACACATTTACAATTAAATTTATGAGATATTCTAGTGAAAATTACCTAGATTGTTAGCTAATTGGCTGGCTCATCTAGAACACCATTGTTTCATATCTCATGTGACCACTTACATTATGTGGTTTGAGGAGAAGATCAAGTAGCTTCAGGCCTTAGACACTAGTTGGACCCATGTGATAGGTCTTTGGTTAGATTCGACCATTGATAGGTATATTATAGAATTCATAGTGGAAGGCTATGTAGCATTTGAAGTGGCAAAGGATCTATTTATGAGAGGGATAAGACAAAAATTATTACAAAAACTTCTTACTATCATTAAGATGATGGATGTGGAGAAAGTGATGGTACATATTCCCTTCCATATGGAGTAGTCACTTCGAGCACCATGGGGGTGTGTTTGAGATAATGGAGAATGAATAAAATATGAGAAAGTAGAGATTGAACCTAAGTCTAGAATGGAGAATCAAGATAATAAGGACTAGAATAATACTCTATAATTATAAAGAGATTTGAAATAATAGACTAGATGGAATAAACAAAGTGTGATTTAGGAAGCTATGAATAGGAGAAGGATTAGTAGTAGTATTGATGATTTGGATGAGAGGAGAAGATAAGGAGAAGTGTGAAGTGAGGAGAGACAGAGCAAGGATCCCAAGAAAAGTAAGGATCAAGTTCAAGGAAGTGATGAGGATCTAGAATGGATGAAGGAAGAATGGAGTAGTATAGAAGTAGATCATATGGTTAAAATCTCACAGCTTCTAAGAAGGTTATTTTAGAGAGAAAAAGAAGAATCACCCTATAGTCACAAACATGGTATAGGTTCAAGTTTTGATAGATATATCTTTGGAGGTAAGGATCATTTCCCAAGGGAGCACACATCCCTAAGCCCAATTTTTTCAAAATCATAATAATTCTTACAAAGATTTATATGATGAAACTTATCAAGGACCAATTATAGAATAAATTCATAATAAAACCCTAGAAGTATAGAACACCACATATCATGAAGTTTCCCAGAGTATCTCAACATAATAGAAGAAGAATATAACAACATTGTTATCAATAGAGACATACCCCTTAGTTATTGTGCAGGCCAAGGATTTAATTACACAACTTAAAATTTTATAAGAAGAGGAAGGAGATGAAAGAGATATCTCTATGACTAACACATCAATAGAACTAAAGGAGACATCACAACTGCCACCAACCTAGGAGGTACTTCAAATCCCATAGAATCCCCAAAAATTGCAACCATCCTAGACATAGGTTGTAACAAAATCAATAGTGATACCTACAGGAAACCTAACTATGAAAGGTTAATTGGGGTCTCTGACCCACCTGGCTCCCTATAATGGGTCTGTAGACCTAGAATAGTACATACTCACCTACACTATGAAATTAAAAGCCAAATGAATCACCAATGAAGTAGTGATGAAGTGCAATTCGATTAGAGTGTTGGTTGGTAGAGAATTAGAATTTATATTCCACAAAGGTGTCAACTAAGTGACAATAAAATAAGTAAAAAAAATTTAGATCATATAATTTAAAGTCCAAAAATGTTCTAGTTAGACCATACAAGATCTCAAATAAATTTGGAAAGGAGCCAAAGAGACTATCTTCAAATACGATTGTAGGTTTTTAGATGTAATAAACAAAATTGAGTTTGTTATGGAAGATAAATACAAGGCTTATTGGTTTGAAAATGTACTATGACTAAGGATAATGATTTATATTATGCAAACCCAATTCACTAATAAAGCAGAAGCAAGAATAGCTACAATCTGAGTGGAGCAAATTGAAGACATGAAGGAACTTCAACTCCTAATTTATAGATAGTGAACACCTTGAAAATCCTTTCAAAAATATTAAAATAGCAACAAGAATAATCATAGAGACCGAGGTCATATCTTTGGTGTATGGAGTGTGGAAAAGAAGGGCACTATAAGAATGAGTGCCTAAGAATAAAAAATAAGTTCTTTGATATATGTCACATAGTAGGACATGCAATATCTCAATGTCACCTGCTACAATAGTACGTGAGGAACCCACAGACATTGTACTATAACTTATGTAAATCTCATAGTCATGATGAGAAGAACTACCAAGATCTATAATAACTAAGATAATATGTCACCAAAAACATCTTTGTCGTGGCTATATAGAAAGTAAATACTACAATGTAAGTTATTGTCACAGCTGAAGCAAACCGGCTTAGCACTAATCTTGTTGTTGCACCTTGAGCACTGATGATACCATCCTATTAACCTATAGACATACCTAGATAGAATCCACATATTCATAATTGGACAACCCCTATACATAATTAAAATATGTGGAATCTTGTGATTATTTATCCAATATAGTCTAATTAGGCTCTACAACCAACTCAAGCCCAATATAGTAGATATGGGGGCACCCAAAAACTACAAGGGTAGAATACACAATAGAACTATATGAATTATGGACCATAATAGTTTCTTAACTAGGGTTTTTGAATGAATAGATGAGGATACCATGGAGTAACTAGAGGAGGTTACCCTGGAGGATAGCAAGGAGGTACAGTAAATGGATTGTGACCTCTAATTCAATGTTATTTGTATGACTAGTTCAACCATGTAAAAAGGAAATTCCCTATAAATCCATAATGTCATCTTAATACACTTATTGTAGGGTTTTTAAACAACATGATACAAAGGATTTCTTAGTGTTGGAAAAGTAATGAGGACAAGGCTGTAAGAAACATAAATATGGTAACCATATAGCCCTAAGAAGATACATTTTTACAAGCCATCACATGTTGGCAACATGCATATCAGATATTACCCCCTTTGTAATTGCCTTAGGACCATAATATCATGAAATCATAGCCAGACAAACATCCATATCTAGTCATGGAGAAAGGGTTAATGAGAGAAGCAGTGTAGATTTTGAAAATAATTCAACAACAAGAGACCACTAAAGATGATGCTACAACCATAGATGCACAAATGTATGGGTAGATAGTGCACATCATGTGAAAATATGGTGTTATCATTGCCTTGATAGACTTTATGAAGTTCCTTACTACATAGTATAATGAGGACATCTCACAAAACATCACCAATTTTCACCATAATTTGCTAGAGTATACATACAAGGGCCAATAACTAGCAAATTAGATGATCTGGTATGTCAAAACCAAAAAACCATGGATGTTGATTTGATGATGGACATTGAGATAACAAGGTATGAGGTAATCAATGTAATGTTTGATTTTAGTATCACTATCAATATGATCCCTCAGTCAACATGGGTCGTTATTACCCAACCTACATTAAGTCACATCCTTATTACACTGAGTCTTGTAGACTATGGGTGCATTAAACTAATTAGTTGATTAGAGGTTGTGGAGATCAAATTTACATAATTGAGCATGTGTGGTGTATTTGAATTCATAGATATGAGGATGGATGAGACACACTATCATGAGCTAATTGGCAAAAAGTGGACCAACGATGGTCAAATGACCATCAATATAGTAAGGAACTAGTTGGAAGATCATTAGGGAGATAATATTATAGTGATTCCTTTAAACAAGTATGGACAAAAGGCATATTGCATCCCTAAATATCTAGACTCCCCCTATGTCTACATAGAGAATAGTTGGATGAAGGTGAACACTAAATATAGACAATAGGCCCTACAAGATACTGAATGTGACTTCCTCTACAATTGCACAAGCCTATCAAAGGTAACATTGTATTTAGAAGAGTTTCCTCTCAATCCTATGCTACCATGTATAAATATTCCACAATTAATGGTATATGATGTATGCTCCATGTCCATAAGGTCACCAACTTAGTCAGACATAGATTTTGTATATCAGGTTGGTAAAACATAGCAAGATTACATAGAACCAATAAGAGATGGTATTCTACCTAGGGATAGGGCTTATTCGGTAAGTAGAGATTTCAAAACTCACATTATCAATTGGATGAAGGGTGACCATGAGGTACAACCTATGTGCATGGTCTTTGCAATAGAATTCCAACTACCACACTACTTTACCACCAAGGATGTTGGCTAGTTTATTCTATGATTCTAATAATGTGTCCCTGATATCGACTAGAGAGTTAGCACTCTCACCTATGCATTGAAGGGGATTATGATGAATTGGTGGTTTTTACATCAAAAGGCACAAATGTAATGGGATGAAGCATATGAAATCCTTCTAGCTTGATTATAGTTACTAGAGGGAGTCAAAAAGGACTATCCAATATTTCATGATCTTTATATTTATTGGTGCATTAAGGTCTATACTATGGAAGTTGTCAACTCAAATTATTGGGTACATATATTCTACTATACTCTATGTATCCTTCCTAATATTTCATACATACACCAAGATCACAAAAGGGAAACAAGACATTGGGCACAAGTTCAAGGAAATTTTATTTAGAACTTTATTTTTGAAGATGATAACCCTTTGACACATAAAGCATTATAGAAGTTAAAGGTCTTTTTATGCTATGGAAGGATTGAACACTTAGATGGAATAATTGATTCCTCATCCTCACACAATGCAACCTATGATTTGAATAAAGATATGTAGGGATATAAATCAAAGAAGGACAAGGCAAATATCTTTGTTCGATGATGTCATAAAAGATAAGATGAAGATGAGTGGACAATAGATTTAGTCAAGGAGGATGACCTGGCCCTCATAAAATTATTTGAACCAGAATGGGAAGTTGAGATACTTCTAGGTCCAATCATAAAATCATCTAAAAAAAAGGTTGTTGAATCTTAATTTTCTAGAGCAAGAATTAAAATGGATATTGTGTGATTCCATTCCTAAGGAAAAACATTATTTTACCATGAACCCTTGAAATAGTACATTGAGAACATTGGAATAAAGGTAATTCTAAAATTGGCACATATTAGTGATTGTTGGTCACAAGAAGACATATATGAACTACTAGAGCTCTTGTGGGATTATCATGATGTCTTCACAACTAAATTAATGGAAGTAAAGGGTGTGGACCATATCTGGGGAGATGCACATTGAACTAAAGGAGTGTGCATGATCGATTAAGAAAAGGTCATAATGTTTGAATCCAAACATGAAGCTAAAGGTCAAGGATAAATTGGATCATATGTAGGAGGCATAAATTACCTTTCCTATGGATAAATCTAATTGGTTGAATCGTATGGTTTCCAAACCAAAGAATACCAGTGAGATCAGAGTTATAATGACTATCATCTTTTGAATGAGGCCTGTCTTAATGACCCTTTCCTTATCCCATTTATTGATGAAGTTCTAGAAGTGTTCAGTGATGTGTATTATTTTACTAATGGTTTTAGAAGATACCAGCATATCCCAATCGTATAAGAAGATAGGGCTAAGATGACCTTTGCCATATAATGGGGTTATTTTGCATACAAGGTAATGTTATCACCTACAATTTTCTTGAGGGATATTGTAACTATGTTTAAGGATCTCATACATGATTTCTTAGAAGTCTATTTGGATGTTGGGAAAAAAATTCATTATTTATAAATCATTTGACAAAATTAATACTGATGTTAGAAAGATGCAGAGTATTGAAGATAGAGCTCAATTTTTAAAAGTGTCTATTTTTACACCGTTCAGGGTTTTGATAGGGCATGTAGTCTGTAGCAAGGGTATCTTGGTAGATATATCCAAGATCATAGTAATTGTGGGAAATGCCACCACCCAAAAGTGCAATAGAGGTGAGATCCTTCCTTGGACATACAGGCTACTATAGAAATTTTATTAAGGGGTATGTTGTAATGTCTACCCATTTAGAGAAGTTATTAAAGGAAACATAGTTCACTAGATAGATGAATATTATGCGACATTCATTGATTTAAAGTAGAGATTGATAACTACACTGATGTTGATTTTTTGGGATTGGATTAAGTCATTCCACATATATGTAGATGCATTAGGGATCATAGTTGGTGCTATGTTGGCATAGCTAGGAGAATGTGGATTGGATCACCCCATTCATTTTTCTAGTCAAAATTTTCCTACAACTAAAAATAATTACACTACCATAGAACATGAAGCCCTTTCGATAGTATTCACACTATAGAAATTTTTCCATTACATGTTAGCTACATCTTTTGAGTTGTTCACCTATCATCAAGATATGTGCTACCTAGTGAACAAATCCTTATTGGGAGGTCACATATCTTAATGGTTAATGTTTTTCCAAGAGTTTTGGTTCTAGATTAATGTCAAACTTGGTCAAGAGAATGTGGAACCAGATCATTTGAGTCAGATCTAAAATGGTGAAGAACCAAAATAAATTCACAATGAATCACTTGATACACACCTATTTTGTGTGTCTGTGATTTTTGAATAATTAGAGGAGATTACACAATTTCTAAAATATGGGACATTCTTAGAACACTACATATAATGATAAAAGAAGTTGATTAATAAGGCCCTTCCATTTAGTATCATCAAATGATTATTGTACTATCTAGGCAATGATGAAGTATTGCATAGAGTAGCACTTAAGCATGAATGACCCCAAATACTTAAGGAAGCACATCAAGGTATCATTGGAGGTCACTTTTTTGGGGATGATAATGTAAGAAAAGTTTTTACAAAGTGACCTATGGTGGACTTATTTATTTTAGGATGCACACTGGATTGCACAATAGTGTGATGTCTATCAAAGGATAGGAAGGCCAAACTAGCGGGATGAAATGTCACTCCAACCAATGCTTGTGTAGTAACCCTTTGAATAATGGGGGATTTATTTTTTTAGGCCTATCAATCCACCTAGAAAATGTAGTCATGCATGATATATAATCATTGTGTCCAATTACTCTACCAAGTGGGTTGAAGATGTTGTGATAACCAATTATGGTGCCAAAGATACAACAAATTTATTGTATGAGAACATAATCACTAGGTTTGTGTGTCCAATAAAATTGGTAAGTGATAGAGGTACACACTTTTTGAATAAAACCATAAAGACACTCATTGATGAATTTCTCATATCGTATGATAAAAATATAGTTTATCACCCTTAGGCAAATGGTCAAGTGGAGGCTATATATAAAGTATTACGTAAGATACTGATAAAGGTCTGTGATGTTTAGTGAGATGGATGGGAGGATAGACTTATTATAGTCTAATGGGAATATCACATGCATTAAAAATGTTCCTTGGGTTTTACCCCCTTTTAATTGGTTTATGGTTTAGAATTAGTAATTCCTTTAGAGTATGTTGCACCCAACTTAAGAATCATAATCATCATGCATATGGGAGACCAAGAATCTTTGGTGAGTAGATTATTGGACCTAAATAGAATGGATGAAGACTACTACAAATTAGTTTGGACATAATAGGTAGATAAGTGCATACAAAAAGCTTGGCATGATAAGAATCTCTACACTAAGGAATTTTAGATAGATCATCCAGTCCAACTATATGATAGCTAGTTTTGAGCTTTTCTAGTAAAATTAAACATCTGTTAGAAGGGACCATATATTATTCATGAGTAATTACAGCCAAGAACCATGGTCCTGAGGGATTTACAATGTACCATTTTTCTTGGAAAGGTGAATGGTATTAGGCTCAAATTCTATCGCCAGTAATCTATGTGCCCAATAAAGGATAGATAACCAGTTTAATGTAGGATTCATTTTCATTCATGATGTGTATATTGGGTTTGGTTTTTTTATGTTATGTGTGTAGCTTAGAAGTAGGTATAAATAAATTGGTGGAAGTTACCCAAAAGTAGGAAACATTTTTCATGATTGGGAGGAAGTAGTAAACACTAATGTTAAAATGGGTGACATTGAGAGACAATTAAGTCTAGGAAAGTTATGTATGATAGAGATCTTTCATGATAACTAAAAAATAAGTGATGGTTGTTAATAACCAAGCATGTGAGATAAGAGGTGTTGTTACTTTAATTTTCACCCTTTGAGGAGATGTCTCAGCTCTCCTCATCCAAGTGGCATAATTGAAACACCTCTAGGTTATGGGTAGCCTAAGAATGAGGTGAATCTCTAGATAGGGCTAACTCCCTTGATGTAACACTTGTAGACCACTAATACACATATGCTTGTGAGAGGAAAGGGAGATAAAATATAATGTAAATCATCCTAAAGGAGGTGATACACAAAATTATTTAATGACTAACAACCAGTTGCATGTTACACATAAGAACAAGGGACTAACCAAACATACACTTCTCCAATCTATATCTTCTCACATCAATATTTCATTATGATGTTGTGACAAATATTTAGGCTAAGATGAATAGACAAGAGGCCTAGAATGGAACTATTTGAATAGACTAACTCACTCAACCTTAACACATCATAAAACACTTCACATGATCTACAAGAAGAAGCTTTCTAACTACAAATAGGTGAGATAATGAGACAAAAATGCTAAAGAAACAATAGTCATCACATAAGCAAGATCAATCATTCAAGTGAACACACTATGAATAGTCATGGAAGAGGTAAAATTTAGTAGTCTTTCTTGATCCATGGTATTCAAATGAGTAGGGCTTCACCATACTCTGGTGGAACATAATTTACAAAGGCCAAAATGGCTATTTCTTATAAAACTTGAGAGAGAGAGAGAGAGAGGGGGGGGGGGGAAGAAAGAAGTCCAAAGGTTATAAGTACACTTGTCAAGATGAGAAAATGAGTTACTTATGCATGAGAATGTAATTTGAAACTGATCATGCAAATTCAAGAAGCATAAGTGTCACCCCAAGTCATGAAACTCTTGAAATGTCGCATAAGAGTTCTCATTTTGTACAAGGAAATTGCCTTCATGATTTAGCCCTATTTAAACATCCCAAATCTAAATATAGATAGGTATGATAATTAGACTAAGAGGGAAATTTTTATACATGCTTATCCATGCATTAGATTCAATACTAATCATGTAAAATCTTCTAGAAGTGAGCCATCACTCTTGCACTCAAAGGAAACTCCTCTTTCACACACCTTATACACTTGGATTCCAAAAATGCATCAATTTTATATGAAAATTAATAAAATGGAGTGAATGACACTTTTAAAGACCCTCCATGGCCTTAGAGGCATTAGGCACACATTAAAAAGGATCTCAATAAAAAATTTCACCTTTCTCACCATCTTGTTCACTACATCAGTTCTAACTGGTTGAGATGATGTAGCTGGTAAACACACTTAAGAGTTTTTCCAAGGAATGAAATGGACATGGTGAGTTACCTTAAGTCTCAATCTTCCTTCCAAAATTTATTTCATCTATTGAAACCTCCTAAAACCTACACAATGTATAAAACATTCAAGAAAATCAATTTTGTACCTTGTTCATACAGGTATGAAACAACTCAAATGGATGTAAATGGTCTCTAGAGAGTCCTCTCTAGGATAAAATAATTTTCCAAACCATTCTTATCTATTTGGATGCATTTATAGCCTTGTTTTTCCAATCAAGTACTTTCAAGGGTTTAGCAAGGGTTTTGGGTCATTTATGATCTTAAACTTTGTTCATAAAGACCTAACATTAGAACTAAAAACCAATTACACTAGAGAAAATCTCATGGCCCTTGATAACCTCTCTAAACTCCCTTTACCTCCATGCACATCCTTAGATAATATATGAGCATTCAAAACTATCATGTCGAGTTTGCTTCTCCATTTCCTGTAGGTTTGAGTTGGTTCTTGAGTCAAAAATGGCCTTATTTGTAATTTATCTACATACAAAGAGCTTTATCACATTTAAAATTACCTAAAAAACATGTTACAATCCATTTTAAATCTTTTCCAATGTTTTAATTTGAAATGACCTTTCATCTTGACTCTAGGCCTAAACATGCCTAATGAGCCTGACTACAACCTTAAGGGGTTGGGATAACCTATTTAGTTTATCCATTTTATGAAAGGTATATAGTGTTTTTTTTATGTTACCCAACTCCAAACACTTCTTTGAAAGGTATAATCAACTTCTGGCCTCATTCCCTTATATACTTTTCTCTAAACCTGTCAGTTTACACTCAAGGGGAGTGCCCTCTATCTGAGACAAAATAGAGGGAACTTACCATATTATCTCAGACCAAATGAATATTTTAGGGTCTTATTAAAGTGGTGAATACCTCCCACTCAAAAATTTAGCCTTTGATCAGGTCATTATACCTTCCATTTCATTCAAAATCCAAGATATGCTTCTTGGAGAAGGGATTGTGTGCAGTGTTTGGAGTATAGGTTGTGTATTACATTATTAGAGCCCTCTCTCTCTTATTTTCCATTATAAATATACTCTTGAAATTTATGACATCATTTTATAGGTCATTCAAACACATTTATCATCTTATACCCCTCCAACACTTCTCATTGCATACTTCTCCAATTGACTATCTTGAACTGCAGACTGTGTTCTTACTTGAGAAGGACCCCTGTAGATGATCCTACCTAGTTGGACCTTGAACATGGTGATCCAAGACTTCCTTGAAAGGTTTAAAGACTAATTTTCAATGATTTAGGTTAATTTGTCTCTTATTCATGCTATACCAATGCTTACACCATCAAACTAGCTCACTATTGTCACAGTCAAACACATTCAACTATGTTGTGAAGAGTGACATCATGTGGGTGAAGATTCTTATTTAAAAGGATTAAAAACACTCTTTTACCCTATGATCCAATTATAATCACCTTCCATAAACCAATGTTGATGTTTCCATGCCTAATTCCTTCTCAAAGATGATATAGAAACTCATAGTCAATTGTAGGTGCAAATTTTTAAGGGAAGGAATGCCTATAGGTGTGTATGGGAAATAAGAGGTAGTATATAATCCTATTTATTTGATCATTTAGATCATAAATTTCACTTTCACTATTTTTAACCATTATATCATAGTGGCCTAGTCTAGTTTTACAACTTTTGGATGAAGAGGTCTCTTTGGGACTCAAAACTATAGGTGACCACTGCCTATGTTTAGTGCATAAAAGCACAAATTTGGGCCTCCAAATAAAAAAAATCTACCCTTAAAAATTTTTATATTCATTCTAATTCTAATATGAGTGATAAAAATTCAACATTTCATTGTTATAAGAGCTCTCCAAAACAGCTATGTGCTCTATTTTGCACATTTTAGGGACTTGATCCCTTAACACTATCATCTTTCAAAGATGCAACCTTCTAGGCCTAAATGATAATATATCATCAAAAATGGATCTAACATGATATATTAAATGCATTATAACCTCAAAAATGGTTTCATTAATTATTTTGACACCTCTATATAACATCGTATATCCTTGTTAAGCCACTTGTAGGTGGTTATTCCATAGTGCAGGCAGTAGATATGAGATTAGGCAGTGAACATGGGGTGAAAAACTTTCATTAATCCTTTGACCTTGTAAAATATTAAAACACAAATCATCCATCATGAAATACCTAAATTAAGGTCCAAAACTCTTATTTTAGCATTCCTCTCTTGTATGTGTTAATGGAGTTATAGACAGGGCAGTGGGCATAAACATAAATAATACACATGGTGTGTGAGATTTTAACAACCATTGTACATTCTTAAAATGTCAAAATGGATCCCTTTCAACTTTTGAATTTTTAGAACAAATTTCAACATGAGACTCCCTATCCATGGCACCTGTATGTGCATGTTCATGTCAAATTATGTGTATGTACATCATTGACTATCATCAAGGTCTTTTTTTCCTACTTGGGGTGTCAAATATTACTTATCATATAAAAATAATGTGATAAACACCTTTTTAAAGTCTCCATTTCTCCTCTATAAGCATGATCAGAGCTCAAAAAACATGACTGTAACTGAGAGTAGGCAAAAAATTGACTATGAGTATGACAAGACTGGGTGTAGAAGACAAGGTCTGATGTTTCAAGGTCTAACAGTAAAGGGAGGTAGTATTTATGGAATTATAACATGGAAAACACCATATCCTAATCATATGAATCCCTTATAAAGAATACAACCTTATGCAAATAGTGAACTTGATTGCCATTCCACCTGGAACATCAACTTGCAAACTGAACTAAATAGTCCATGAGATATTTTCTAAACATGGAAAACATGAGAGGAGGGAGTAAAAATCATTTGTATGTACTTATCCAAACCAAGGTAAAACATATAAGGTGAATATATTAGTAATCAAATTAGATAGTCTAACTTCTTAAGAATGGTTCATAAAACACAGACCACCATTCCTCTACAAGAAAATATCAAATGGAATCTTACTAAGTGTATAAAAAACCCCCAGGAGCATTTTTCTTGAATCCTCTCTTGATAATCATACCAAGTACAAACTTGAAGGCTATTCTTGCTTGTCAAGCCTAGTGGAAGAAGATAAAAGTGGTTTTCTTCATTTATTGAAGCCTCTAATCAAACTAATCATTAGAGTAAGTGTATGAAATACCAAGGAACACTCCTAAAATGTCCTCAATTGTAGGAGTCTGTATAATTCTATACACCTCATTAAATTCTAATTTTTTCCAAGAGAACCACCCATTATTTTGAAGAACCTACCACTTTTTAGTTTCAAATAGTTGATTAAGACATATGAGGACACATTGGGCATGACATCATCCCTTGAAACCTTTATATTTCCCAAGGAGGTTGTATAAGTCATTAAATGCTCTATTTTGACCCCCAAAATGACTCAAAAAGACATAAAGACTAAAATGACTAATGACCAAGGCTAATATGATATATAATGACATCAAATAACCTATAATACACCTTATTACATAATATTAAACCCCATATAAACCTTTCAAGATCAATTTTTTATCTATAGGGGTCCCAATTTGACCTACAAGGTCAAATTTGGTCAACAAATTGGTGACTCATAGGGGTAGTATGCCTACTATACTAAAGATCAGTAGCCTTATCAATTGACTACCTCAACCACATAAAACAAAGGACACACACAAAGCAAATCAAACACACTAACAAGACACACACATGTGCTCAAATCACTTAGGAAAATAGAAAACAAACTATGAATAACTAGAAACTAAGCATACCTCCTTTACAGGATCAAAAGGAAAGTTCCTTCAATATTCATCTTCATGAGATGAATCATAGTGCCAAGCATGTTTTTACTTGGATTGGATTATTTGTAGATCAAACCTATTCCTTGGCATTTCACTTGATCTACTCTCAAGTAGATCATCCTTAAATACGTCTCTAATGTAAATATATTTTTCTTAAACTTGTACACATACCTCATACTATTGCCCACTCTTTATTTCATGATCAACTTGTATCTCCTTAGTAAGCATGGCTTCAAGAGGAGTAGTTTCTTGTTCCTTAGAAGATTGAGGCCAATATAAGCTTGTTCCATCCCTTAAGAGTTGATGTGTTTCTCCCAACTAGTTAAGAGTATGATATCCTATTTTTTTGATTTCAAACATATCATCATGGAATGCATATGCCTCTTGAAAGGACAAATTTGAAAGGTTACTTTTTCTTGACATACTCACTTGAGTGCCAAGGCTGCCTTCTCCATTTTTTATTAGCTCATAGCCTCCTTGAAGAGGAGTATAGCTTACTCCAATGATTAAAAACAAGTCATCCCAAGGTTGATTAGGAATTTTTTCTTTCCCATCCATGATATCTTGCATAGTGATGGAAGAACCAATGATTATGTCTTCCTCTTTGGCAAAAGGAAAACATTCTTCCCTATCAACCCAATCAAAATTTTCCATACAATAAATCACCTCTTCTTTATAATTTAGGACCCCTTGAGGGATCTCGAGTTGTATATCAATTGTCATAACCTGACTTTGATTCTCAAGGTCTGTAATATCTTCAATCTCCTTCTCCTTCTTGGTGATGCCAAGACTAGGCACCTTGAAATCAGGTGAATTAGTCCAATGAGGCTTCCAAGAAGTTGTATTTTCTTCAAGAAAGAGTTTTGATTTTTTATCAACCAATTATTCCTCTTTATGTTCCCATACCACAATTCCAATAATTTAAAGGGTGATAGGATGAGGACAAGATGAACTAATTTGTGGAGGTGTAACATTTAACTCAACATCAAATTGAGAATACATTGTAGGGGATCCTTTTGGGAGATCTTGAGGAATGGGAGGCAAACCTTGGGATAAAAAAGCTTGGTTTTATTCCTTCTATTTTATAATCACTTCATTACAATCTGATTGAGCTTGAGCACTCTTTTGAGGAAGGTTAAATGGGCTATGTTTAGGCATAGGATCTTTTTTTGGATCTAAATCTTCCATCACACCTTGACTTAGCAATTTCATCCTTGACTCTAACTCTTCAATTTTCTTGGCTAAGTTCTCAAAGTCTCTCTTGAATTTGATAGGCATCATCATGATGATAAAGAGTACAAGATGGCTGACATGGAAAATAAGAGGTCACTTGAGGAGGGGTGGGAGGGTCTTGCATAGGATCAAGTTCTTTCTCAACTTCACACTCCTTATCTAGGATTTTATCTTCTTTCTTTCCTCATGATTCCACTACCTTATTCTAGCATAGGATATTAGGATTAGTAGTATCTACTTAAGGTAGTGATGCAACTTGAGGAGTGGATTAAGTGTTTAAGAAGCTTGGAAGCTCTTTAGGCTTGGATTCTCCATCTTGTCTCCAACTTGGAATTTCATATCTAGAGGTTTCTTTTTGAAGTGGGGATATAATGGGAGAGGGAAATGAGGGCTTAATTTCCACTTCTTTTGCTAATGATATGTATTTTCAAATCTACCTATTGGCCAATTTAATTTTCCTATCAAGATTTGCTTCAAAAACCAAGTTTATCTTTCCAACTCTCTCTTCCAGCTAATTGGGGAAAAGATGACTTTGATAAGCTTTATTGGGTTCATGATTATAGGTCAAGTAGGACTGATACTAATCTTGAATAGGTGGATATGAGGGATTATATATTTTTTGAGGTTTCCCCTCATGAATTCTTAGCGTATTTTCCAAAGATGCAATCAAGCCACCTACATCTAGCATCTCACTTGTGAGCCTTTTCCAATTAGCTCTCTCTATAGGTACCCACTCTCTCTTTACCATCTCTAATTCATCCCTCATCTTATGAATTATATGGATAGGAACATCTTGACCATGTCCCCTTAGTGTATCAAGCTCTATCATGTACTTCTCATAACTCAAGAGAGTTTGCTTGAAGGTTAAAATGGACTAAGTTGAGAAGTGACTTGGTTGACTAGGAGAATCAAGATATTGAGGAGGTTGATTGTAGGTCTGATAAAACTCATAATAAGGCTAGTAAGGATCATATTAGAGCTAATAAGGATCATGACAAGGCTAGTAAGAATCACACCAAGGTTGATGGGTAATTCCATAAGCTTGAGATGTCTCACCAACTTGTGTAAAACAATACTCATCACCAAAATTATCCATGAAACTTCATTGGGAAGCAAGAACACAAAGAAAATATTACCAACAATATTCAAAAGGAAAACCTAGGTTGCTTGATCAGTTGATGTAACTTCAAAGTCACCATTGATGCTTGGATAGATGCCTCCAAAGGTAGATATGTTGAAAGACAACACAAAAAATCTTTTAACTTTTTGGATAATAAGTCCCATTGAGCATGCCAAAAAATATTGTCACTTGGATTTGTACCATTTAAGGAGATGTCTTAGCTCTCCTCATCCAAGTTGTACAATTGAAACACCTCTAGGTTGTGGGTAGCTTAAGAATGAGGTGAATCTCTAGATAGGACTAGCTCCCTTGATGTGCCACTTGTAGACCACTACTACACCTATGCTTGGAGGGAAAAGGGAGAGAAAACTAAAATTAAACCATCTTAAAGGAGGTGATACACCAAATTAGTTGATAACTACCAACCAGCTACATGTTACACATGAGAACAAGGGATAACCAAACATACACTTCTCCAATTGACATCTTCTCACATCAATATTTTGTTATGAGGTTGTGATGAATGTTTAGGCTAGGAGGACTAAACAAGAGGCCTATAATGGCACTATTTAAATAGACTAACTCACTCAACCTTGACACATCATAAACCACTTCACATGACCTAAAAGAAGAAGCTTTCTAACTATAAATAGGTGAGAGAATGAGACAACAATGATAAGAAAACAATAGTCATCACATAAGCAAGATCAATCATTCAATTGAACACACTATGAACAGCCATGGAAGAGGTAAAAATCATTAGTCTTTATTGATCCATGGTATACAAATGATTAGGGCTTCACCATACTCAAGTGGAGCATAATTTACAAAGGCCAAAATGGCTAGTTCTTATAGAACTTGAGAGAGACAGGAGAAGAAAGAAGTCCAAAAGTCACAAGGACACATTTCAAGCTGGGAAAATGAGTTAATTTTGCATTATAAGGGAATGTGAAACTGATCATGCAAAATTAGGAAGTACAAGTGTCACCCAAAGTCATAAAACTCTTGAAATGTGGTGTAGGAGTTCTCATTTTTCACAAGGAAAATGCCTTCATGATTTATCCCTATTTGAGCATCCAAAAATTGACTAGGGATAGGTATAATGATTATATCAACAGGTAAGGGTTTTATGTATGCTTCTCTATGCATTGGATGCATTAATAATCATCTCAAATCTTTTGGAAGTGAGCCATCACTACCTGCACTCAAAGGAAACTCCTCTTTCACACACCTTGTACACTTGTCTTCTAAAAGGCATCAATTTTCCATGAAAATTCATACAATGGAGTGGATGACACTTGGTAAGACCCTCCATGGCCTTATAATCATTAGTCACATCTTAAAAAATCTCTCACTTGAATTTTTCACCCTTCCCACCATCTTGTTCATTATGCTAGTTTTGATTGGCTAAGATGAAGTAGTTATTAAACACACCTAGGATTTTTTACAATACATGAAATTGAAATGGTGATTTATCTTAAGTCTCACTCTTCCTTTCAAAGTTGATTTCATCTCATGAAACCTCCTAGAACTTGCACAATGCACAAAATAGTTAAGAAAAGAAATTTTGTACCCTATCTGTATAGGTATGAAACACCTCAAGTGGATGGAACTGGTCTATAGAGAGTCCTCTATATGATCTAACCATTTTCAAATCCATTTTGATCTATTTGGATTCATTTTTAGCCTTGTTTTTTTAATCAGATCCTTCCAAGGGTTTAATAAGGGTTTTGGGCCATTTTTGCTCTTAAGCTTTGTTCATAAAGACCTAACATTAGAACTACAAACCAATTCCATTAGATAAAATTTGAGGACCCCTGATAACCTCTCTAATTCCCTTGACCTCCATGCATATCCTTAGAGAAGATATGAGCATTCAAAGCTAGCCTATCAAGTTTGCTTCTCCATTTCCTATAGGTCTGAGTTGGTTCTTGAGTCAAAAAGGGATTTCTTTGTGCTTTGTCTAGATACCAATATATTTATCACATCTAAAATGAACCTAAAAAATTTTATAATCCATTGTAAATCTTTTCCAAGGTTGTCAATTAAAATGACCTATCATCTGAACTCTAGGCCTAAACATGCCTAATGATCCTGACTACAACCTTAAGGGCCTGGGATACCCTATTTATTTTCTCCCTTATGTGAAAGTTTTACCATGTTGGTTTTTATGTTACCCAAATCCACACACTTCTTTCAAAGGTATATTCAACTCCTAGTCTCATCCCCTTATATACTTTTCTCTAAACCTATCTGTTTACACTCAAGGGGAGTGCCCTCTATCTGAGAAAAATAGAGGGAACTTACCCTATTATCTAAGAACAAATTAATATTGTATAGTATTATTTAATTTGTTATTACCTCCCAAAAAAAATTCAGCCTTTGATCAGGTCATTAGACCTTCCAATTCATTCAAAATCCAAGACAGACTTTTTAGAGAAGGGACAAGGTGCAGTATTTGGAGTATAGGCTGTGTATTATGTTATTAGAGCCCTCTCTCTCTTAATTTACACTATCAAGAGAATATTGAAATGTATTCCACAATTTTTAAGTTCCTTTAAACACATTTATCATATTATACCCCTTGAACACTTCTCATTGTATATTTCTCCAATTGACTGTCTTGAACTACAGATTATGTTCTTACATGAGAAGGACCCCTGTAGATGATCCTGCCTAGTTGGACCTTGAACATGGTGATTAAACACTTCCTTGAAAGGTTTCAAGACTAATTTTTAATGATTTAGGTCAATTTATCTCTTATTCATACTATACCAATGCTTACACCATCAAACTAGCTCATTGTTGTCACAGTCAACATAGTTAACTATGTTGGGGAGAGTGATATCCTATGGGTGAAGATTCTTATTGAAAAGGATACACAACACTCTTTGAACTTCTAATACAATTATAATCACCTTCCATATACCAATGTTTATTTTTCCATGCCTAAGTCCTTCTCATGGATGATATAGAAACTCACAGTCAGATGTACGTGGAAATTTTTAGGGGAAAAGACACATGTAGGTGTGTATGGGAAACAAGAGATAGTATATCATCCTCTTTATTTGATCCTTTAGATCATAAATGTCACTTTCAACATTTGGCATCATTCCATCATAGTGACCTAGTCTATTTTTGTAACGTTTGGATGAAGAGGTCTCTTTGGGACTCAAAATTCTAGGTGATCACTATCTATGTTTAGTGCATAAAAGCATAACTTTGGGCCTCCAAAAAACCAATTTCCATTGATCATCTACCCTTCTAAATTTGCACAGTCCTTCTCCTATATAGAGGCTAAAATATGAGTGCACTAAGAGTGATCCAAAGTCAACATGGCACTATTATAAGAGCTCTCCAAAATAGCTAGGTGTTATGTTTTGCACATTTTAGGGACTTGATCCCTGAACATTGTCATCTTTCAAAGATGCAACCTTCTAAGCATGTTTTCTAATCTATCATCCAAAATGGATATAAAATGATATAAAAATTCATTAAAACCTCATAAAGGGTTCCATTACTTATTTTGACACCTCTTTATAACATCTCAGATCCCTATTAAGTCACTTGTAGATGGTTATTCCATAGTGCATGTAGTATATATGAGTTTAGGCAATGTACATGGGGTGCAAACCTTTCATTAATCCTTGGACCTTGTCAAACCTTCAAAATACAACTCCTCCATCATGCAAGACCTGAAGCAAGGTCCAAAACTCTTATTTTAGCATTCCTCTCTTGTATGTGTTAATGGAGTTGTAGATAGGGTAGTGAACATATACATAAATCATACACATGGTGTGTGAGATTTTAACAACCATTTCACCTTCTTTAAATTTCAAAATGGATCCATTTCAAATTTTTAATATTTAGAACAATTCAAAAACTTCGTTTTAACATGACACTCCCTATCCATGGCACCTGTATGTGCATGTTCATGGTAGATTGTGTGTATGTACATCATTGACTATCATCAGGGTCTTTTGTGCTACTTGTGGTGTCCAATATAACTTCTCATACCACAATAATGTAACAAAAACCTTTTTAAATTCTCCATTGCTCCTCTATAAGTGTGATTAGAGCTCAAAAAATATGACTATAACTGAGAGTAGGCATAAAGTTTATTGTTAGTATGACAAGACTGGGTGTAGAAGATAAGGTCTGATGTTGTAAGGTCCAATATAAAAATGAGGTGGTATTTATGGCATTATAACATGTAAATAACTATATCTACTCATAAGAATCCCTTGCAGAGAATACAACCTTCTATAAATAGTGAACTTGACTGTCATTCCACTTGGAACATCAACTTGCAAACTGAAATAAATAGCCCATGAGATCTTTACCAAACATTAAAATAATCATGGAAATCATGAGAGGATGGATTCAACATCATTTGGATCCAATATTAGTAGTTGGATTATACGAACTTCTCCAAACCAAGGCAAAACTTATAGGGTGCATAGATTATCAAGCAAATTAGATAGTATAACCTCTTAGAAATGGTTCATAAAGCATAGACCACCATTATTATACAAAAAACATCAAATAGAATATAACTAAGTTTAGAGGATACGCCCAAGATAATTTTTCTTGAAACCTCTCTTATTGACCATACCAAGTACAAACTTGAAGGACATTCGTGTTTGTCAAGCCTAGTGGAAGAAGAGAAAAATGATTTTATTCATTTCTTGAAGCCTCTATTCAAATATATCACTAGATTAAGTGTATGGAAGACAAAGGTAAACTCTTGAAATGTCCTCAACTGTATGAGTGTACAATTTTGTACACCTCATTAAACTCATTTTTTCTAAGAAAACTACCCATTTTTCTGAAGAATATGCCACTTTTCAGTTAAAATAGTTTATTAAGACATATGAGGACACATGGAGCATGACACCATCCCTTGAAATCTTCAAATTTACAAAGGAGGCTATACAAGTCATTAAACGCTCCATTTTGACTCCCAAAATGACTCAAAAAGACATAAAGACTAAAATGACTAATGACCAAGGCTAATATGGTATAGAATGACATCAAATAACCTATAATAAACCTTATGGCATAATATTAAATCCCATATAAACTTATAAAGATCAATTTTTTACCTATAGGGATCGTAATTTGACCTACAAGGTCAAATTTGGTCAACAAGTGGCATAGATTCAAAATCATCATACCAGTCAACATCAATTTGAATATTTAGCAAGTTATATCATTCCACCAAGTCACTACAAAATGATGCCACCTCGGTCAAAATCATGCCAAAATCAATTCAAATATTTAGTTACCAATACTTTCAAAGGAGGATCCCAAGACAGCTCGTCACATTTAAACCAAAGGGATAAAAATGGGAGGTTGAATACTTATATATAGAATGTCTTGCTAGTTGATCTAACATTTCGTACTTAGCCAATTTCAAGCCATTTTGTGCTCATATCTCCAATTTTGTCATAGAACTCTGTACTCCTTATCTTCAACCCATAGCCATAGAAAAATAGGTATTCAAGATGGCCACATCTGGACAACTGTAATTCATAAAAAAAATCTTCATTACACAACTAGAAGATATTGGGATTAGATCAAACATATGCTAAGATAAATTTTTAGATATAGAGGCATATCCTTCCATCAATCACACTGAAGAAGAATTATTTGTCTTTGAAGTAGCCCCAGTTGCATAACCCTTGGCAATTGCATAGCCACATAGGCTTTTCAACATTGATGTTGAATGATTAATTTGGTTTCCTACGTTTGGCCAATTGAGTGATATCATGGAACTCTTTTTGTGAAGATTGAATAATGGAAAAATATATCTATCTACAGTCATCACCATCTATGTGAATGAAGTTGTGATGGTAAGTGTTACAGGTATGATCACATGAGGACACTCTCTTGGCCCTTATAAATCAAAAGCCCCACCAATTCTACCTAAAATTAAAGATGCCTATACCCAAGGAAATTGAGGAATTTCATTGGATGACATCCCAAATTAAGTAGTTTACATTATATTAGAGTGCATTACTATGTAGTTTTGGCAAACAATAAAAGCCACAAAGGAGCCCATAAAATGAGTCATCTATATTATTCATCACATGATTCAAAAGGAGGAACAATTTAATTGGATGGAATTTATTGTTGCAAATATTAAAACTAGTATTGAAAAATTCATTGAATTTTCATGATAGCATTTTTAATATCAATTTTTATTTTTATTGCTCATGTTCACATAGTGGAAGTCTCCAAAAGTTTTAGTCCATCCAAATTTTGATTACTGTCCAAACGTTGCATTTTAGAATATCATTTGGAAACATAGTGAAAGTGGATATCTTGCACATCAATAATTATTTAGTGCATGGTGGGATGAACTCATGGAATTGGTGCTTAGTAACCCTAGAATCCCAATGTCTGTGATGAAATTTTTGGGCTAGCATGTAGTGGTCATGAAACTTCCAAATGAAATTTATATTTGCATTCATGATTTCCCAAAGGCTCCATTTGTTCCTTTGCCTTTCTTTGTTGATATGCATATGGCATAAAAAGAAGTAGCCTAACATAAAATTTTAGCCACACATAAAGCAACTCCATTACAGATAATTCCAATTGATGTTCCCACTTTTGTAGACATTGTATAACCCTCTATAATGGCATCTACTCCATTGGATCAAGGGAAGCATAAAGCTCCTGTGAGTCATAGATCACCTTCTCCTTAAATAAGGAATACTCACAGTCAAAATAAATGGTTAGATAATCCCCATGTTCCTCAGATCACTACAAAATTTTAGTGGAAAAACATTCAAACTAATGAACAAGAATTTTATCATACTATGCTTGCAGACATAGCTGGTGATCTATATGAGAGAGAAGAAGAAAAAGAATTTTTATTTTGGAAAGTATTGTGTACAGTGCAAATCCATAAAAATCTACCCCAACATTTATGGGTGGAACTCCTGCCTTGCCTGTAGTCTATTATTGTTGACAGTGTGGGAAAGGAAGCTAAACTCCAATGAATACAAGAAAAAATTGCTACAGAAGGTGGATTTGGCAGTTCCTCTTAGACCCAACCAGTTGATCCTCTTGCTAAGATCCCACCAAGATCTATTCAGTGAAAATATTACACTCTATGGAGATATGAACCTACTACTAAGGAGGAAGAGGAGGAAGTCACATCCACATTCCAATAAATTTTAACAACTCTTGCATATTTAGTCTAAATTGCACCTTCAATTCACGAAGACTCACCTAACTCTGGGCACTAGAAGGGTTGTGTGTCATGAGAAATGGTGCATGGGTATGTTATTTATTATTCATCTCAATCAGATGAACCTCTCATCAGTCTTGAGTTTGAAGGTCATACCATCAAAGAAGATTTGAATAAATTATGAAAAATCCTATAGCTTTATCAAGATGACCTCACCACTGTAATTGGTTAAGCTATGACTATGGCCCATCAATTGATTGACTAAAAAACACAAGTGGATTTGGTATGGAAAAGTGCATGTCTTGAGTTTAACACCATGATTTATTTCAAGGCTACAATGCTTAATCCCTCTATCACTTCTGTTGGGTTTTCATTTACATTTCAAGCATCTGTGCAAGCTCAAGACTCCATGCAATAGTTGCAGACTTGGCAAACTCAAATGCTACACAACTTTTTAAGAATCCAAGTGTAGTTCCATGTTGAGAAGCTCACCCATCTTCATTCAAATATCTCTAGAAAAATAACTATTGATAAATCCACTCTTCTTTATAAAACTAGTAGTGATAAGATGGACATGGTTGAGTTTGATAGTACCATTTATCTACTAGTTGATGTACCCTCCATTATTCCTCCAAGTTAACTTTAGTTGTAGTTACACTAGAAGAAGATTATTAATCCTAATTCATCATAGTGATGTAATACAACAATGAACAAACTTACATCAAAAAAAAAAGGATTTTGGAACCTGTAAATAAAGATGCAATTTTCCTGTGTGAAGACTCTGATTCATTTAGCGAATGTTTTTCTCTCATCAGCAACATCTATATTTCCTCTCTATGCATTCGGGCATGTTTCTCCATTAGAGTATATGCAAAACTCTTAAAATGGGCATAATGATGATTAAGGAGTGTCTCTGTCTTTTATCAGACCTGCAACTCCTTTAAAAACCCCGTATAATAAAACACAGTCAACCTCACAGCCAAAGGCCTTACATAATAGAGGCATTGTATCTTTATGCTCAGGTGTCTATATTTTATCAGATCAGACTGTGTATATATATCATATATAAACTCTATGTATTCAATATACAGTCACACATACCCGTATATATCTTCCCTAATCCAACATCCTTTCAAAATAGGAAAGCTCAGGTCTTTGTATATTTCAATACTATCTTGGCCAGCCTGTCTCTACAAATATCCACATTATATCTCTTCCATGAATGAAATATATACAAATAAAAGAAAATATAATAATACCTGGCTCGAGTTCCTGTGTCTTCACATCAGATCACACTCGCATATGGCCATCTCAATGAATGGAGACGAGAAAGTTTTGACGACTGTCCACCATCATCTACTCCACTTGCCGACGAAACGTTGTTTGACCTTGTCGACATTTCCAGGCTAATTTGTGGCAATGATTGACTGCTCGATGCCCGCTCTACTTCTGGTTCTTGTTGATCAAATTCACTATTCACAATACTAATAATAATTTCTCGATCATTGGAAGAATTGGCAATTTGATCTGGCTGTTGAAGTAGTGATAAATTCTATATTGAAGCGTCTACCTTGGTCCTACATAGAGGGAAATTCGAATGCGATTGAAACCATGTATCAATATAGGTTGTGTGAAAATTGTGATTACATTTGGGTAAAAGCCTCAATTTTTGTCCATCTTCAAATTCAGCTAAACACACGGAGCATTCTTTCCCCTCTTCTTTGAGCCTTTCTGTGTATACAAACATGGGCAGAGCCTCTAGAATTTGTGAGTCCAAGCCTAGGCTAAACTGAGGAGAAATGATGTGAACTCCATCAGATTTAAATTGGAAGATATAGCATTCTCAGACATCTGCTTATGCAGCCTGTGAGACTTTGTAGCAACTTGATGAGATTTCTTTGGCAACAAAGCTGACCATAATGTCATGCCTTATTCTTTAAGCTCTTAAGGGAAATTATATACACACAGGCCTGCTTATAGCTAAAATAGAGGTCTTTTGTTCTCACATCCAATCTTCAATTTTCTCTTTCTCATATACCTGCATTTTTACATGCCTGCTAATCATTCTTCCTCTCTCCTTGAATGAGAGATTCTCCTTCTGTCCTTCCTCTTTCTACCTTCCTCTCATCCCCTTGAATGAATTTTCTTTTGATCTTTTTTTAAAAGCCTCCTCTCTAACCTCTACGCCCCAACTTGGGCTCAAGATAAAACAAAAAATAGTTTTTTATTTGCAACAATATACTAAGGTTGAAATATTTTCAACCACTCCTTTATTTCCTCAACAGCCCCAACAATTACTTTTTACCTTTTTTTTTTTTACAATTACTCCTCATTAACAGCATATTAGAGGGAAAATACAATAAATTGAATTTGAATTCAATAATAACCATGTCTTGTCAAGATGTATGTAGATGCTCCTGCATCATACTCTCCCTCTAGAAACAAATATCTCCTCAATGTTTTAGTCTTCACTCTATCCCTGGATCCCAAGGTCTTGTTGTGAATGCCAATGCTGGTGTTTGTCTTTGATAGTCTTTGTCTTTCATTTTGATTTTCTTCCTCTTTAGATATGTCCTTCTTCTCATTTCTTTCTCAGCTGCCATCTCCTGCTTCCATGCTTCTTCATCTTCATACATGTCTTCTAGATCTTCTTGTTGTTCTTCTTGTTTCATGAGCTTCTCCAATGATTCATGTATATCATTCACTTTAGCAACCTTCATACCTGCATACAAAACATTCAAAGCCACCTTAGAATCAAAATCTTTAGGCCATGAAGCCTCTTGGCTGTCTTCACATTCTTGCTCCTTGATCAAAATTGTCTTGACCTCTTTACTTTGCTCTTGTCTTGTTTCACTCTTCCCAATGGTGTCTTCACCATGGCTTGTACCTTCATTAATCTCTTTTGAATGACCAAACAGCTCCTCCAACATCTTCAACTCTTATTTTAGTAAGATCTCATCTACCTCACCATCTTCATCAAACTTGGGCTGATCACTCACAAGGATTACTTGTCCTTCACTAGCCATACTCTTCATCTCATTCTTGCTTGAGCTATCTTCATGCAAACCAACTTCTTCAATATACTCATCAAATACAATTGAAGTACCCTTACCTTGTGTCTCCTTACTCTCTTTAATCTCTGCTTGAAGCCATCTTGTTTGTTCTTTGTTTTCAATGAGGCATTGCTTTGCTGCATACTCTCCTCTTTCCTCATCATCTATCCATTTGGAACTCTCTCCTTGCTGCATATTAGTCCACATAGCCACTTCCCATTCTTCATTTCTCATGAAAATATCATTACAAGATTCAAAAACATCATCATAAACAATTTGTTTACCTTTTACCTCTTTGGTATACCTCTCAAGCATCCTGTCTTCATGGAATGCCTCTTCCATACTCACCATCTCACCTTCATTCTCTTGGTTTCTTGAATCACCTTTAATCCTCTTCCATTGACTTCTTGGTGTTGTTGCCTCAACACTCACATTTTCTTCACTTTTTGCTTTCTTAGGTACCCATACTTGTTTCTCCTTCTTATCATTTCTCTTCTCAAACCATGTAGGCATCCTGCATCCATGCTCTTGTACCAACACTTCCTATTGCTTGGGAGTTTGCTTCTTCCACCATTTAGGCATCACATATCCATGATTAATTTAAAACTTCACTTTTCTCTTTGCTTCTCTAACATGCATATCAACAGTTTCATGCTTATAAGAATAAGAAAGATCAATTTTGGAATTCACCTTTACCTCCTTAATGGGCTGCTCCATTAGTTCTTTGACTTGCATAGCTTCTTGATTATTTGTACTTTCTTATTCCTTTATGCTTGATTTTTCTCTTTCCTCTTCTTGACATTCAATGGCATCATAGAAGTCATCCTCATCTTCCATCTCTTCTTTTGCTTGTATGGGGTCCTCAACACCTTCCTCATGCATTAACCAATGCATCTCTTCTTCCTTATCAAAAATAGCAAACTTTTTCTTTTCTCCTACACATTCACTTGTGTACTTGGTGTCTTCCTTTGCACTAATCTCTTCATTCTTCAAGGCCTTTCTTTTGACCTTCACAAGTCTGCTCTTACCTACAATTACCCATGCAAAGACAACATTCGATATAAAAATAAGAGACCACAAGGTCCCTATGAGTGTTATCTTCACCAACACTCTTATCTTTTCAAGTGTTCTTCCCGGCACTTCATCTTTTCTTTCTTCTTTTCTCTGGTTCTCCATAAAGAGAACCTTCTTCTCCACCTCTTTCTCTTGTTGCTCACTTGGCAACCTACTCATCCTCTTGCCTCTATGGGCTTCTCTCTTCTTGGCAATCTCATTTTGCCTTCTTCTCCTCTTCATTAGGAGATCTATTGGCCACTTCAACCTCTTCCTCATTGGCCATACCCATGCTTGCTTGTCCATCTGCATCCAAGACTCATATCTATCTGCAAAATTATCCAAATCTCTTTTCAAGCTATCAATCTCTTTATCAATTTCAATACTAGTCATACCTTTCTTCTTTTGGATGCTTACTTTCTTCTTGGTGCCCTCATGTACCTTGTTTCTCTATAGTGCCTTCAACAATACTTCCATTTCTGAGATCTTCACCCAAGTCTTTTCCACCTTGGTCTCTTGATCCCTTTAGGTCCACTTGTCTCACCCAAGCCTTTCTCCTTGACTAGTCTTTTGCCAATTTCTTTGATCTCACCTAGGCCTTTTGTATCCTAGTCTTTTGATCCCCCTTAATGGCTTTATTGAGATTCACACTGAGTTAATGGTCTATAATATGACACTACTTTAACCAAATATCAATAATTTTACAAATCCAAGCTTACCTTGCTTTGGATCTTTCTCTTGAGCATTCACTTGCTTCCTTACTTTTGAGCTTTCCAAGCTTCTCTTCTCTCTTGTCAAGCCTCAATGGCTTTAAGCCTTCCTATTCTTTTCTTCAGCAGGGTCTTCTAGTGCTCAGATTTACTGAAACTTCTTTCAAAAATCCTATAACAACTCATTAGGAATCTTGATTCAACATAACCATCAACAAATTACCAAATTCCCAAGAGCTTCAAGCTCTGATACCAAAAATGATGTAATACAACAATGAACAAACTTACATCAAAAAAAAAAGGATTTTGGAACCTGTAAATAAAGATGCAATTTTTCTGTGTGAAGACTCTGATTCATTTAGCGAATGTTTTTCTCTCATCAGAAACATCTATATTTCCTCTCTATGCATTCGGGCATGTTTCTCCATTAGAGTATATGCAAAACTCTTAAAATGGGCATAATGATGATTAAGGAGTGTCTCTATCTTTTATCAGACCTGCAACTCCTTTAAAAACCCTGTATAATAAAACACAGTCAACCTCATAGCCAAAGGCCTTACATAATAGAGGCATTGTATCTTTATGCTCGGGTCTCTATATTTTATTAGATCAGACTGTGTATATATATCATATATAAACTCTATGTATTCAATATACAGTCACACATACCCATATATATCTTCCCTAATCCAACGTCCTTTCAAAATAGGAAAGCTCGAGTCTCTGTATATTTCAATATTGTCTTGGTCGGCCTGTCTGTATAGATATCCATGTTATATCTCTTCCATGAATGAAATCTATACAAATAGAAGAAAATATAATAATACCCAGCTCGAGTTCATGTGTCTTCACATCAGATCACACTCACCTATGGCCATCTCAATGAATGGAGACGAGAAAGTTTTGATGACTGTCCACCATCTTCTACTCCACTTGCCGATGAAACGTTGTTCGACCTTGTCGACATTTCCAGGCTAATTTGTGGTAATGATTAACTGGTTGATGCCTGCTCTACTTCTGGTTCTTGTTGATCAAATTCACTATTCACAATACTAATAATAATTTCTCGATCATTGGAAGAATTGGCAATTTGATCTAGCTATTGAAGTAGTGATAAATTCTGTATTGAAGCATCTACCTTGGTCCTACACAGAGGGCAATTTGAATGCAATTGAAACCATGTATCAATATAGGTTGTGTGAAAACTGTGATTACATTTGGGTAAAAGCCTCAATTTTTGTCCATCTTCAAATTCAGCTAAACACACGGAGCATTCTTTCCCCTCTTCTTTGAGCCTTTCATGTATACAAACATGGGCAGAGCCTCTAGAATTTGTGAGTCCAAGCCCAGGCTAAACTAAGGAGAAATGATGTGAACTCCATCAGATTTAAATTGGAAGATATAGCATTCTCAGACATCTGCTTATGCAGCCTATGAGACTTTGTAGCAATTTGATGAGATTTCTTTGGCAACAAAGCTGACCATAATGTCATGCCTTATTCTTTAAGCTCTTAAGGGAAATTATATACACACAGGCCTGCTTATAGCTGAAACAAAGTTCTTCTTTTGTTCTCACATCCAATCTTCAATTTTCTCTTTCTCATATACCTGCATTTTTACATTCCTGTTGATCATTCTTCCTCTCTCCTTGAATGAGAGATTCTCTTTCTGTCCTTCCTCTTTCTACCTTCCTCTCATCCCCTTGAATGAATTTTCTTTTGCTCTTTTTTTAAGAGCCTCCTCTCTAACCTCTACGCCCCAACTTGGGGTCAAGATAAAACAAAAATAGTTTTTAATTTGCAACAATATACTAAGGTTGAAATATTTTCAACCACTCCTCCTTTATTTCCTCAACAGCCCCAACAATTACTTTTTACCTTTATTTTTTTTACAATTACTCCTCATTAACAGCATATTAGAGGGAAAATACAATAAATTGAATTTGAATTCAATCATAACCATGTCTTGTCAAGATGTATGTAGATGCTCCTGCATCACATAGAGTGCTCCATCAACTTCATAACCATTGATTGAATCTATTTCTCTACAGATGCCTCCTCCATCCAACTAAGATTTTTTTGTAGAGGGGAATTTTGAACTTTTGTTTGTCAACATTTTTTTTCTAGGACCACATGGACACACAAGGCTAGGTTGGTTGAAAACCCATAAAGGGTGACCATCTAGTTTTGATAGTCTATCAAAAACCCGAAAGGGTAATAGACTAGATTTACTCTTAATTAAAAACCTATGAGGGTGGATAAGTATGTGCAATGGGTGAAAACTGGCAAACAACACCTTAAGTGAACTACAGTTCATGTGTGTTCTACCTTTATTTTGGTTTGTGGACTCCAATTTCTTTACGATGTCTCAAGATGAGACAAAATTTTAAGTCTAGGAAAGTTTTAGCTAGAGAATGTGTACACTAACCACTCAAATATATGAACATGCCACATGGACAGGGACCATGGCTTCTTTTTGGTTAGAAATTATTCTACAAGATTATTATGATGATATTTTATTTCCAACTAGGATCATGTACATGGAATCTTTAGTAACAGAATACAGGTTGACATACCTAAATGCCAAGTATAGACATCATGGTTACAATAACATAATTTTTAGGATTATATATTCATATGGATTGTAGTAGAATGGGTTGGATAATGTTGGGTAATATTGTATGAGGACCTTTTGATTAAGTTTCCTATGAATGCATGAAGGACTGAGTGTAGACTTTGGATATCTGGAATGAATGTGTAATGAGTGCCTAATAGTATAAAGATTTTAAGTAAGATTCATTAATTGGTTATTAATATGATGGCTCTATCTTCACTTCTATAGTTATATATGTTATGTGTCGATATGTGTTACCACATTAATTCTCATGAAAAGGGCTTTGTCTTCTATGTAGTATAATATGATTATTGTGATTTTAGATAGTATTTCATAATATCTCTATGTAATGATAACATTCATTGGGAAAACTTTGCATCTAATTCCAATAGTTATAAGACCTCTTGGATATCATATTTCCTTTGCGAGTTGACATCTATGTATTCACATCTGAGTATTACCATTATGTATTTGTCCACATAGACTTCCGTAAGATTACTTAAGAGGATGTTAAACATCTATTATCTTAGTATAAAATGAATACTTTGAAATGATTTATCCTTTCCCCCAAGCTATTTCCCTAAATTTCAAGAGTTATCCTTCTAATTAGCATGTTCTGTTGAACCCAGGAACCTGTGCTAACAAAAAATTTAAAAAAATGAGTTATTATGCTTCATTTTTAGTTTTTCATTGAGTCCATTGAAGGACCATTGTGTTGAAACAATTTTTATGCAATTTTAAACTCACATAGATTTTATTAAATCAATTTTATTATAAATTAGGCCTTTTTATGTTTCCATAGCAATTAACATAATATATTCATGTGTTACCATTTCAAATTTATGAATTTTTAAGCTTTAACCATTAAAAATAGTTCATTTCCTTTGTGAAGATCTTGGATTTTGTTTAATTTATTTTCACGCTTATCGAGGTATAAAACTTATCCAATTAATTTTAGGGAAAATTTATACATTTTTTGAGCTCAATGCATTTAATGTCATAATTTTTGGTTCAATAGTTTACTAGATATGAATTTTGGAAAAAAATTACCCTTTAGGGTGATTTCAAAAAATATAGGCCCTTATGAAGGGCATTGTACCCTTGGCATAAGGCAAAATTTAATTCTAAGCATTGGTTCCCCATGGGACCACGTGCTATGATTATTAATCCCCTGATGAGGGGGTTGGAATTTGTTTAAGTAGCTTAGAATTCATGTGGTCATAGATTGCCCCATGTGAACAGACTATAGTTGGTCATGTGGCTTAATAGCCATGTGGATATCAAAGTCACTATCCTTTGTGATAAGCCACAATGGTTAGTATAACTAACCTCCAACCATTTTATAAATATTTTTATATTATTCAAAAAAAATCCAACTTTAGCCTTTGTAAAGTTCTTAAAACTTGCAATCGGTATAAAAACCAAATACCTTTCTCAAACCTGTAAGTGTTTTATAATGCCAATTCAAGTGATTCAAAGATTGAGGATTGGTATAGCCCAAAAAGGGACCCCCATAGTTTTTCCTTCTCTTCCATATGATATAGGTTGTGATGATTGAAACAATGTATTTCCCATGATATGACCTTGCTTAGGAAGAGGTACTTTTTAGCCTTATTGGCTTGTGTGGACCCTTGGAAGCCCTAGAATGGGTTCGACCCAAAGGGGACCCCTACTATTTTTGTGCCTTTTACTACATAAAACAAATTTTAAGACTTAAAACTAATTTTTTCTAAAATTTTCACCTTAAACCTTGTGGTGGCCATTAATGGTTATGGTAGAGCTTGAAGCTATAGAGACTTATTTGAAAATATTTGGAGACTGAGACATCCTAGAAGCTTTCCATCAAACTTGGTACCTACAAAATGAACTCATGCATCTTTCCATCACACTATAGATTTTAAAGTGAAATAAATAATTTAGACAAAAATCTTGAAGACTCCATTAATGGTAGTCATCGAGGGATGAATAATGAGAGAAGGGATGAATATGGAAAAGTCATCCTCCAACACCTCCTCCCCCCTTTAGAAAATCAGATTTTTCAATCCTATGACTCAGTTGAAGAGCTTATGGTCTCCATAAGGATGTTTAAGGCATCCTTCCCTTTGACCAGATCTAACAGTCAAGGTTGATTTGATCTGATGGTGGAGATTGGTTGCTCCATTCTCAGAGGGATTAAACAAGATATTTTAGATACATTTTTAGGTCCTATGAGATCTAAATGATAATTTTTTAATCACTTTACTCTAAACCAA
Source organism: Torreya grandis (assembly GCA_037957365.1). Taxonomy (NCBI): domain Eukaryota; kingdom Viridiplantae; phylum Streptophyta; class Pinopsida; order Cupressales; family Taxaceae; genus Torreya; species Torreya grandis. The sequence goes on from JARHVA010001076.1 coordinate 1,037,399, forward strand.
TTCAATGTGAAATTAGATTTTATTTATGACTTGAGTGCAAATTAAGCCATGTAATTGGCTAAAATTGTTCAGGACTCTACGTGAACACCATTGTGAGTTAGGACATATTGTTCAAGCCAATGGTTGATTGAACCCACATAAATTTATTCATGTGTCCCTTTTAGTCCTTAAGGTTTTGGGGCCCACTAGGACCACTTAGAGAGTTTTAGGCTTGTGTGAGAGCCTATTGGCCAATAAGAGCAAGTGGGACCTGCATGTCTACATATTGATTGTGTGTCCACTTACACATTGTCTCTATGTCATTTGGGCATGTGGGTTATATGGATGTTTATGTGTCTTGTGCCACGAAGATGGCAATACATTGGGCAATTTAGTTGTGTAGAATGTCCATTGCACATTTCTTTAAAAAATGTGGCATGTTTTTAGGTTTGTTTATGTTGTGTTAGTTTTTAAGCATGAAAATTTAGTATCATAGCATAGTTGAAACACCAAGAACTTTGGGAATCATTGTTTGGTACCACTTCTTTTGCACTAAATGAATGCATGTAATTTTTGGGTGTTACATCTTGTTGAGGAGGTAATAATAACACACATTAAGATTTCCTTGGACTATGGACTCTTACGCCAAGTAAAAGACACTTGTATTTTTTTTTGGTCCCTACACCTGAGAGATCGGTGTTAGGATTGTTGTATATCCACCCATCTAATTGAATAAATGAGGTTTGATGAAGACTTGGAACAAGGTTCCAACTAGGTGTTAGGAATTTAGATGGACATGAGGGTCAAGTGACTATTAGCTCATGAGTGAGCTCTTGTGTGTTAGGTCAATGGGACTTTCCCATGACTATTTTCATATGCATCTTTCCTTAGAGGACTTCTTAGATGAGTTTTTTATAGATTGATCTTAGTTCTTAAGACCATGGAGATTGATCTTAGATAGATAGTAGAGTGTCTTGTACGTCTAGGGTCTAGATGGAAAATTATAGGTTTAGTGGCCCCATTTCAATAAAATGTTATCTTTCCACTTAAGTAGAGTGTGTTAAATGGTTGTTCAATGTCTCTCTCACCTTGAGTGAGGATATTATAATGGTTTGAGATGTATTAGTTAAAACATCCCCTTTTTCCTTAATTGTTGACTCTTGCCTTGTGAGTAATTTTAGGATGAGTTTGGTAATAGTCCCTTAGGGCAAAAGTTTTATATATGTGGACTGAAAAGGGTTACATATACTTAGGGACATACTTGGTCCACACAAGGGACCAAGGCCCTCATGGTGTTGCACATAAGTTTCCATTTAAAACCTATCCACATACATATGAGTGTTTTTTATATTTTATCATCATATTATTTGATGGACTAGTGATACCACGTGGATGGCCTTGATAGGGATCCTCATGTGGGTCACTTTTTTTCACCTATCCTTGTGGATAATGGCCCTTGTATCCTTTTGGTAATGAGATATGCCTTATTTTTATCCACAAATTATAGAAACTATCCATTGGAGTTAGGCATCAATGTTGGTTGGAGAGAATCATGTAGGCCTTTGTGGAATCTTGGCACCAAGTAGGTGTGATATTAGGTCTAGTTAAGGTGTTGACTATGTTAGAGAGGTATTATTATCCCTTGTGCACATTTACTCAATACCCAAGGTTTATGGCTCTAGTTGGGATGTTGATAACCAAATGTTGTAGTCAACAAGCCCTTTGAAGTTATGACCCCATTTCATGGAGTATCTATTTAGAGAACACCCTTGTGTTGAACCAATAGTGGTTCAAAGGTGAGCTTGTTGATAAGGACCCTTGAGAGGAGTGAGTTTTGGATTTACTCATTGTTAATAAGATTAGAGTGTACTTTCCTACTTATAAAGCATCTCGAATGGATTAATGTGTTTATAATAGTTTGAGTTCATTGATAATAAAGAGATAATTCCTTAGAGAGAATTTTTGCTTCTATGGTGGTGGCACCCAATTATGTGGGTTGACTAGGAGTGTTGTTAGTATTGATGTCAGCTATGTCTTGTTCATAGCTAGAGTTAGCAGTAACCTTGAGTGGGTGCACCTTCTCATTATTAATCATGTTCATGATAAGAGTATGCATTTGATTTTGTATCATGTATTTTAGTTGCCTAGAGCATATAGTTTAGCATTGATTGTGATTTACAAACTTTTATCGGTGTCGATTGTTTGAGGTAACCCTTCTATTTTTGGTGTTGTCCATGTCATCCTTTTGATAGTACATGTTGTGCAAATGCATGCAATAATTAGTGTCATGTGGTACCATATTGGATTTTTTTTTCAATCCTTTTAGTTCCTCATTTTCTTAACCTTACCACACCCTTATTTGGATTATGAAGTTTGTGCCATTCTTGAGTATGGATTGATTAATAGTGTAAGTGTTGCAATGTTAGAACACAACTATCTACTGAGAGGGGGGATGAATCAGTAGATTGATTAAAATTAGTCCTTTAATCCTTTTTATTTCAATTTATAAAATATATGCATAGGTCACACACACACACACACACACACACACACACACACACACACACACACACACACACACATGCATATGCATAACACTAGATGTACGTGAAAAACCCAATATTGTAAAAACCACCATGAGAATAGCTACTAGAATGTGTTGTTTTATTCCAGCCTCGTAATAAATAACCTTACTAGTTACAATGTTTAAGGGCCCCAACCCTAAGGAGACACCAATCTATTGATTTAAGATCACCTACTCTAAGGAAGCACCAACTCCCTAATTGAGCACCAACTCAGCTCTTCTGATGGCACCTACCAATCAGATCTATTATGGAAATACAACTCTAGATTACAAGATTTGATTCAAAAATGAATCCAGTTCTCTATTACAGACTTATTTTGTAACTGATCATTCTCTACTTTGGATCTCTCTTCCTCTCTTTCTCTCTCACTCAATTCAACTTTATGTCCACCATTACACTCTTAGTGTATTTCCTAGATGATATATATATGCATTGATCTAGGTCTCACATGTTCTCTATGTTCACACTTGGTCATTAACACATCATGCTCCTACAAGTTTCCCACTTCTTGAATTCATGCTTCACCACCATAATTCTCTATCTTTTACTATATTTAGCATATATAAGGCTCTAGTTTGATGGATATGCCATATTACACAATTTAGATTAATCACAGTGATCTATATCATTCTATGTCATATAATGCATCTTTCCTATATGTTCAGTCACTTAACCATTGAGATGAACATATCTTTAAATATTAACCATTGATCTTAAGTTTCACCCCATGATCTAATGATCCTAGTTCAAATGTCCCAACTTTAAAATGTAACTGTTAGATCAAACTCTAATAGGCTCATGCGCTCCATTAGATATTTACGAGCTTCTGAACTTTAACATTTCAACCTTAAAGTGCATATGTTGATCTTTTGATATGATCTCCTACATGCCATTAGATCTTCAAAAGTAGCATGGACTTTACCTTTGTCTATCATTAAACATAGATCACTTGATCTCATCTCTTTACTTCCTTATACTTTAGAATACATATGCATTATCAATCTAACTCGTTCTTTAATGTGCTAAACATCAAACATTCTAAATCCTTTGACTCTACGTGCTCTATTGATCTTCATTACATGATCACATGCTCACTGTTAGATCATCTAACATATTAATACGCTCATTGGATCTCTGTCTAACAAGCTCCTATGAATGTGACACTTGGCACCCTCATGTACCTTCTACACTTGTTGTCAGTGCCTGCACTTATGATAATTGCCACTCTCGCGTGCCTTTTGCACATTGTCAATCCCTACACGTGTGACACTTGGCACTAGTGCATTCACTCTCAGGTACCTTTGACATATTGACTTTGTTGTGCATCATTGGATCTTCATCATATGATTTAGTGCTAGTTATCGATCAAGTTTGAACAAATATTAAGTTGAGGAATTAGGAAATATTAAAGGCTGTGATCACCACTCCAAGCTAGTAATTGCTAAGTTGAAGGGGCCAGTTTCACAATGATGAGAAAGGTTAAGTTATAACCTAAGCAACTGGTTCCCGCCTATATCTAGTCAACATGAAAATAGAAATTGCCTATGAATGCCATGACTAAAAACCTTAGGGTTTTATTGAGAAATGTTATTAATGTTCAAGAGATAAAATAAATATTTTCTAGGCTCATTCTCTTTATCTGAACCTACGGACCATACATATGAGACGCACTTGAAAAAATCATAATAGATCTTCTATCAATTTTGTCTATGAATGTCCAGAAATGGTCTTTGTAAAAGCATGACAATATTATATGACAATATTGTAACTTATAATATGCAATTATAAAACATGCTCTTCTCTCCATCACTCTTTTATGTGATTGATCCTTTGACATCAATGACATCCATAGTGCCAAATATCTCTCTTTTGACATCAATGACAATAATATTGCCAACATGTACATCCTTGATTCTTGAGAATTTGCTTGCCTAAGAGGATGCATTCTATAGTGGTGTTATTTGTACATTGACTCCTTATATGATGTTTTTTACCCTTCTTCACAAGGTTGTCATCAATTGTTGTCTGAGTTGCTTGAAATGTCTATGTGAGTGTGTTTCATAATTGACTTAGAGAAGCTGAGTTCCAGGGTATCATAAGTGATATGACATGATTTTTGGAAGTTAAAATGTTGTTTTGAGGACCATTTTTTAATTAAGAGTTTGTGGTAGAATGAGTGTGTGTCCTTAGGAGCACATGTGCCTTATAGTGTTGTTATGGCTAGTTCGATCAAGTGACTTGAGAGTGATTGTTATATAGCATGTTTGGTAGGTGAGTACCTCGCATAGTTCATGAGTTCATGAACAAAGGTTCCTAGAACTGTTTTGATCACCTTAGATAGATCACCCTTAGTGATGCTTAGACCTTTTTCTTGGTAATCAAAGTCACTAGGGGCCACTTGTGTTTTGAGTTGTATATGTTGTGCAAGCATGTGTTGTTTCTCACCTAAGAAACGGTGCACTTGTTAGATGGTTTTTATGCCTTATTGATGTCAATTATATGGGAGGGGATATTAAAAGACCCCTCAAGTATTGGCATCACCTTTGACTGGTGGGCATCCTCCTCATAGTACAAGAGTGTAATATGTTTTTCTAGTGACTTCTTATGTGTTGGGAATTTGGTTATGGATTGATATTCCATACTCCCTTGGCTTGGGGGAGAGTTTTTATTTTGTTAGAACTTAGATATCATGGATGTGAGTTGATACTCTCTCACCATCTAGTGAAATCATCTTAATTCCATTCAGTGGGTTCATATCTTTCATGACATTGAGTAAGTGTTCCTTTGATTAGACACTTGTTTCTTTAGTGTTGTTTTGACTGCATTCCTCAACCCTCACATAATGGTATATTTTGCTTCATGATTGCTAGAGAATATGTATAGATAGAGCATCTTGATGCCTCCATGTGTTTAATCTCTTTCATTTTTTTAGGGAAATGTGTGGTGATATTTACTAGTTACAAGTTGATAAGTGTGTGATGGTTTTGAAAACTTAGAGTTGTGATGCATTCTTTATATAGTGCAAGGGTATTGAAGAGTTTTGTGTTTATTTGTGTCTATGTTAGCTCCCTATCCTCCACTTACAATCTTCTAGAGCTACACTTTTTAGTGTTATTATATTTAAAATTTTGAAATTTTACCATGTGATTTGGTGAACCTTTAATTTATTTTTGTTCTTGATTTCGATTTATAATTTGATTGAAATCATGTTTTGATGGTTTTCGTTACTATGGATTTCGAGGTTGTTTAGTCGTTTATTATTTTGAAACTTTATTGCAATGTCGGATCTCCTAATTTTATTTCTTATATTTAATTTTGGATTGAATTGGGTTGTTTATCCATTTTCACCTTTATTATCCTTTGGATTATATTAGGTTGATTAACATTGATTTTTTTTCTCCTTTGAGGATTGAGCTAGGTTGCTTAGCCAATTTGGTTTTACGCCTTGATTGGATTGTTGAATTCTCAACTTGTTAAAGTGTGTTTTTTTGTTAAGCCTTTTTTTGTACCTTTCAATTTGAGTGAGTATGGGAGTAGAAGGTGAAAATTAGTTTTTTAGCTTTAGTGGATGAGATAAGCTTATAACTTGTTGAACTAGTGGGGAGATATTATCTTGCTTGTTCCTTATATAGAGGTTATAATGACGATGTGATCCTTAGAATTTTTTTTATGTTAAATATTAGATTATGCTTATTCTTAACTCTAAGAATGATGGATATGGGTTATGTTGTGATATTGGATGTTTTAGTGTATCGTATTACTGATATATTAATAGAGATATGTGATTGTTAACTTAGAGAGACCATTGATTTGAGTTAGCATGATTCCTAGTGATTATTATAACATCCTTTAAACTCTTTTGACCCTCAGTGACTTCCAAGAGGAAGTATGCATAAGGGGAGGGGATGTGAGACCCATATTTTCATAGTGTTTACTTTTAAACAATTTGTGTTTTACACACATCTTATTGAGACATGTTTTATGTATTATTGAGACACAAGATGTTATTGGTCCCTTATGTCTGAGACAAAGAATCTATGTATTATATGATGTTATTGATTGTTTACACAAGAACTATATATGCTTAAATTAGAAGATTATTTTATTCATTATGATGTCAGTTTACTTGCATTATTTTTGTTGTCCATTATGTTGTGTATTATTTCCATACTACTAGAGTTATTTTTCTAAGTATACATATGTTTAGACAATTGGTATAAGTTATTACCATTGATATGTGATGCCTTAGATATGTCATGTGCATTTATGTTGATTGAAATCACTTGTATTGTTTACATTCTATAGCTTCACCTATCTAGGGTAGGGCATTTTATGTGTGCAATGATGTGAAATTGATAGGGGAGGTCGATGAAGGAACTAGGACTATGTTGAACATGAGCACATCATTCGTAGAGTGATGACATGTTTAATTGACCCTTCTATTATCCAAACCACTCCTTTTATCTTTTGTGGACCTAGTTGGAGGCGTAGACTTCCTTAACTCTTTTATCACTATTCAACCCCTTAGATAGTATTCACGCCCCTTATTCTAAACCTTAAGACTATTGTTCACCCTTGTATTTCATTCTTTGAGTATTTTTTTTAAGCCACATAAGTGATCCCCTTTGACCTAAACCTTGGAAGGAATGAAAGGTCCAATTTTAGACGGTGACATAAAGTGGGTTTTAATTTTTTTTTATGATTTTGAAGACCTTGGACCAATAGAAATATTGTACAGTCTTTCTAGAAACTAAACAAGACTTTTTAAGCAACCCATGTGCCCATTTATGGCATGGGATAGTGGGTTCATTAATGAGGGATGGAATTGCTTGCCCACATGGGTTTGTAAGTGGAGTTATTGTTAGAGAAGACTTGTTAACCTTGAGAAAAAGGATGGGAAGGGACAGATGTCACTGTCCCATTGGATATTAGAGAAGATAGTTTAGCCTATTTTTGGAAGGAAAGCCTTCCTTGAGAGGACTTTTCTCATTTTGAAATTTGGAAATTTGGAAGTGGAGAAGAGAAAGAGAAACAAGAGGAGGAACTTATAGAAGGAAGAAGATAACTATTGCCCAAGAATTGTAGGTGGTGTTATTAAGTGGATCCAACAGGGTGAACAATGTGGGCTTCCATGTCCCAATTGCTTTAAATTTTATTTATGTTAAAAAAATCTTTCTCCTTTATTATGATTGTAGTTTTCAAGAGGTTTAAGGCCATTTGGCTTACCCTCTTTCTTGATTATATTTCCATAGTTGTGACAATGGGAACCATGTAGTTTGATACCCATTTTGGCTTGGATATGTAACATCCCTCTTTAAAAATTTGTTGTTTTAATGTTATTTTTCTTGACTTAAAATATCAAATTTATGCTACCAAAATTTGTTTGAAATTATTTGCCTTGTGTTATTTTGCATAGTGATAGAGGATGGTGGAACCAAATTTGTTAGCCCTTATACATGATATTTTGTATGGTCGATTGTGTGTATGTTATCTCACAACCAAGAGATGGCATAACAAGAGGGATGCATCCCTGTGTTCTTTTTGTCATTCAACAAGCCTTTACATTTAAATGTGTTATTTGACATGGTTGATTGTTTATATGCTTTGCCATGGCCAGAGATGGTATAACAAGAGGGAGGCATCCCCTCTTTCAGCAAGTATTTGTGATGGAAATGACTTATTTGGCATGGTTGATTGTGTGTATGTTTTTCCATGGCCAAGAGATGGTAGAAAGAGGGAGGCATCCCCATGTTCTTATTCTCATTTGGTGTGCCTTTTGTGTTGTAAATGCATTTATGGCTACCTTGTTATCATTTGGTGTTTTATATTATATTTTTTTCTTTGTATGTTTATGTAGGGTTGGAAGCCTATCTTATGTAAACAAACTTGTGAGTATCGTATACCCGTTTTCCAATGACTGACCCTTGACAAGCCTTAGTTATCATCCCAACCTTGTTTTGTTAACTTTTACACTTTATTCAATGATTGGAACATGCTTGGAGTTGGGAGTCTTAGTCTCAAGGATTCTTATGGAAATTGTCTAATGGTATAAAAAGGATGGGAGACAACCCCTCCTTTGGTTGGCCATGCAGTTGATAGTGGATTTCATTTGAAGACCAATTTGTGAAAACTATTTTATAAATATGTAAATAAACTATAATGATTATTTGAGATCCATGTTGTTGTAATTATTCAGTGTTAAATTATCAAGACAAATGATTTTTTAATTATGATGTACATTGTGTGAACTATTACTTGTTTTCCATTTTTAAACCTTGTTAGAGAGGAGGGAAATGGATGTATCAAATGGAATTTTGTTAAAATGAAAAATATAATTTATAAAATACTATTGTAAATGATATATTTTTGTATTTATTTTTGTCACTAAATAAAATGAGTTAATATGCTTTGTTTTTAGTTTGTCATTGAGTCCATTGAAGGACCATTATGTGCAAACATTTTTTAAGCAATTTTAAACTTATCCAGATTTTATTAAATCAATTTTATTATAAATTAGACTTTCTCAAAAATTCATAGCAATTTACAGAATATTTTTGTATTACTATTTCAAATTTATGAAAATTTAAGCTTTACCCACTAAAAATGGCCCATTTCCTTTGTGAAGACCCTGAACTTAGCTCAATAAATTTACACACTTAACAAGGTATAAAAACTATCCAATCAATGTTTTGTGTAAATTTATGTATTTTTTGAGCCTGGTGCCATTCATTTCATAATTTTTAGTTTCGTAGTTTAATATATATGAATTTTGGAAAAGCATTACCCTATAGGGTAGTTTCAAAAAATTATAGGCCCTTGTGAAAGGCATTGTACCATTGGCGTAAGGTAAGCTCAAAGATTAAGTGGTGCTCCCCCATGGGACTATGCATTGTGCTTGTTAAGCCTCTAAGGATGGGGTCAGCATTTTCTCTGATAGCTTAGAAGTCGTCCGAACATAGACTACCCCATGTGAATAGCCTGCAATCAACCACATGGCTTGATATCCATGTTTTTATTAAAGCCTCTAGCCTTTGTGATAGGTTGCATCCATCAGTATAACTAATTATCAGCCCATTTGTAAATAATTTTTATATTACTCCAAAAAAACCAAGATTTAGCCTTTGTAAAGTTCTTATAACATGCAACTGGTATTAAAACTAGATACCTTTCTCAAACCTATAGGTTTTTTGTACGGCCAAATCATGTGATTTGAATACTGATGAGAGGGAGAGCCCTAAAAGGACCCCTCCTCATTTTCTTGCATTCTTCGACATGAAATAGGTTTCAATGCTTAAAATAATTTATTTCACTTGATATGGCCTCTTTCTTAGGAAGAGGTAATTTTTTGCCTTATTGGCTTGTGCAAACCCTTAAAAGCCCCAAAATGGGTTGGCTCCAAATAGGACCCTTGTTATTTAAAAATTTGAAGACCTAAAACTAAGTTTTTATAAAAAAAATACCTTAAATCTTTTGGTATCCATTAATGGTTGTGGTGGAGCTTGAAGCTCCCGAGACCTATTTATAAATTGTGGGAAAGTGAGACCTCCTGTAAGCTTTCCATCGAACTAGGTACCTACAAAAAAACATACACGTCTTTGTATCGTATTATAAATTTGAAAGTGAAAAAAACAATTTAGACTAAAATCTTAGAGACTCCATTAATGATAATCATCCAAGGCTAAAGAAGGAGAGAAAGGATGACTATGGAAAAGTCATCTTCCAACACCTCCTCCCTCCTTTAAAAAACTCAATTTTTCAATTCTATGATTGAATTGAAGCCCTTATGGCCTCCATAAAGATATTTAGGGCATCCTTCCCTTCAACCAAATCTGACGGTCAAGGTTATTTTGATCTAATGGTGGAGATAAGTTGATCATGTGATTTGAATACTGATGAGAGGGAGAGCCCTAAAAGGACCCCTCCTCATTTTTTTGCATTCTTCAGCATGAAATAGGTTTCAATGCTTAAAATAATTTATTTCACTCGATATGGCCTCTTTCTTAGGAAGAGGTAATTTTTTGCCTTATTCGCTTGTGCAAACCCTTAAAAGCCCAGAAATGGGTTGGCCCCAAATAGGACCCTTGTTATTTACAAATTTGAAGACCTAAAACTAAGTTTTTCTAAAAAAAATACCTTAAATATTTTGGTATCCATTAATGGTTGTAGTGGAGCTTGAAGCTCCTGAGACCTATTTATAAATTGTGGGAAAGTGAGACCTCCTGTAAGCTTCCCATCGAACTAGGTACCTACAAAAAAACTTACACGTCTTTGTATCGTATTATAAATTTGAAAGTGAAAAAAATAATTTAGACTAAAATTTTAGAGACTCCATTAAGGATAATCATCCAAGGCTAAAGAAGGAGATAAAGGATGACTATGGAAAAGTCATCTTCCAACACCTCCTCCCTCCTTTGAAAAACCTGATTTTTCAATTCTATGATTGAATTGAAGCCCTTATGGCCTCCATAAAGATATTTAGGGCATCATTCCCTTCAACCAAATATGACGGTCAAGGTTATTTTGATCTAATGGTGGAGATAAGTTGATCATGTGATTTGAATACTGATGAGAGGGAGAGCCCTAAAAGGACCCCTCCTCATTTTTTTGCATTCTTCAGCATGAAATAGGTTTCAATGCTTAAAATAATTTATTTCACACGATATGGCCTCTTTCTTAGGAAGAGGTAATTTTTTGCCTTATTGGCTTGTGCAAACCCTTAAAAGCCCCAAAATGGGTTGGCCCCAAATAGGAACCTTGTTATTTACAAATTTGAAGACCTAAAACTAAGTTTTTATAAAAAAAATACCTTAAATATTTTGGTATCCATTAATGGTTGTGGTGGAGCTTGAAGCTCCCGAGACCTATTTATAAATTGTGGGAAAGTGAGACCTCCTGTAAGCTTTCCATCGAACTAGGTACCTACAAAAAAACTTACACGTCTTTGTATCATATTATAAATTTGAAAGTGAAAAAAACAATTTAGACTAAAATCTTAGAGACTCCATTAATGATAATCATCCAAGGCTAAAGAAGGAGAGAAAGGATGACTATGGAAAATTCATCTTCCAACACCTCCTCCCTCCTTTCAAAAACCTGATTTTTCAATTCTATGATTGAATTGAAGCCCTTATGGCCTCCATAAAGATATTTAGGGCATCCTTCCCTTCAACCAAATCTGACGGTCAAGGTTATTTTGATTTAATGGTGGAGATAAGTTGATCGTGTGATTTGAATACTGATGAGAGGGAGAGCCCTAAAAGGACCCCTCCTCATTTTTATGCATTCTTCAGCATGAAATAGGTTTCAATGCTTAAAATAATTTATTTCACTCGATATGGCCTCTTTCTTAGGAAGAGGTAATTTTTTGCCTTATTGGCTTGTGCAAACACTTAAAAGCCCCAAAATGGGTTGGCCCCAAATAGGACCCTTGTTATTTACAAATTTGAAGACCTAAAACTAAGTTTTTATAAAAAAAATACCTTAAATCTTTTGGTATCCATTAATGGTTGTGGTGGAGCTTGAAGCTCCCGAGACCTATTTATAAATTGTGGGAAAGTGAGACCTCCTGTAAACTTTCCATCGAACTAGGTACCTACAAAAAAAATTACACGTCTTTGTATCGTATTATAAATTTGAAAGTGAAAAAAACAATTTAGACTAAAATCTTAGAGACTCCATTAATGATAATCATCCAAGGCTAAAGAAGGAGAGAAAGGATGACTATGGAAAAGTCATCTTCCAACACCTCCTCCCTCCTTTCAAAAACCTGATTTTTCAATTCTATGATTGAATTGAAGCCCTTATGGCCTCCATAAAGATATTTAGGGCATCCTTCCCTTCAACCAAATCTGATGGTCAAGGTTATTTTGATCTAATGGTGGAGATAAGTTGATCATGTGATTTGAATACTGATGAGAGGGAGAGCCCTAAAAGGACCCCTCCTCATTCTTTTGCATTCTTCAGCATGAAATAGGTTTCAATGCTTAAAATAATTTATTTCACTTGATATGGCCTCTTTCTTAGGAAGAGGTAATTTTTTCCCTTATTGGCTTGTGCAAACCCTTAAAAGCCCCAAAATGGGTTGGCCCCAAATAGGACCCTTGTTATTTACAAATTTGAAGACCTAAAACTAAGTTTTTATAAAAAAAAAAAAACCTTAAATCTTTTGGTATCCATTAATGGTTGTGGTGGAGCTTGAAGCTCCCGAGACCTATTTATAAATTGTGGGAAAGTGAGACCTCCTGTAAGCTTTCCATCGAACTAGGTACCTAGAAAAAAAAACTTACACGTCTTTGTATCGTATTATAAATTTGAAAGTGAAAAAAACAATTTAGACTAAAATCTTAGAGTCTCCATTAATGATAATCATCCAAGGCTAAAGAAGGAGAGAAAGGATGACTATGAAAAAGTCATCTTCCAACACCTCCTCCCTCCTTTCAAAAACCTGATTTTTCAATTCTATGATTGAATTGAAGCCCTTATGGCCTTCATAAAGATATTTAGGGCATCCTTCCCTTCAACCAAATCTGACGGTCAAGGTTATTTTGATCTAATGGTGGAGATAAGTTGATCATGTGATTTGAATACTAATGAGAGGGAGAGCCCTAAAAGGACCCCTCCTCATTTTTTTGCATTCTTCAGCATGAAATAGGTTTCAATGCTTAAAATAATTTATTTCACTCGATATGCCCTCTTTCTTAGGAAGAGGAAATTTTTTGCCTTATTGGCTTGTGCAAACCCTTAAAAGCCCCAAAATGGGTTGGCCCCAAATAGGACCCTTGTTATTTAAAATTTTGAAGACCTAAAACTAAGTTTTTATAAAAAAAATACCTTAAATATTTTGGTATCCATTAATGGTTGTGGTGGAGCTTGAAGCTCCCGAGACCTATTTATAAATTGTGGGAAAGTGAGACCTCCTGTAAGCTTTCCATCGAACTAGGTACCTACAAAAAAACTTACACGTCTTTGTATCGTATTATAAACTTGAAAGTGAAAAAAATAATTTAGACTAAAATCTTAGAGACTCCATTAATTATAATCATCCAAGGCTAAAGAAGGAGAGAAAGGATGACTATGGAAAAGTCATCTTCCAACACCTCCTCCCTCCTTTCAAAAACTTGATTTTTCAATTCTATGATTGAATTGAAGCCCTTATGGCCTCCATAAAGATATTTAGGGCATCCTTCCCTTCAACCAAATCTGACGGTCAAGGTTATTTTGATCTAATGGTGGAGATAAGTTGATCATGTGATTTGAATACTGATGAGAGGGAGAGCCCTAAAAGGACCCCTCCTCATTTTTTTGCATTCTTCAGCATGAAATAGGTTTCAATGCGTTAAATAATTTATTTCACTCGATATGGCCTCTTTCTTAGGAAGAGGTAATTTTTTGCCTTATTGGCTTGTGCAAACCCTTAAAAGCCCCAAAATGGGTTGGCCCCAAATAGGACCCTTGTTATTTACAAATTTGAAGACCTAAAACTAAGTTTTTATAAAAAAAATACATTAAATATTTTGGTATCCATTAATGGTTGTGGTGGAGCTTGAAGCTCCAGAGACCTATTTATAAATTGTGGGAAAGTGAGACCTCCTGTAAGCTTTCCATCGAACTAGGTACCTACAAAAAAACTTACACATTTTTGTATCGTATTATAAATTTGAAAGTGAAAAAAATAATTTAGACTAAAATCTTAGAGACTCCATTAATGATAATCATCCAAGGCTAAAGAAGGAGAGAAAGGATGACAATGGAAAAGTCATCTTCCAACACGTCCTCCCTCTTTTCAAAAACCTGATTTTTCAATTTTATGATTGAATTGAAGCCATTATGGCCTCCATAAAGATATTTAAGGTATCCTTCCCTTCAACCAAATCTTACGGTCATGGTTATTTTTATCTAATGGTGGAGATAAGTTGATCATGTGATTTGAATACTGATGAGAGGGAGAGCCCTAAAAGGACCCCTCCTCATTTTTTTGCATTCTTCAGCATGAAATAGGTTTCAATGCTTAAAATAATTTATTTCACTCGATATGGCCTCTTTCTTAGGAAGAGGTAATTTTTTTCCTTATTGGCTTGTGCAAACCCTTAAAAGCCCCAAAATGGGTTGGCCCCAAATAGGACCCTTGTTATTTACAAATTTGAAGACCTAAAACTAAGTTTTTCTATAAAAAATACCTTAAATCTTTTGGTATCCATTAATGGTTGTGGTGGAGCTTGAAGCTCCCAAGACCTATTTATAAATTGTGGGAAAGTGAGACCTCCTGTAAGCTTTCCATCGAACTAGGTACCTACATAAAAACTTACACGTCTTTGTATTGTATTATAAATTTGAAAGTGAAAAAAATAACTTAGACTAAAATCTTAGAGACTCCATTAATGATAATCATCCAAGGCTAAAGAAGGAGAGAAAGGATGACTATGGAAAAGTCATCTTCCAACACCTCCTCCCTCCTTTGAAAAACCTGATTTTTCAATTCTATGTTTGAATTGAAGCCCTTATGGCCTCCATAAAGATATTTAGGGCATCCTTCCCTTCAACCAAATCTGACGGTCAAGGTTATTTTGATCTAATGGTGGAGATAAGTTAATCATGTGATTTGAATACTGATGAGAGGGAGAGCCCTAAAAGGACCCCTCATTTTTTTGCATTCTTCAGCATGAAATAGGTTTCAATGCTTAAAATAATTTATTTCACTCGATATGGCCTCTTTCTTAGGAAGAGGTAATTTTTTGCCTTATTGGCTTGTGCAAACCCTTAAAAGCCCCAAAATGGGTTGGCCCCAAATAGGACCCTTGTTATTTACAAATTTGAAGACCTAAAACTAAGTTTTTATAAAAAAAATACCTTAAATCTTTTTGGTATCCATTAATGGTTGTGGTGGAGCTTGAAGCTCCCGAGACCTATTTATAAATTGTGGGAAAGTGAGATCTCATGTAAGCTTTCCATCGAACCAGGTACCTACAAGAAAACTTACACGCCTTTGTATCGTATTATAAATTTGAAAGTGAAAAAAACAATTTAGACTAAAATCCTAGAGACTCCATTAATGATAATCATCCAAGGCTAAAGAAGGAGAGAAAGGATGACTATGGAAAAGTCATCTTCCAACACCTCCTCCCTCCTTTCAAAAACCTGATTTTTCAATTCTATGATTGAATTGAAGCCCTTATGGCCTCCATAAAGATATTTAGGGCATACTTCCCTTCAACCAAATCTGATGGTCAAGGTTATTTTGATCTAATGGTGGAGATAAGTTGATCATGTGATTTGAATACTAATGAGAGGGAGAGCCCTGAAAGGACCCCTCCTCATTTTTTTGCATTCTTCAGCATGAAATAGGTTTCAATGCTTAAAATAATTTATTTCACTCGATATGGCCTCTTTCTTAGGAAGAGGTAATTTTTTGCCTTATTGGCCTGTGGAAACCCTTAAGAGCCCCAAAATGGGTTGGCCCCAAATAGGACCCTTGTTATTTACAAATTTGAAGACCTAATACTAAGTTTTTCTAAAAAAAATACCTTAAATCTTTTGGTATCCATTAATGATTGTGGTGCTTGAAGCTCCCGAGACCTATTTATAAATTGTGGGAAATTGAGACCTCCTGTAAGCTTTCCATCGAACTAGGTACCTACAAAAAAACTTACACGTCTTTGTATCGTATTATAAATTTGAAAGTGAAAGAAATAATTTAGACTAAAATCTTAGAGACTCCATTAATGATAATCATCCAAGGCTAAAGAAGGAGAGAAAGGATGACTATGGAAAAGTCATCTTCCAACACCTCCTTTTAAAACCCCGATTTTTAAATTCTATGATTGAATTGAAGCCCTTATGGCCTCCATAAAGATATTTAGGGCATCCTTCCCTTCAACCAAATCTGACGGTCAAGGTTATTTTGATCTAATGGTGGAGATAATTTGATCATGTGATTTGAATACTGATGAGAGGGAGAGCCCTAAAAGGACCCCTCCTCATTTTCTTGCATTCTTCAGCATGAAATAGGTTTCAATGCTTAAAATAATTTATTTCACTCGATATGGCCTCTTTCTTAGGAAGAGGTAATTTTTTGCCTTATTGGCTTGTGCAAACCCTTAAAAGCCCCAAAATGGGTTGGCCCCAAATAGGACCCTTGTTATTTACAAATTTGAAGACCTAAAACTAAGTTTTTCTAAAAAAAATACCTTAAATCTTTAGGTATCCATTAATGGTTGTGGTGGAGCTTGAAGCTCCCGAGACCTATTTATAAATTGTGGGAAAGTGAGACCTCCTGTAAGCTTTCCATCGAACTAGGTACCTAAAAAAAAACTTACACGTTTTTGTATCGTATTATAAATTTGAAAGTGAAAAAAATAATTTAGACTAAAATCTTAGAGACTCCATTAATGATAATCATCCAAGGCTAAAGAAGGAGAGAAAGGATGACAATGGAAAAGTCATCTTCCAACACCTCCTCCCTCCTTTCAAAAACCTGATTTTTCAATTCTATGATTGAATTGAAGCCCTTATGGCCTCCATAAAGATATTTAGGGCATCCTTCCCTTCAACCAAATCTGACGGTCAAGGTTATTTTGATCTAATGGTGGAGATAAGTTGATCGTGTGATTTGAATATTGATTAGAGGGAGAGCCCTAAAAGGACCCCTCCTCATTTTTTTGCATTCTTCAGCATGAAATAGGTTTCAATGCTTAAAATAATTTATTTCACTCGATATGGCCTCTTTCTTAGGAAGAGGTAATTTTTTGCCTTATTGGCTAGTACAAACCCTTAAAAGCCCCAAAATGGGTTGGCCCCAAATAGGACCCTTGTTATTTACAAATTTGAAGACCTAAAACTAAGTTTTTCTAAAAAAAATACCTTAAATCTTTTGGTATCCATTAATGGTTGTGGTGGAGCTTGATGCTCCCAAGACCTATTTATAAATTGTGGGAAAGTGAGACCTCCTGTAAGCTTTCCATCGAACTAGGTACCTACAAAAAAACTTACACGTCTTTGTATCGTATTATAAATTTGAAAGTGAAAAAAATAATTTAGACTAAAATCTTAGAGACTCCATTAATGATAATCATCCAAGGCTAAAGAAGGAGAGAAAGGATGACTATGGAAAAGTCATCTTCCAACACCTCCTCCCTCCTTTCAAAAACTTGATTTTTCAATTCTATGATTGAATTGAAGCCCTTATGGCCTCCATAAAGATATTTAGGGCATCCTTCCCTTCAACCAAATCTGACGGTCAAGGTTATTTTGATCTAATGGTGGAGATAAGTTGATCATGTGATTTGAATACTGATGAGAGGGAGAGCCCTAAACGGACCCCTCCTCATTTTTTTGCATTCTTCAGCATGAAATAGGTTTCAATGCTTAAAATAATTTATTTCACTCGATATGGCCTCTTTCTTAGGAAGAGGTAATTTTTTGCCTTATTGGCTTGTGCAAACCCTTAAAAGCCCCAAAATGGGTTGGCCCCAAATAGGACCCTTGTTATTTACAAATTTGAAGACCTAAAACTAAGTTTTTATTAAAAAAATACCTTAAACCTTTTGGTATCCATTAATGGTTGTGGTGGAGCTTGAAGCTCCCGAGACCTATTTATAAATTGTGGGAAAGTGAGACCTCCTGTAAGCTTTCCATCGAACTAGGTACCTACAAAAAAACTTACACGTATTTGTATCGTATTATAAATTTGAAAGCGAAAAAAACAATTTAGACTAAAATCTTAGAGACTCCATTAATGATAATCATCCAAGGCTAAAGAAGGAGAGAAAGGATGAATATGGAAAAGTCATCTTCCAACACCTCCTCCCTCCTTTCAAAAACCTAATTTTTCAATTCTATGATTGAATTGAAGCCCTTATGGCCTCCATAAAGATATTTAGGGCATCCTTCCCTTCAACCAAATCTGACGGTCAAGGTTATTTTGATCTAATGGTGGAGATAAGTTGATCATGTGATTTGAATACTGATGAGAGGGAGAGCCCTAAAAGGACCCCTCCTCATTTTTTTGCATTCTTCAGCATGAAATAGGTTTCAATGCTTAAAATAATTTATTTCACTCGATATGGCCTCTTTCTTAGGAAGAGGTAATTTTTTGCCTTATTGGCTTGTGCAAACCCTTAAAAGCCCCAAAATGGGTTGGCCCCAAATAGGACCCTTGTTATTTACAAATTTGAAGACCTAAAACTAAGTTTTTCTAAAAAAAATACCTTAAATCTTTTGGTATCCATTAATGGTTGTGGTGGAGCTTGAAGCTCCCGAGACCTATTTATAAATTGTGGGAAAGTGAGACCTCCTGTAAGCTTTCCATCGAACTAGGTACCTACAAAAAAACTTACACGTCTTTGTATCGTATTATAAATTTGAAAGTGAAAAAAATAATTTAGACTAAAATCTTAGAGACTCCATTAATGATAATCATCCAAGGCTAAAGAAGGAGAGAAAGGATGACTATGGAAAAGTCATCTTCCAACACCTCCTCCCTCCTTTCAAAAACCTGATTTTTCAATTCTATGATTGAATTGAAGCCCATATGGCCTCCATAAAGATATTTAGGGCATCCTTCCCTTCAACCAAATCTGACGGTCAAGGTTATTTTGATCTAATGGTGGAGATAAGTTGATCATGTGATTTGAATACTGATGAGAGGGAGAGCCCTAAGAGGACCCCTCCTCATTTTCTTGCATTCTTCAGCATGAAATAGCTTTCAATGCTTAAAATAATTTATTTCACTCGATATGGCCTCTTTCTTAGGAAGAGGTAATTTTTTGCCTTATTGGCTTGTGCAAACCCTTAAAAGCCCCAAAATGGGTTGGCCCCAAATAGGACCCTTGTTATTTACAAATTTGAAGACCTAAAACTAAGTTTTTATAAAAAAAATACCTTAAATCTTTTGGTATCCATTAATGGTTGTGGTGGAGCTTGAAGCTCCCGAGACCTATTTATAAATTGTGGGAAAGTGAGACCTCCTGTAAGCTTTCCATCGAACTAGGTACCTACAAAAAAACTTACTCGTCTTTGTATCGTATTATAAATTTGAAAGTGAAAAAAACAATTTAGACTAAAATCTTAGAGACTCCATTAATGATAATCATCCAAGGTTAAAGGAGAGAAAGGATGACTATGGAAAAGTCATCTTCCAACACCTCCTCCCTCCTTTCAAAAACCTGATTTTTCAATTCTATGATTGAATTGAAGCCCTTATGGCCTCCATAAAGATATTTAGGGCATCCTTCCCTTCAACCAAATCTGACGGTCAAGGTTATTTTGATCTAATGGTGGAGATAAGTTGATCTATTCGAAGGGGCTTGAACAAGATATTTTAGATAAATTTTTAGGTCTTATGGGGACTAAATGATATTGATTTGAGCACTTTTCTCTAAACTAAGTCAATGTGAAATAAATCGAGACACGTTATTGGGCAGAATCACTCAGGACTCTCCTTGAACACCGCTATGAGTTAGGATGTCTTGTTTGAGCTAGTGGTTGCTTAAACCCACCTCCATTTAGTTGTACATCTCTTTTAGTCCTTAGGGTCATGGGGCCCACTATTACCATTTAGGGTGTTGTAGGCTCATATGAAACCTTGTAGGCCGATTAGAGAAAGTGGGACCTACATGGTTTTGTAGCAACTATGTGTCCACTTATACATTGCCTCCATGTCATTTTGGCATGCAAGTTGTATAAATGATTTTACATCTCATGTCATGAAGATGACGACCCAATGGGCAATGCAGTTGTGTTAAATGTGCATTGCACATTTCTTACAAAAAATGTGGTATGTTTTTGTGTGTTTCCATTCTATCAATATTTGGGCATGACAACAGTCACTTTATGATGGTAAAAGGATGGCAGGCAAACCCCTCTTTCAATTGGCCTTGCAAGTTGTGTATGTGGAGCGTACTTGAAGATTTTTTATTTTAATGTGTAATTATGTTTTAAAATGTTATTGGTTGTTTTGAAATCCATTATAATGTAATATTCAATTTTAATTATTGTGAAAAGATATGGAAGGAACTCTTATCTAAGTTTTATAAGTCTTCATGTTTGTTGTCTCGTAGTAATTATAGTCAAAATAAAAAGAAAAAAGAACAATATATTTTGATTGGAATTGTAATATATAAATCTTGATGAAATTGAATTCTTTTGAAATGTTATTCCATTGTATATATTTAATTTTGAAAAGAAATGTGAAAAGTTAGATTTGCATGCTTCCATTGCCTTGTTCCTAAATAGGTTTTAAATAGGCTATTCTGGTCTTATAATTTTTATACATATTAAAAATGATCTAAACCTCCAAAACATGATTTATTCATAAAATAGACACTTCTACAAATTTTTATAAATTTATAGATTAATTTTTTATGTCACGGAAAGAAAGATACAAATTTTTGAAGTTAAAACTCTTAATTCTAAGCTAAACTCTTTTAAAAAGTTGGCCAAATTTAACTAAACTCTTTAAAATTTTTGAAGATAAAACTCTTAATTCTAAGCTAAACTTACAATTATTTCAAAACTTTGTTCCATATTGAACCTTTAGCTCTAAAGAAGGTCGTTAGTCCTTAGTGATCTTAAATTTGGAACATTTTTTTTGCTACATAGACTTGATTGGGTATTTTTTTACTGTGTGTTTTCAATTGGACTTGAATGCAAGAAGTTTGGTTGTTTCCTTAACAAGATTACATTCATGTTTTTGCATTTTTGCACCTTTGGTTTTATCTATAATAAATGCATTGATGATTTCATTTCTTGAAACCTTATTGATTTTTTTGACCTTTTAAAGAATTGCATAAAAGAGTATGTTTTCCTGATCCTTTGATAATGACTATTGAATTATGACAAACTTCAATAATATTGTTGGAATAGATTTTTAGTTATAAATAAATTTTATGTAATGTGTTTGCATGATTAAAAAGGTGTTAACATCAACGAGCTAAGACAACAACTTACCCAAATTGAAGTTAGAAGTGGATTGCTTTTGATGCTTTGACTATTGTTATTTCCATTATTTGGGTATTGGAAACATTGTGGCACAATATAATTAAAACAGTTAGATACTTCTTGTATTCTTAGGAATCTTGACTAGTGCTTGAATGAAATACATTTCCCTAATTTATTTTCAATCCTATTTAGGAGATTCTAACTTTAGGTCATGATGTCCATTAAGGCACGGTTTTATTCAGTATGAACTTTTTATTGTATTTTTCAGATTTGCAAAGGATATTTTTTGGTTTAACCTTAATTGATTGTTATTTCATTACTTTTACAGATGATAATGCAATCTTAATTCGCATTTAATGTTCTATTGATACTTAGCTTGCATGGATGATTCTACAATGTTAATCCTTATTGATTGTTATTTTGTTACTTAACTTGCATGGATGTTTTTATAATGCTAATCCTTATTGACTATTATTTTGTTACTTAGTTTGCATGATGATTCTGCAATGCAAATTCTTATTGAATGTTATATTGATACCTAGCTTGCATGGAAGATTTTGTTATGCTAATCATACTTGAATATTAGTTTGTTACTTAGCTTGCATGGATGATTTTGCAATGCTAATCCTTATTGACTATTATTTTGCATTTGCATCAATGATTCTACAATGTTGAACCTATTTAAATGTTATTTTCCTTATTCTGAGATTTGCATAAATATTTTTGCAACATGATTATCTGGTGAATGATGTTAACTATAATTGTCTTACATTATGTTTCTAATATATGTTATGCATGAATGAATTTATTATTGGTTATCATAATTTTTATCAAGGGGGAGATGTACTTGCCCTTATTTTACAAATTAATCTTGCAATCAATGATTGGCGATGATATGCATGGAATTTGTGTAGGCATGAATACCTTGTATACTCATTAGTGGCTGACAATATGCTTATTATGTAATGAAGGATAAGTTGGTTACTTTACATTTGATTGTATAGTAATTTTTTTTTTGCTAAAGACTGCAAATGATTAGAGAGGATAAGTCTCTGGAATGACTGTAATTGATTACATTTTCATATTGTGATTTAAAGTTCTTGTTGAGCCTTAAATAGTGCATTGTGAAGTATGCAAGGATTGAACTTCATATTGATTAAGTTACATTATTTGATTATAAACCCATGGAACATATCAAAATGATAAGGATGGTGTTTGTGATTTTCATTTGTTAAAAATAACAAGAAAATTAACCATTGGAACCTTCCATTAAGAATTCATTCGAAGTTGATTGGGTTCTAATCTCAATAATGTTTGTATTCTCAAATATTAAAGTGATCTTGATTAGCACATATTGTTGATTCAACTAATAATGGACTCATATAGGATTAACAATTGATCAATCTAGAGCCATCTATAATTCTTTAATGAATTAATACATTCAACTCTTAGGTTATGTGAATATAATTCGGTTATGCTTTCTAGGAGTTGGAAAGTTATGAGGGTAAGCCAAAAGGATAAGTAAAAGTCAAGTCAAACTATATTCATTTCATATTTAACATTACCTAATACAAGTGATTGATGGTCTAATCCGATGTGAATGTTTCGCATAGCTATGAATAGAAGTTAAGCTATTGTGTATAAACTTAGGTTGAACTATGACCTATAGAATCATAGCTCATTAATAAGCTAGACAAGACACTTAAAGCTTTTAAGTACCTAATTTGTTCATATAATGTTCTAACTTGTTAGATGGTTATGAAACCATTCAACCTAAGGAAATGCCGAGAGGCATTAAACCTAAGGAGATTTATATATAACTAGGGGTTGTATAAAAGAAAGAAGATTAAGGTGAAAATTTAGAGCAAGGAATCATTAACAAAGTAAAGGTGTCTTAGATAAATGAGATCCAATGTAAATGTTATTATGAATGCAACTACTTGAAGTTATCCAAGTAAGGTGAACAAATGAATTTTAAATATAGCAACGTATTGTATGCAAAATATGATGAAGGGAAAGCCTTATGTCACTAAGCCATAATGGGTCCCTATGAACTTCGGTGTGTACAAGTGAGTAAATGTTTATCACTTATTAGCGTTGCTATACTTCTAGAGATTCTTATAAAGGAAAATGGCATCAACGTTAATATGTTGTATTAACAAGTTGTCATAACCTTTAATTTGTACATGTTTACATTACAAGGTTATGTTTTAATTGCATGTGTAAGGAAGTAAATGATGTTTTTAGGGGAGTCCACATCTTTTCAAGTTACATTTTTTGCATATGTTGCATTTGATCCAACACTTTGGCAATCACTTAGGGATTATCTAATGAAAGATTTTGGTCAAGCGTTGAGCTAGGAGCATTAAGAATGGAAACATTGCTTGATGTTTTGACCATCGAATTACAATTGGTTTTAGATGATGGCAGAAGTTTATTGAGATTTTCATCCTTAGTAGGAGTGTAACTACATATGTTGTTTAGGTCTTTCATTTTGTAAATTTTATCAGAATCTTCTTAGTCATCTTCTTGAGAAATTAGAACCATGTTACATTGAATGGTTGTAATATGTTGATATTGATAAAAAATGTACCATAAGGGATTGCTCTCCATGATGTGTTGATGCAGAGCAATAACACTTTCCTAAAACACTCTGCCTTTTCCTTGATTCACCCATTCATCCATAGTCCTTTGGGACAACATGCAACAATGGTTATATGATTCCTCACAATGGTTCTTGGTTCATAAAACCTTAGATGTGCTTCTCATAATC
This sequence comes from Torreya grandis, assembly GCA_037957365.1. Lineage (NCBI taxonomy): Eukaryota > Viridiplantae > Streptophyta > Pinopsida > Cupressales > Taxaceae > Torreya > Torreya grandis. Next base: position 1,061,669 of record JARHVA010001076.1, read on the forward strand.
TATTTAGACCTCTCATCTCACTCATCAACTTTATCAAGACTTTCCAAGTTTCGATTTATCTCTTTTCCAACTCTGCATATACTAATCATAGTCCTTGTAGCCCTATTTATGGACTTATTTGCTCTTTACAGAAAAAGTACAATGATTTTGAAGAAACTAATTATAGTTATGAGTACCCTCTATTGAAATCTACTTGTGTACAAATTTTTAGTATCCAAACCCACCTATAGACCCCTTTTCTAGTCACTACTCTCCCCCAATTAGGCCTCTTCAAGCCTAAATACAAAATAGTCATCAAAAGATCATATTATTCTATCTATACACTCCTGAAACCTTGAAAATCTATTAGATAACCTCAAATAGGCTATGATTACAAAATTTGGGGAATTTTGGATGGTTACAATTCAAGATATTGCAAAACCCCTAGTTTAGGGTTTCTAGGGGCCTAAGACAACCCGAGAGCACAAAAATTTCCACTGTGGGCGTTTTATGGGGTTTCAAAGGACAATTTATTTTTTGAGCTTTGTCTTGACCCTGGGTAACTTATCAAATCGTTATCAAGTGTTGATCTATACGTTGTCTACATCAATCAACTCAAACTACGCTTGACTATGTCCAAAATATGACACTCTACAGGCATGTGCTCTGAGAAAGTGAACAACTCGCAATAATATGCCAACAATAGGGTCAATAAACATTAAAACACATTCAACGCACTTACCTTGAAACCCCAAAACTCTTGGAAAGCAATGTAAAGTTCATTCTTCTCCTCAAAACGAACACACAGTCTCAAAATAGTAAGCCTGCTACAGGAAACAAGGGTTTTGTGCTAGCTTCCAATCACCAAACAATTCCCTGGTCATTCCTTTGAGCATAATCTTAAAACAATGTCCAACTACCTATAAAAACATTGAGAACGCAATGCCATTTGATACAATGACTACTCCATAAATTTAAGCATACAATCTGCACTTAAGAATAACTTGTCAAACAGGGGTATGCCAACTTCTTGAACAGGGCTTCTCTTTTTTTTTCTCGAATATTCTATCAAACATACATGCACTAGCCTTCAGTCACACTTGGAAACAAGTTATCAGTCTCACTCTTTCATTAACAAACACTTACAGTCAACAATAAAGTCATGACCTCAAAATAAGGTCTAGATATATTCATTTAACAGAGATCTCAAATAATCACTAAACTTAATTTTATCCATCATCATTGTATTCATATGAAGCTTTAGTTCATTACAAAAATAAAGACTTACACAGTCCCACATACTATCTTAGCAAACCTTAAATCTTTCTCAATCTTGCTTGCCCTATTTTCTCCATATCCTCCTTCCTACCTTGAACCACACACACTCTATCCTTTCTATATTCAAACTAGACTCTAAAATAAGACAAATAACTATTTCTTGATTCAAGAAAATTTCAACAACCCCTAGACCTACGTAGGGTGGTGGACTCCATCACTGCCACATCACAACTTAACCTAACTTGTTAACTCTTAACCACTTTAGGACCTTTATTGAGACCTTAAAGTTCTATTACAACATTAGTCATCAATTACATATCATCACCATTCATTCATAGCACCTAAAACATCTTGGAAATTTGAAAATCCCTTTTCGCAGGAAACTTGTTTTGGACTCCAATTCAAATTTGACTTATCGACATGACTCTAAGATACATCCTTGAGCATTCCTAAGATGCCCCTACATCATGTGCGTAGAAGGAATAAAGGATCAACACAGAAGCTAAATGAGTTGATATTCATTAAAAAAACCCTAAGAGTTAACATCATTGAGATTGAAAAAGAGAGAAGAAAAAGATCTTTGAAGCTAAAACAAGAAAACATGAAAATGACCAAACATGTGGTGGGTTACAATTCACGTCGGTTTCACAAAAATATATGTAATCCTTTAATGGTCTATAATATAATGATCCCATAAAATAGATAAAGGCATAAAACCATACTACATCCAACACACATATAAGACATTGGTCCACAAAGCAAAGAAATAATCAAGAATCTAATAGGGGAATTTCAACAAACAATAGTAAGCATAAAACCTAAATAGATTGAAGGTGTCATTAGACATTGAATCAAGAGCTATAAGGGTAATCAAAGAAATTAAAATTTCATTTAAAAGTAACCATGAGGTATATAATATAAGGGTTGTATAAGTGTTATTGGACGGTAACCATGAGGTGTAAATAAAGAGAATGCAAAGATAATAGTGTACTAACAATCATGTACTAATCTAAGCATGGATAAACATAAAATGAATCAATCTAATATATGAACCAAAGTATGAAACAAAGAATATGAAGTTAAGGACTTCTTGACAAATTAATCTCCCCCCTTCGCTTGTACAACTTTGTAAGAGATGTTTGTAGGTAAAGCCAAGGTAGAAAGAAGAAGACCTAAGTAGACCCAAGTTTGAGACTCCAAAGGTTAGGTGTACTTTGTTTGCTCATTTTCTCTTCTTGATATCTTCAAAGGTGTTAACTCGTCTTCCCTTTGTGTAAGCTCCTTAGCCCTAATTCCTCTTCTTCCTAAGGTGGATTTCATGTGCGGGTAGAATGGATTAGATATCTATGTTTTTTAGAAATGAAAAAATAGGAATAAATACAGATCCAAGCCCTAAAATTCAAAACTCAAACTTGGCCAACATCATTTGCTCAACCAATAGCAAATACTAGATTTGGGTCACTCGAAAAGTCATTGATTAGGCAAATGACATCATGTAAAAGCATGCAAAGGAGAAAAAGAGGGGCATAATAGAGAGCAAGAACCTCGGGGGAAATAAAAGTTGATGTCATGGCGGAATGGTGGTGGTAGTAAGAATGGTAATTACATGACAAAATCTCTCACATAGTGCCATTAGTTGGCCCACAACAATCTTGGTGTACTCCTTAAGACATATACTTAGGGCGTCAACAAGTCTGTAAAGAGCCATACAAATCAAGTGGTGACCCATGATGTCATATGTAAATCAAGTGGTGACCCATGATGTCATATGTAAATCAAGTGGTGACCCATGATGTCATATGTAACTACAAGATAAAATATGATCCTACAACTAACAAAGGGTCAACTTAACTTGTTCCATTTTAAACATAATTACAATTTAATATTACAATAAAGAAGAATGGATAATTTACCATTATACAATAACAAACTTGATGCAAGCATCATATACAACCTAGTGTCTCGCCCTACGAAATCCCAATTGCATTAGCACCAAATAAGGACGGGGAGTTTCCCCTTAGTATTGACTACAAAGTATTAAAAAATCATTCTGAACAAGAAGTGTCATATTCCTCTAATAGTCGACTTGTTGGATCAACACTTATGTGTTAAGTAATTCACCAAAATCAGTCTCAAATCAAGGTGCCACAAGGTGCCCCATTGAGCTACCTAGCATATGAAAGATCATATTCAAGTCCAAAAAGGGATTGTTCTAATGGTTGGTCGTGTCATTTGAGCCAACCAGTGCACACTCAAGATTCACGACAATGAAAAGTGACATCATGTGTCCCTTAACAAGCTCCTTCAAATTCATTTACTTAAATGACATCCTTGTATACAACATAAAATGAAAGGAACACCTTAAGCATGTTTATTGAACTCTCCAAAACTTTTATTTTTGTGAATTGTACGCCGACATGGAGAAATGTTCGTTCACCATCATAAAGATTCACTGTCTCAGTTAATTGCATCACTAATGCAAGAAATTTGTAATTGACATGCTCCAAAGACACTTACAAAGCTTCAAAACTTCTTACATCCAACCAATTTCAAACGTAGGTTTATGTTAAGTTTCTCAAACATTGCATGGCCCCTGATTCAAGAAGAAAAAAGTATTTGCCCAAGAAAAATTTGTTTTAAATGACGGTACAATAAAATGAATTTGGAAAGTTGAAGAATTGCCCCTTTAGAATGGTGTTCCAGTTCTTGCTCTACTATATGTGCAACAACCATTCAACTGAAGCTTTTGAAAATGCAATTGAGTCGTACTCACATAGCATTAGAAACTTGCACCTACAATAGTGAGGCATTCAATGATGAAGTTTGTAGGTACCCAACATATGATAGTTACATATATGCCATTGTCCAGGCATGTCAACAATGGGCATAATATATTCTAAGCAAATAAATTAACATTCACACTTGCCAAATTAACCCCTACAATTCTTACAAACATGTGGCAGGTTGCAAAAATAGTGTCACTAGAAGTAGTCTGCATATTTACAACAATTTCACTTGAACAACTACAAGAAAGGTAGTTTTAATCCAATTGTGGATTCCCTAAATCGACCTTGTCCAATTGTAGAACCATTGATTCCTATGGACATGAGATCACATCTTGGCCCTGGTTGTATGAAGATGACCTTGGCTTTGCAAATACATTATTCTCTTCATGTGGGTGAGAAGATTTCTAATTTCCATTTTCTAAATGAACTCTATCATTTGGGACATGTGTGCACCATTTGTGCCAAACATTAATTTGTGAGACATACTAGAGTCAAGTAGCAAGAAACTTTTGTATGGAGACAACCTTGGTATTACTACAAGAATATTTCTATTGGCCAAAGATTTGAAATTATGTTGCCAAGTACATTAGATCATGCACAATCCATGACATTGTCAAGCCTACAAATAAGAAATCGAGGATGTATTCACCATTACCAATGTCAACCAAGTGTTGGGAGTCGATCTCAATGGACTTCCTATCATGATTGCATGTTTTGATAGTAAATATATTCTTAAAGACAGTTATTTTTTGGCATCATACCAAAAGAGAATCTCAAAAGTTGAACCTAAATAAAAAAATCTTTCACCCGTGTACAAAGGTAATTTAGTTTCCCAAAAACAATTGTGTTAGATAGGAATAAGAGAGTTTTTAGTGCAATTTGGATCACCTTCTGGACCATGGTGGGTATGAAGTTAACAAATTTCATGTCTTCCATTCACAAACATATGGGTAGGAAGCAATAGTTAATCAAATGATAGTACGTCTTAAAATGTACAAATCAAAGCATCAATGCATGTCATCAATGTTTTCCTTTCATACAACATAACTACAACACCTTAAAATGTACAAATCAAAGCATCAATGGACATCATCAATGTTTTCCTTTCATGCAACACATCTTTGCACATTCCTATTAAACAATCTATTCTAGGAGTGCCTCACATTCCAACCATGGGAAGCTCTTAATAAATCTCTCCCCATCACACGAAACGACTCTTTGTTTACTTAGAGAATCAAATAGAGCAATAAACATTATTGAAAATATTCAATGTATGCAAAAATTACATTATGCTTAAAAGAGAACCTAATCCAAATACAAGCAGTGCCATGACAATGATCAAGTGCCACAATAATGCAAGGCTAGTGACAAGGTCTGATTGCATCTACCAAAAGAGACTCGGTATCTGATAAAGAAATAAAATCATTTCAATATGGGCAATACACCATCACCAATGTGGGGAAAAATCCTTTGAGCTCAATCTTCCAACCTAAGTAGTTTCAACGTGGAACTTCTTTATCCATATTTGCACCTCGATTTGGTGCATTAGATGTAACAAAACAATTGGAATAAACGAAGTTGAATCTTGATTGTATTGCACCTACTAAGATAAAAAGATTCATAGATACGAGGTTGAAAGGCACATGAAACTTGTCTATACTATGATAAAAAGTTGTCAAACTGAGTCATCTCATCCACCAGGGTAAGTGGTTTTCATAAGGAACTTAATGGAAAAAAGGTTTCAGCAATTGGTTTTAGAACTTGACATAATTAGGCCATTGCTTCTCAAGGAGTGGCAATTGATGTAGGTGGCATCTCAAGGGCCTTCTTTGCATGTGTTGGCCCCAACCTAATTTTCCTTTCCTTTGCATTGGGTACCACAAGGTCAAGTAACTGTGGTTCCAACAAAATGTTGGGCATTGCATCACCAATTATAGACCCACTATACACATTAGCACCACCTAGCACCCAAAAGTTACTACATGGAACCACCTCTTTCGTAATTGTTGGGAGATAAATTGACTATTATTCCCTTTGATGCCAATAATTATGTGTAGCATGATCAGGGGATGCCTTTGCATAGTTCCACATTCATTCTCAAACATTTACTTTGTATAGAGGCTATCATATGAACACAAATTTGTTTTGATCCTTATTGCCAACATTGTTCATTCTATGTGTGAATGGTTTTGTATCGTCTTTCTACATTCAAATTATTATTCACAAATTCACAATTGTTTATAGGACATTAAATTCCACAATTTATAGTAAATTTTCCCTCCTATTCCTCTTAAAATCCATGTCACCACTATCATCAAATTTTGCATCTTCTATTGCAAATCTTCATGCCTTTGATTTTATCATTTATCCTATGATATAAATAATCTTTATGCCTTTGATTTTATCATTTATACTATAGTATAAATAAGCTTGAATAATAAATAGTGTCTTAAACTTAGACATACACAAACTTTGACCTGTGATTTTACATAGTTTTATTGTTACATATGCATTTGCTTCATGTGCTTCTACCAGTCAATTTCAAACATGACACATTCCTAATAATTACAAATACACTCCGTGATCATTGATTCTAATTAGATCGTTTAGTTTCTCTTCATGGCAAATGGTGTATAATAACTTAATATAATTAATCACTAATTTAAAACTGATGTCTATGAGAAAATGCCATTATATTATAAAAGACAGGTTTACAAGCCTTTTAAATAGATCTCATTCAATAGTTAATAGTTAATTATAGACCATTTGTCTATAGTTAATAGTTAACTGTTAATTATAGACCATTTTCCTCTTGTGATCGTCAACTCTTATCCTCTTCAATTTGTTGAAATGTGCCTCTCCTTTTATCATTCCAGCTTTTTAACTAGACCCAACAACAGTGCAAAAATTACAAATTGTTATTTTTAAAGGTAGAAAATAAGTTCCATGTTACCATCCTAACCATTTATATTTATGTGAAGACCATATTGGATTTCTAGAATATTCCTTATGAATCTAGGAATGTAGTTATTTTAACTACAGCATGAAACCTGGAGAATAAATCAATTATGTATTAATGAAGGCACGCAACAGGGCTTTTCTTAATCACTTATAAGCAACAAGCGATCACACAACAGGGCTTTTCTTAATTGCTTATAGGGAACAAGTGGTCCATATTTTACTAAGTTACTAGGAAATGGAAATAGAAATAAAAAACAGAACCGGATCCGAAACATGGAAACACCGACTTTCCAAGAACCCTTGAAAACAAAAAAAACACGGAAACATCCATAAAATAAATAATAATAAGAAATTAAATATATATTAACAAAGCATAATACTCATTTGTTTTTGCTAGTATTCAACAAATACTCGTTTTTGCAAATTTCTAATATTCATGTGACATGTAGGTTTTTTTTGTCAAGGTTATTTTTTCAAGTTTTTTTTGGGTTTAAAGGTGAAAATATTGTCGTTTCTGGCACATACCCTGTCGTTTCAGGGGCGTTCCCGGGCCAATTTGGTTCACCGTTTCTGCTCCAAAACATTTCTAGAAGGAAACACTCTGTGCAAGGAGCACTTCCTGTAACTTAGCTGTTTTATACTGCTGTAGTTGCTAATCATACAAGAAAAACAGAACTAATCAGAATAGTGTTTCCCTTATATAAACATGCAAGTAAACTTGTTAAAGTAGATTTAAGATTGTGTTAATATGATTTCATCCAATGTTCAGAAGCTTCTCCTGAAGTGCTCCCCAAAGTTTGTAAACATTTTGCACGCTTAAATATCATGGAAGAATATGCGTACAATTGTGGCTAAGTACTTAAAACTCAGCATAGCGCTGCTGACAGTGCCTATTGGCCAAAGTTAGAGTGAATATCACAGTTTTAGGTACAATATATTTAAGGAAAGAAAAAATTATATTAATCTGAGCCCCGTGATCCCAGAATTAAAGCATCAAAATAACTAGTGGTTTATTCATTGTTTTATGGTTTTGGATTCTCTAAACCAACTGCATATACTTTAATGACCTGTTCAATGGAAGCCCGACAAACTGGGCATCCCCAATTCTTTCCCTTTATCTCATTCAAGCAGGCCATGCAACCTGCAAGGTGACCACAGGGTATACAGACTCCTTCTGTTGGAGCATCCCAGCAAATCACGCAAGTGCCAGAATTATTGCTTTGTGATTTGCTTGAACTTGTTGAGGATTGTGGACCATGCTCTGCTGTACTAGGTAAATTAACTTCAACTGGAGATGTATCAACGGATGGATAAAGAACTGGACCATCTTGGGGGGTGTATCCTACTGGTAAGGGAGGAGCTGAAGGAGCAGAAATGGCAGAGTGTGCAGTGGAAGCATTTTCAGAAACTGAAAACTCAAACACAGTATGTGTTGGCTCCTCTGTCAAACTCCAACCAATATCGTTGCTGTAAGATCCTGTTTCATCTGCACCCCAGCCATTATGAGAAGTAGAATTGGCTTTATCTACCCATCCATCATATTTATTATTGTTTACTGGCATCTCTGTTCTCTCAGAAGGTTCCCAGCCATTGCAGCCACTATCTGATGTGCTTCCCTGGCCATTCAAACCAGTTGTTGGAGAAACTTGTTGAGAAACAGATGGAAGAGTAAATCCTTCCTGTGATAAATGTTGCAGTGAGGCATCTATTGCCATAGCAAGTTCTGTATCTTCTGTGAGAGGCAAATTTGCAGATGCTGTTGTGGGCAAATTTTGCTGAGAAAAAGGTGGTCCCCAGGCAATTGAATTGTTGACTGCACTCTGTCACCAAACATAAATGATTAATGGAAAATTAACAGATGGAGTATGATGGATTGAAATGTTTCACTGTATAAATAGAACTTGAAAAGAAGCCATGAATTTTTTCTTGCACACCTGAGGTACCCCCTTACAAGCTCCATACAATCTTTGCAATTGCTTTTTATCACCCTCAATTTCAGAGAGAAACTTATACCTGGTCTCTGTGGTATAGATGACAAACAGTTAGGTCAAAGGCAAGTTTAGTTAAATATTATAAAGTAAAGAATAAAAATATTACAAGTTACAAGCAAGGCCATAATGGACCACCTGACTGGGCCTAGTGTTGAAGGCCTGTGAACTCCATAGAGGAGTTACAGGTTCAAATCCAGAGAGGGGTAGGGTATGCAAACCTAGTACAAAAAATATATAAGGTAAATGGAAAAACAATCCTCTTGTGGTGGTAAAGAGGGTCTCAAACACCAATTTAGTGTCTCGCATGGCAGTGGCCTTAAAAACTACCTTTGCATTTACCAGTTGCTCTCATCTTAAAATCCTTGATGCTCAGTTTAATGCAACAAGTTTAATGTTGTTTTTTCTTTAATGAATAATTATCAGATTAACAAGGAAAGATAGAAATGGGATAAAATTCAACTATAACGTATGTCACAAAATCCCAATGTAGTGAATTAGACACTGCAGCAATAGAGATAAAGAGAATAAATTCAATCGATTCCATCCTATGACTTGATTATCAGGGAAAAATGGGTTGGAGTGATAGTTCTGGTGGTTTTTTGTTATTCCAATACTGGGAATGGTTAGAAATGTCTACCACAGAAGAATAATGCTATTTAATCAGAGTATCAGGATGAAGCATTAGTTTACATGCAAAACAATAGCTAGAATAAAGCACGGGCACTCTTGATATGGAGTATACCTGAACAAGGCTCAAGTCGCTACCTTAGAAAGAAAAAGCTAATCCACAGCCATTTAAAAAGCCAATTCAGTCTAGTTAGCCATCCCTTCATATCAATTGTTTCTAGATACAACTGGCTAAGGTTACAAATTCTCACTATCAATGAATAAACGATAATGGTATGAAATGAATAATTAACTCAGCTATAATGAGACAAGGCATGAATTAATAAAATGCATATTATATGCTTATCATAAGGTGTATATAGCAGGTCATATCTTTGTTCTCCAGAAGCTTCCCACAAAAAACAAAGATCAATCAATCTGATATCCAAGCAACATACTTTGCACCTGTCAAAATGGAAAAGAAAAAGGAAAAGGAAAAAGGTGGTGTCTATAGCAGCCTGTTCTTCTTGCTGTATACACCAAATTCTTGTGTATCTATCGTTATGTCAACAAGTAGTTTTTTTTGTCGTCTTTCCATATCCTCGACAAATTTTGCAACCACTCATCTTCTACCATGCCATCCAGAATCAATCAGAATCCTATATGCATTGACCTCATTTTCCTTGTTACCAACTACTCATTTAGTCTCATTTAGGTTTCTTTATCTTACAATTGATTTTCTTCTCCTTGTAACCTTGTTTAATTTATTCTGTTCAATTGTGTATATTTCGATCCAGTACACGCTACCCATAGTATAAATAATAATTGTCCATGAGCCTCCAAAGAGGTATTAACCATAAACAGATCCAACAATGTTTCTACTGAAGATGTATTTAACATTTCTTGTGGTTGGTCATTATGGAGAGTTCTCTAATCCTCTGCCACTATCATTCCCTGGTCTGCTCATTTCAATTTTATTTGAAAATCTTTAACTGCGACTAATTTAACTTACCCAACTAGAACCTAAAAGCATCCTTTAGTCTGAAGCTACCCAATTGCAAACGCCATACCTCCTATTAATACTTTCCTAACTGATCATCTGCCTAATGGCTCTGTGCATCATATTTCTCCCTGGATTGGATGCAGTATATTGTCATTTCCATGGAATTGGATCCACCAGATTTTTATCCTTCTCCAAAGGCAATGCAATCTGACTATCCATGGTTTTTATTTGTCAAACAGTCCTCTGTGTTTAGATCTTCCCGGTGACAACAAAGTGACCTAGTTCTAAAAATTTCTTGTGGTGGGGGAATGGTTCTCCATTCAAAAGAAAAGGTTTCCGTTATTGATGTACTTCCCAGTTTGTTTGCAGCATGCATGATGCCCTGAAGAATAATGTGCCTGCTTCATAACATTGTTGCAGCAACAGCAGCAGTGCATGTAATATAACAACAAAAATGGAATTTGGTTTCAACAATTTTTTTGCTGGGTTGAAATAAATATTAAATTAGATTTTTGGGCAAGACCCTGAACGAGTGCAAAATTGCAGACTATTTAATACTACTACATAAACCTCAAAAAGCAGGAACATTCCAAACGCGGCTCAAGATACAAGACGAAACAATGAAATTATTAAGATGGTCTACTATGCCATATAGGCAACAAGACAACTACAGAAGCTATGTGAAAACATGAACATGTAAGTCCAAACACAATGAAATAAATCTGACGTGTGCCAGTGACAACAAAGTGACCTAGTTCTAAGATTTTCTTGTGATGGGGGAATGGTTCTCCATTTGAAAGAGAGATGTTTCTGCTATCGATGTACTTTTTTCCAATTTTTTTGCAGCATGCATTATGCCCTCAAGAATAATTCTCTGCTTCATAATATTGTTGCACTTGCAGCAACAGTATCAGTGCATGGAAAATAACAAAAAAAGGGAATTTGGTATCAGCTTTTTTTTGCAGGGTTGAAATAAAAAATAGATTACAAGTTTGGGAAATACCCTGAATGAAGTAAAAAATTGTAGACTATTAATATTTCTATTAGAGTTATTAATTAGCTATTAGTTAAAAATTAACTAATGGTTGGTTATCAACCTTCCCAACTGATGTAACTTATTTTATGTTTAGTAAAAGATGGACATACATGAGTATGTAAGTGTGCCACATGCCTTCCATTTCTCTTCATTCTTTCTTTCAGTTTTACTAACATTGGTATCAAAGCCACTAATCGAGGAAGCCCTAAGAGAAGGGTATCAACAGAAGTCGCAAGAGTTCAAGGAAGCCCAAGACGGGTACAAACTGTGGAAGAGACAAAGAAGAGGTTTGAGGATCAAGGAAGCCCTAGGCAGTCTGTTGGGGTATGAATTGTAGATTTGAAGGTGTTTACATTGTTTGAGAAGGATTCACAATTTGCATACAAGGTGCAGAGAAAGGATTTGCGATTTTCAGACTAGTGTCGTCAAAACGAAGGCAGTTTGTAGACCAACAGCAGAAGGAGAACACATAGACAAGGAGAACAAGAGGATTTCTATCCCCTAGTCACAATTTCAAACAGATCACGATTTGCTTAGTCTGTATGTAGTCACAAATTTATAGAAGCATTGAAAGTGCATTTTACAATCGTAGCAAAGGAGGTGGATGCAGTTTGTTGGCAATTAGAACAGAAGTTGCAGACCAAAAGACTTCATGGAAAAAGGGAGGGGTCGTGATTTGAAGTTCTGAGTTGAAGTTGCAGACGTGACTAGACAACCATTCTATGGCACAAGAAGTTGCAAAGGAAGAACGAAAGTGAAAGCCAGACCCAGACATGATTTTTAGAGCGATTTCTAATGAATGATTTCAGTCCATGGCATGGGAAAAAAGAGATTGTGCTAGGGCACAAATATGCAGTCCAATTTTAGTTTTGTGATTTTCATGCATAGTCACAGGTTTTGCAGAATAAGCATTCCAGAAGGGTTTGCAAAATATACAGTCCAAAAGGGCTGATGTTTTTGTTTTGGTAATTGATTTGTAGACGTCTATGCAAGATTTCAGACCTGTATGCTGACTTTGCATTTATTTTTGCATTGATTTCTAGGCCAGAGGTCAAATATTGGGTGTATAATGGCCAATATCTAGAATTTAGTTCTGCATGAAGCGTAGAAATTGACTAGTCATAACTACAATGTCTTGATTCATAAGATTTTAATAATTGTTGAATATCATAATTGTGATAAAATCATTCTTGGCACTGAAGCAAGACCTGCTACGATATTTTCGATTATGACAAGCATTATTTGAAAGCCTTGTTGTTGAAGTTGTCTGTGTCAAATGATTTAATTCTTGAGATCCAAAATGCCACTAAGGCAGGTGTGCTTTGGACCAGTCTGAAAAATAAGTATCAAATTTCGGAGAAAACTCCGGTCCTGTACTTGAAAAATTTGTTGTTTTCCAAAAAGATGACCGAGGATGGGTCCCTATAAGAACATCTTTTTTGGATGAAAGATCTCTGAGACCAGCTCGCTACCATGATGACAATTTGGTTGTTATTGTTCTGAACAACTCGACACTCTTGTATGAATCATTCATGGAGGCTTTACACTTGATGATAGAAAGCTAGACACTAACATTTGGTGAGATTAGTCCCTATTTGTTGCAAAAGGAAAGCAAACATACACAAGCAAAAGAGTCCAGTGCTAGACAAATGGAGAGTGTATTTGCTTATAAGTCCAAGGGAAGTAGAAACGCATCCTTGGTGATGCATCTTTCAAATACCAGGTAAAGTGATTTTACTATCATAAGGTTGGGCATGTCAAAAAGGATCGTCAAAAGTGACAATATGCTATTTCCCAACAAAGCAAGCAGGAAGAAAAAGTGGCAACAATTGAAAATGAATGGGATTATAACAAAGAGTATGCCCTCGTGGCATCATACTCGAATGATAGTGCTACCAGCTGATGGATCATTGATTCAGCGTATCCATATATTATACATGTCGTAAGGACTGGTATGTCACATTTACTGCAAATACAAATATTTTTTTAATTCAATTTTATTAGCTAATGGGAAGTTACTAGCAATAGAGGGGATAGGCGTTATTTGTATAGTGTTGAATAATGATAGAAAAATCATAGTAAGGAATGTTAGGTATGTTTCTAGCATGAATAAAAATCTCATCTATTAGTCAGTTAATAGAAAATCGCAACATTGTTGTAAATTTCTCTAGGAAGCAGTGTTTGTGTCTGATGTGAAATAAGAAGAGATTAATCGCCCTAAGTATGGACAAGGTGGTCTGTATAGGCTGGTTGACCCTACCACAATCAAGTTAAATGCACGTGTGGAGAGAGACTCCACCATACAAGATGTGTTTGAGGAATAAATTCCTCAGCGTTGTTGACCCACATGCACTAGTTGTGGAGAGAATACCCATTATAAAGAATATGTGGAACAAAATATTTCCTCAATCAACTACATGATCAGTTGTGTGGGAGGTTGCAATGCATCAATCAAAGGCAATGGTTTGGAGGAACAAAACCAAGGTTGTGCAAAGCATGGTGATTTTGCTCTCACTTTTGACCATTTTATGGTATTTTCTTCTACTATGGAGATGGTTGTTTCCTCCTATTGTGGAGATGGTATTTTCCTCTTACTGCGAAGATGGTCACACTTCGATTGCTTCTCCCCATAGCAACTTAATTTGGTTCCCTAAAAAAAGAGTTGGATGAGGTCTACATGGTGTACCCTAGAGTTTTTTTGGTACCTAGTAGTGATCATCTAGTTTGCAAGTTGATTAGGTCTTTGTACAAACTTAAGAAGGTTCCATGAGCCTGGTTTATTTTGTTTGGTTAGCATCTCCAAGATTCTAGATCCAGAACTATCAAGGTCGGGCTGAACTATCTGCCAATAATGATTCATCACTGGTCAATGAATCACTCTACAGAGATTTGGAGGACAGATTGATGTATCTTATGTCCTATCTAGATCTTTGTTTTGATATTAGTTACCCTTTTTGGTTTCTGTCTACATTGAAGCTCCTACATGGGACAGCAGAAAAATAGGACTGCATATTTCATATTGATATCTAAAGAGCAGTCTGTAAATGTAATGACTAAACTCTTTTGTCTGACTTTGTTTGCAAAATTTCGAGACAAACTTGGAGTACTCTCTAGTTTGATCATTAAGGGAGGGTGTTAAATTTATTAATTAGCTATTAGTTATACATTTACTAATGGTCGGTTATCAACCTTCCCAACTGATGTAACTTCTTTTATGCTTAATTAAATACAGACACACACAAGTGTGTTAAGTGTAACGTATGCCTTCCATTCCTCTTCATTCTTTCTTTCAGTTTTACAAACAACTTCTGCATAAACCTGAAAAGGCAGAATCATTCCAAATAAAGTATGCTAAGGTACAAGCCGAAACAATGAAATTGTAAAAATAATCTATTATGATATACAGGCAGCAAGACAAACTAAAAAAGCTGCACATGTAAGTCCAAACCCTATGAAATAAATCTGAAGTGTCAGAGCAGCACTTAATATGTTAGGCAGTGATGCCACGTTTGACAATAAAGTTCAATGACCACCATATTCAAGCACTGGAATTTCATATGCATTCAATTCAGGCCCGATGATTTTGTGGGGAGGTAAAGGAGCTGGCCCACAAGGGAAGCAGACACAGTTCTTGGATGTTGTGATCCAAGATGTGAAAAATCTGCACTATGTTGCCATTGCAAGGGGACTGCTCCTGAATTGCTGCTCCTTATGCATAACCCTCGTACTACATAACACTTAATTCTAAAAATGTAGTCCATATTCTCCCAAAGCTTTCCAGTGCCAATGTGGGAAAAAGGTATACTGCTGTAGTAACTGTGTATATACTGAGCCTACATTTAGTTGATCCTGTGTCACAAGGAAAAGTGGGGGCAGATAAAGTATGAATTTTTGGGGGGTGGACTGAGTCACAATGGATCCAAGTTAGAAGCGAAGCTTGAGATGGGGAGAAATTTATGCAAAATGTCATCAAGCATCTATTGATTTGTATTATTCAAGCACAGATGCAAACATTTAACATCTTGTTCATACTTGATTGCCGGTATTGTGGGCCACATGGAATCTATAGAGCTATGTTACCAGAAATGAAATACGAGAAATGAAATGGAAAACAGGATCAAATGGAGAAACATGGGTCCAAAGTTTTTGAGGATAAGAAATCTTTTAAAACATTCTACATGTGTCTATACACAAATGCAAGAATTGTTTGAAAAAGCTAAAATTTGTTCCATCTTTTGCAAGCAGGTTTAAGAATCATAACAAAAACTGGGCAATCCTCTATCTCCATATCATCATGCTAACGACTAGCTACCACAAATCCAATATGGTCAGCCATATGTGTGTTGTAAACCTCCTCCCATGTACACAGGCTACCAACGTAAGGAGTGAAATACAGTGAAAAGAAAATTCGAGCAGTCAAGTCCCCACCTCCTAAAGCATCTTAAGCCCCTGCCAGCGAGCCTAGACTACCATCTAGCACCTCCAGGAAAAATCAAGCTGCAAACAAGCCTTCTAAGAACGTACTTCTGATCCAGCCAATCTTCAATGATTTAATTTCCCTGAATTCCTCGTGAGCTACCAAAACAGGGCTTACGAGAATTCTTTCTACAGGGACGACAGCCCCATGCAATGGCATTGAAAATATGACATTAGATATGCCTCTCTTGCCCATTTCCGCTAGTTTTGATGAAATTTATTGAAAGAGGTAGCTTTAACCATGCTCCAAAAAAATTCTTCAGTGTCTTCACCATTATACATTTTAGGATCTATACCAACTTTCTAAAGTATTTACGTATTAATGAAATTACTGGAAGAGGTAGCTTGAACCGCACTTCAAAAGACCAGGAGATCAGTTATGGGTTAAGGTTGGCATCAGGTTCCTCGATTGGTTAGGGTAGTGCCGGCCATATGGTATCACTCTATAGATATAAGAGTCGCAACTCCCACCGATACCAATATATACTTCCTCTATCCCCCATCAATTAGAGGTGGAGGTGGAGGTAGGTCATTGGCTATCCTCCCCATCAGGAGCTTTCTGCCTACCCCACAACTTTATTTTATATTGTACTATATAGCCAGCAGCCAACCGTTAGTGACCAGAACGAGCAGCCCTATCCCACCCCAATGTCTATATAGAATATAGGAGCAGCTGTCGTCACAGAACAGAAATGTGCTCGATAAAACCCACCACTATTTACATCCATTATATCTTTTAGATTATTTACCAACTTTCCTAAGTATTCACATGATTATAAATAAGTTTTTGGTGCATAAAATTGGTCTAGAAACACCCATAGAGAGTTGGTCTACATAAGTGCCTCTATCTCAATCTCAGGCAATGCTTCCAACACATTTATGTTAGAAAACAATCACAAAAATAATAAAATATTGCATTCAGCACGATTTAAATCCCTCAGCTATTTATCAGCATGATCATTATAAATTTGAAAGCAGACTATTACAACTTAAACACAAAACTGTACAAAAAAATGCATATGAAAAACAGATGATCACACTTAACTAGGCAATTTTAGAGATGAAAACCATGGTGATTTAACCAAAACTCATCATGCTAATACATAGCAGCAGAACTCCTCCAGCTCCAGAGTTTCTGTAGTAGAAAAGGAAATTTGTTTCTGGGTTACTTTTAGAGTTTTAGGATGTTTTAGGTAGGTCCCCACCTTTTTCTCTATTTTATTGAGTTATTTTTCATTTTTCAAGGATGCTGTCTGGATGTTTCTCAGAAGCCAGAACTGACCCGAGAAATGCCAGCCAAAAACAGGTTATTACTCGAGACACGGTCATGGCCATTTCTGAAATAACAGTGACCGGTTTTGGAGAAATGGTTTTATCAGCTTTGAAGTGGGATAGGCAGTTATAAACGGTTGTTATTGTTACTGTTATATTTCTTAAATTTTAATGGGATGGGTCACTCCAGCCACGTTTCTAGTAACACTAATGCTGGGGGCTTACAATTGTGGAGTTGGACATTGTCGTATAAACAAATAATCTGGGTCCTTTTGACCCTAATCCAGGGGACAAATGAGATTTTTGGGATAAAAATGCAGATTTGCATGATGAAAAGTAAGTAGGCCATCCATTACCAGGTAAGGAGCAGAAATCTGTGAAACATTGGGAGTAAACTAAGAGGTAAAAGCCAACTATCAGAATGCTAAGCATGAGAAGAACATTAAATCATGTTGAAAATCAGTATTAGCATGTTTTAATTGAACCTATAAAAAGAAAAGTTTTAGCTAGTCTTTTTCAGGTTTCAACTTCACCTGTCAAAACACCCAAGAAAGAACAGGCTCCCATGGAAATGAAATTGATGCATGAAAATATGGAAGTAGCACATAAATTATTGAAATGCAATGACATCTACTGAGCAATTACTTGAATCCTTCATTGTCTTGCTAAATGCTACAAAGCCATAGCATAATAATTATTCAAAGCATAGTTCACATATTCAGACTCAACTTGGACTTGGCAGACCAAAAAAATTTTGACTTGGCAAATAATCAGCAAAACTCGGAAACTAAAAAAAATACTTAAATTTCTTTAAAAAACATAAATTTTATACAAATTATAGTTACAAACTGTATCAATTGAGTCTATAAAATGTTGGGGAAGTGTTTTCTATTATATTTGAATTAAAATAGAGTATGGAATCACATCATCATGCAAATACAATAGGCAGCTGATAACTGTTAATGTTATTGTTGACAATTTTACCCCAAAGGAAAGAACAGATTTATTCAAGCAGTTGAAGGGGCAAATTCTAAAGAAAACAGATGTTTTGTGGTTTTACAAAGGGGCAAAGATCATTTCAAAGTTCTAAAGGGTTTGAATCCTTTGGACTTTTTTGTCCGAAGGGTCTCTAGCTGAAGATTCAATTGCTTCGGACATTTTGTCCGAAGGAAATGGCACTTGTTTAAAGCCCAAAGGATCACTAGGAGAGGAACTTAGCAAAAAAATATCTTAAGGGTCAAAACTACCAAAGATGCTGAAGGGTTCATTCATTTGCCAAAGGGTCATTTTATCGGCCAAGAGACCATTTGCAAAAAATCCGAGGGGAAAATGACAAGAGGTAAGAGGCCGAAAGAAAGAGTCCATTACAGAAAACCCAAAAGGTATCTGCCCTTTAGAAAAATCACATTTCATAATCCCGAAGGGCAGGAAGGACCTTTTCCAATTTTATCGAGGGGCTAGTGTAAAGTACGAAGAGTTCTCCAT
The DNA here is from genome assembly GCA_037957365.1 of Torreya grandis. Lineage (NCBI taxonomy): Eukaryota > Viridiplantae > Streptophyta > Pinopsida > Cupressales > Taxaceae > Torreya > Torreya grandis. The sequence goes on from JARHVA010001076.1 coordinate 1,080,542, forward strand.
TTGCCGAAGGGACATACAGAGAGCCCGAAGGGTCTTTTTCCCTTCGGGAAAGTCTTTGTCAAGAAACCCGAAGGGCAGGGTACCCTTCAGAAGGGTCATTTTCAAGAAACCAGAAAGGCACCTACCCTTCGGGAAGGTACAGGAACAAATTCAGGACCTTTTGCAAAAACTCGGGTGGCCTACAATTTTTTCGAAAGGCACAGAGGGAGAGCCACGAACCCTTGTAGAGCGCACTTGGTCGGTGCTTGGACCTTTGTGCATTTTCCGAAGGGCATTTCGCAAGCAAAGAGCAAAGGACAAAGGGTTAATTTCTTCGGACTTTTTGTCCGAAGAAATTCGAAAGACTACAAAGAAAGAAAGTCCGAAGAAAAATAGGTGGAGGCAAAAGTGAAGGGTTAATTCCTTCGGACAAATAGTCCGAAGAAATTCGGAGAGGCCCCTGAAAAAACCCAACAGAGCAAAAGCCCGAGCAAAGTAAAATAAAAGACGTATATCCTTCGGGAAAAAGGTCCGAAGGAATTCCTTCGGAATTTTTGTCCGAAGGAATACTTTGAAGGATAAAACAGAGACAAGGACACAATTCAAGTGGACAATTTGTCCGACGGAAATCATTCACAGGTTAAGTCCAAACACAAAAGAGTTCATAGGAACAAATTCGGGGTAATTGGCAAACATAAAGGCCGAAGGAAAGGTGAGGAGCCATAAGTCTGAATGATATCTTCGGAAAAGTTGCCACAGGAAAGTCCAAAGACAGGCCCGAGGAAATAAACCCGAGGCAAAATGAAACCAAAAGCATAAATTCCGAAGGAAATCCAAAGCGACGGGAAGTTGAAACAAGGCCAAACGGAGGTAATATAGACTGATAATCCAAATACAGAATCCCACCAGAAATAGACACAAACAGGCAGACCATAATAGGACAAAATACATGTAAGCAAGGGTTATTTTCGAACACCGGTCAAAGCTTCAGTTCACTGGTTGTCGAAGTCCTGTTCATCTCCGGGATCAACTCATTTGAAGGTCCAACTCAACTTCAACCGGAGTTCTAAATTCGAATGTCGAGTTGACTAGTCGAGATTTAGAGTTGACTAATTGTTAAACGCCACATCTACCAGGAGTTTCCCATGCAAAGGAGAATGATCTCTTCGTCCAACTCAGCTTACCAAACAGTTAACTCAGCTTTCAAACGTTCCAACTCGGCATCAAGCAGCTCACATAGAGTTCTAAAATTGACATTGGCGTAGATTTCCATGCAAAGAGAGGTGGGCGGTTTAGAACAAAGACAAGTTCACTTCCTCAAGTGCAAGAAGCTTCATGCAAAGACAAGGAGAAAACATATTTTATTGAAAGGCCAAGTCAGCCTTGAGTTAACCTAAGTTAATCCTTCTCTTCAAATTTTCAACGCCAATCTTTGGCCTTTTGTAATTCTCTATAAAATGGCTTTCAGCTTTGATTAAAAAAACATCCATCCCTCTCTTGGTTAGACCAAACTCTGCCATTGGTGAGTTGTGTAACCTCTTCAATCAATAGAAGGACTGTACTTTCAAATTTCAAGTGCTGGCATAGTGTATATTTCTTCAGCAATTTGCATAAGTGGTAGATTTCTCTCCCTTCCCAAATTATGATTCGTACCTAGTTGCTAGATTATCCTTATGCAGGTCATGTTCAGTGTTCTTTACATCTTTTGCTGAAGCTGTAAGTGGATGTTAGGTGGCTGCAAAGTGTCTTGTATCAGACCTCTCTCCGTTGTTTTTCCTCATGTTTTGGTCATTGGATCGAACCTCTTCATAAAATATTTATGCGTAAGTGATTGATTGAAATCGAAGGTCTTCCTTTTCCCTTGTTTGTTCAGTGTTCAAGGTTCCAAGTTGAGTGGATCAATCTTCTGGTGTATCACCCTTTTTTAGGTAGGATTTCCCCTTATAGTTTTCTCCCTTTTCCATGGTAGTCCGCAGCATAGAGTAGAGATCCTCATTGATACATCATACATGAACCAGCCTTCTCTGGAGGTTCTTCTCACCATTGAGGCACCCACCTTCGTGAGAAGATCCCATTGTTTCAGCTGGATAGAGGACTGGTCATTTCACGCACGTCTTCGATTCAGGGCACAGCTCCAGGTTGACAACAGTTATAACTTATAAATTTATGATGATTGTCATTGAAAATTATCATCATAAATTGCATATCCATGCAAGTTACAAATTTCAAGAATTTACAAATTCCTCTTACCCATTTAGGTGAAAATTTGGGAAGACTAAGAGGGTCTAGTCCTCACACTTTATTGTAGCTCCTCACTTTGCCTAGAAGGCTGTCCCTGCGGCTCCACCCTAGTACTAAATGGCAGTGACTACTCCTATGCCTCATGTTCAATATCATCTACAAGGATGTCATCCAATCCAATCTCTCTTGCTTTTGTTGTAACACTATCTACACCCTCCATAGCTTGCCTTTCGAAATCAGTAATCTTGTCCTCTATGAACAAGCAAGCCTCCTCATCGTGCGCAATCTAGTCATTGTAGGGATCAATCTCATCCAAATCAATAGGCTCCTATGATGTGTCCACCTTTCTTGTGCAAAGCCAAAGGTTGTATTGCACAAAAACTAGGTCATTGAGGCGTCGTTGAGTCAACTTATTGTGTTTTTTAGTGTGAATGACCTCAAACAAACTTTAGTTGTACTCACATTCAAAAGTGCTACAAGGTTGAGATAAATTTCAGAGGGCTATATTTTGAAGAATTGGGGTATTTCCACCCAAATCTCCCCACTAAGAACCTGTAAAAAAGATATTTGAAAGTTTGTAAGTGATTAGTAATTGTAAATTTGTAACTTGTAAACTATAAGTAAAAACTCCAATTTTTGTTACCTGGCATATAGGTGGATCTCCCTTAGAGAGCTAGTACCAAAGAAAAGAGAATTCCCCTATCCTACTTGTAATTCTGAAACTCTAAAATAATGAGGTCATTCACCTCAACATCTGGTATAATCCTCTCAATCATAGTTACCATATTCATACGAATATGGTCCAAACACTGTTCGAACCAAACTTTATGAGGAAATTGAATTTGTTTGGTCAAATTCGTAGCTCATTCGAATATTCTCTTTTTTAATTAAACAATATTTGCACTAGTAAAAAATGAAAATAAAAAGAAAAAACACGTTTTTAACTCGTTGTGGGTCCTACGACCGTCGTTGAAAGTGTCGTGATCCATGAAAAAATGAAAACCCTAAAATATTTTAGGATTTACCATTTCGCTTTAGCATTTCTAAGTTTCTAATAGGGGTTTGTAAGTGAAGCGATGACGAACAAGGGTTGAAAGTTGTAGTCTTCAAATCACGTCGAATGGCGATGCTTCAGGGGATAGGTGTGAACCGCCAAATAGCAAACAGCAAAACTGAAACCAAGGCCAGGGCAAAAACGGAAACCAAGGGCAGAGTGGCAGAATGCTTGAGCGTTGCAGTGTCGGGAGAGCATCAGGGGAGGTAAGTTTACTATTTTAGTATTTAGTTTATTTATTTATTTTTCTTTTAAGTTTTAAGTTTTAAAAATCTTCGAATTTATTTTATATTGTTTCATTTTTTAATGTATAATAATTATATTTAGTAATAGTAAATACTAAATATTATATAATTATGAGTATTATTATAGTATTTAGATTTTTTTCAATTTAAAATTATTTATTTGTATTTATTATTTAAGAAGTTAGTTTAAATTTTATTTTTGTTTAATTTAAAAAAACAAAATTAAAACCACGTTTATATTTGTACATTTGTAATATTAATATGTATTATTTTATTTTCAACCAGTTATAAATTTATAATTAATTTGGATTAAATTTTATATTATAAACTTATATTTTATAAAATATATTGCTTTTATGATCATTAATTTAATAATTATTTTATCGTATATTAAAAATGATAACATTTTGCAGGTTCAAAGCTTCTTCATCGAGTCACTAAATTTCAAATTAGAGTAGTGTTAGACTACGCATGGTTGAGCAGTGCCAGTGGGTATTGGGCAAGCGAAGAATTATTTTAAAATATGTAAGATTGAGCAGTGGGCATTTGAGCATTGAGAAGTGAGGTCAAGAATTTCTTCTTACCAACAACGAAAAGCAAATTTTCAATCCATCTAAAAACTTCAACATGTCAAGACATCCATTAGAGATGAAGTACATTGTCCAGAGAGATGATAAAGAATTTAAAAAAAAAAAAAGAGATGCACCTTGTACAATGGAAATATCACGGGAAGTATAACCGGAGTTTGCTACAATTACCTTCGAGGATCTTTAGATGTGAAACTTTGTAGAGTAGCAAATGAAACTGGAATATGTAGAATTCATAAATAGGGTGAAAACTAAATTTAATGTGAGTCGCATTGGATCATTAGCTTCAGAATCAAAGAAGGCTAAAATCCAACATTCAATCTCACAAATGGGATCCTTAAATAGTTCATGTTGCTCTCCATCACTGTTTACGCAAGGAAGTGGAAGTGGCATTCAAAAGTTACAAGGTTCATTGAAGTCAATGTGGAGGCCATAACAAAAGCATGATGTAGCCTGGTTGGCAGCTAGATTGTATTATGCAAAAGCCGTTCCTTTTAATGTTATCTGTTCTCCACATTTCCAAACCTTCCTAGATGTGGCTATTGATTTTGGGAAGGGTTACAAATTGCCTTGCTATGAAAGAGACGAACTAGTCTTCTTGATGAGGAAGTGGCAGCAATATCTACTGAGCTAGATGGAATAAAAAAATTTGGAAAAGAACAGGGTGCACAATAGTAAGTGATGAATGGTCCGATTCAAGTAGAAGACCCCTACTAAATATTTTGGCAATGCCCCACTATCGTGATGAATGGTCCGATTCAAGTAGAAGACCCCTCCTAAATATTTTGGCAATGCCCCCTGATAGTGCTATGTTTATAAAATCACTTGATACAAGTAAATAACAAAAAAATTCTCTTTTCATTTTTCAATGCATCGAATCAGCTATTTTGGAGATAGGAGAAGAGAATGTTGTTCAAATCATTACAGACAATATAGCTAATTGTAAAGGGGCAGGTGATATACTCATGGATAGATTTTCTTATCTATTTTGGACACCATGCGTTGCACATGTGTTGGATCTTTTGCTTGAAGATCTATCAAAATTGGAGTGGGTAGGTAATATTGTGATTGAAGGAAAACAAGTTTCTAAGTTTATCCTCGATCACTGCTTGACATTGAACTTGTATCGTTCATTTTCAAAGCGTGAGCTTCGATCCCCTGCTGAAACAAGACTTGCCACCAGCGCTATTACTTTGCAAAGGGAGGTAGAAGAGAGGACAACATTGAGAAAAGTGATGGTTTCTGACGAATGGACAGAGTCAAAGCTTTTCAAGGAAGCCCATTCAAAAGATATTGAAAGAATTATCTTAGGGGACACATTTTGAGAGGGGGCCAAGAAGATCATAATGATGTTTGAGCCTCTTGTTAGAATTTTGAGAATGGTTGATAGCAATAATCTTGCATGGGCTTTGTGTACAAGGGAATGGATAGAGCAAAGGAAGAAATTCAAAAGTTACTTGCAGATAATGTTGAAGAAGTCAAGCGCATTTAAAAAATTGTGGACAAGTGATGGTTGATGCAACATTGTCATCTACACGCGGCAGCTTGCTATTTAGATCCCAAATTAGTAGAGGTAAATCATGAGGCAGATGAAGAGATAATGAAGGTGTATTTCCAACAATAGACAGGTTGTTTATTGATGAAGAGAAGGAAGTAGCGAGGCATCAACTTAGTGTTTTCAAGAATCAATTGAAAATTTGGTATCAAGGAAGCAAAGGCAAGCAGGGTGAATTGGGAACCATCTAAATGGTGGCAGACTTCTGGGGCTTCTACTCTGCAGTTATAGAGGCTTGTCATGCGAATTTTCAGTCAATGTTTCAGTGCTTCTGCATGTGAAATAAATTGGAGTACACATGAATTAATCCACACTAACAAGAGGAATTGATTGGGGGCTCAAAAAATCTCCAATCTTGTATTTGTTCATAGCAATTTACAATTGTTTACTCTCTCTCTCTTGCAAATGAAGATGACAACTCTTGCCTTGGCAAACCATGCTTTGAAGATGAAGAAAATATTGTTGTTGCTGATGAGCCTACTAGTGTAGGATTAGCTCATGCTACTAGTAATGACTCTGGTGTAGATGCAAGGTTTGATGTTGCATATGTTTAGATTTCATTCTCATTTTTAGTCAAGCTAAAAACTTTAATGTTAAACAAATGATATTTCACAATTCTCATTGTTATATTTTATATGTATGACATTGGACAATGAACATTGAAGTTTAACACTATTGGATGTTCTTATCATGTGTTATCAACTTATTTATGTTTATGTTTTACAAATATGTATGATATATTTAATTTTTATGATTTGTAAAAGCTTAATGACCGAACTTCCGAACTTACTGAACCGAACTTTTTTCAAAATCTCAAACTTTCAAACTTTTTTCCCCTTCCAAACAATCCAAACTTTCCAAACATGGTAACTATGCTCTCAATGCATGTTGAGAGGCCCCTCCCCATTAACATCTGCGAAGCCATTGGAATAAAAAAAAATGGGGTGAGTAGTACCCCATTGTATGAATAGGTTGGTGGAGTTAATTGTTCCACCTCCAATCAATTGTCTCCCAAATGGGATCAAATTTGTCTCTATCCCCCTATAATAGTTTTGGAAGGCCTTTATGGCCCTATCCATGGCCTCATAAATGTATTTCATTGGATTTTGCTTCCCATCCACCAAGAGCAAAACCTTCACAAAAGGCTCCGACACCTACAAAGTTACAAATAAATTAAAATTACAAACTTACAATTAAATTAAATACTTTTAAAATTTGAAAATAAAGGAATCGACTTGAAATTTAAATTGAAGTTTAAAGTTACCTTGATGATCTCTGCATCTCTCTTTGCAAAGGCATCATCAAAATCGTCTTTGTGGTTCTCTCTTCATTAGATTTCTTTGAATATGTTGAGTCTAGCGGTGCTTGACTCACAAACATCTGCTTCAATGATGTCAACAAATTACAAATACTTTGCAATGTTAGGAATTTAGTTGCAAACCTTGTGACACCCACTCGCACAAGCTCTTTTCTCTTGGTATGATCACTCATCAAGTTGAGAACCCCAAGATGATTATAAATATATCTTTTGATGTTTATGACATCATCTACAACTGGTCTCACCCAATTAATTTTTCTTATGTTTTTCAAAAGAAGGTCAAGGCAATGGGTCACACAAGAGGTCAAAAAGAGTAATGGATGCCTCTCCTTAAAGAGTCTCCTAGCTGCCACATATATTGTCTGAATTGTTAGTGACAACTTGCACAACATTCTTGATGCTCACCTCTATGATAACCTGTTCCAGCATCAGGCTGAAAATTTATGCATTCTTTACTTTGTTAAAGGCATCAATTGACTTCAAGAAAACCATCTTACCATTTGAAGGCGCTAAAAATTTGATGGAGGTGCAGTTCTTTCCATTCACCCATCCATCTGAAAGAATGGTGCATTCAAACTTTCGCCACTACTTTTTTATTATTCTAAAATTGAATTTGCATCTTAAAAAACATTCTGGAGCAACCTTCCACTTAAGTCTTTTGGAGAGGGTGCCTTGTATTTTTTTCCTACAACTGTCAATGTTGTCACCAAATACTCCCAGTACGAGCTCTTCGTCATGTTGAAGGGATGGTAGTTGTAATATCAAAAATTTACACATGCCTTATCTGTTCCCTAGTTTCTTTGCTCATATTGGATGAGGTGTATGTGTCTCGTATGAGTGGGCCATGACTAAAGCCCACAATTTTTAACCCGTTTCCATTGTTGAGTCAAGATTAATCATTGCTTCTATGGATGTTTTTACCCTTGCCCTCTTTAATTTCTTCTCATCCAACAATGCAAGCTCATCTCTCATTTTGCCTCTTCCATGGTATTCGAACACAGTGTGACGTCACAGCAAGGAATGCACGTGATATGGTACTTGAGGCGATTGATTCCACCAAAAACCTTTTTCGAGTGGAATGTGCAAATCACACTCCCTTGGGTCGTTCTAGCTATGGCATACTTCAAAGCGACAGTACAACCACTAGAAGGATGACTTCTACTCGTTGATGTTGAGCCTAATGCAAAGCTAGATGCCATTGTATGCTAACCTGCAACAGGTTCAAATACAAAATTTTTAAAAAAATGGCATTTAAAATAAAACCTAAACCATAAAGTTGTAAACCCTATGTATAGGAAAAAAACAACAATTTCGTTTATAAGCTATGAAAAGCTAGCGTAAATCACGAATATAAATTATGGGAATTTATTGGAATGCATGTAAATTTTTAAATCATGTTTCGAAACCTAATTTTAATATTTAAGAAAGAATTTGCATGCTTGGATTAAAAACCAAAAAAAAAACTAACCTAGAAATTGAAATTCGTCAAATTTGCTCTACGATTCCAATATAAACTCCCTCCAATTTGTTCAAAGGATACTCAATGTTGAGTGATGAAAATGCGTGGGTGTGTGGGCTTAAAAGGAAGAAAATGCAGTGTCAAACCACAATTAAATTGTGTATACAACATACAAAACACGTGGGAAAAAGTTGTGCTCAAACTCACTGAGTACTCACTGCGAGTTCTAGCATAGAACTCACCCAAATAAAAATCATGAGGAAAAAACTCGTTATAAAAAACTCACGAGTACTCATAGACTTATAGAGTACTCAAATGAGTATGCATACTATGATTCAAAGCACAAATGTCCCCACAAATGTGCAACCTTTCATCCTTAATTGAGATCACAATAGGCGACACCCTTTCAAATTCCTATGTTAGGTAAATGATCCCAGCCTTCAGCATGTTATCAATCTCTTCCTTTACACGAGCACAATTCATCCTACAAAACCTCTTCTTCATTGGCTTAGCACCCAAGTTCAACATGATCCTCATCTTCCGCGGGTGTAGTCCCTTCATCTCATTGTATGCTCTTGCAGAGAGGTACGAGTACTCTTTTGGAAAATCTATGATCTTAGCCATCTCTTGTTAGTTTAGTAGTCTCTTAATTTAGCCAACCTTGGTGCTTCGTCTGTACCAATGTTTAATTCTGAAGTTTATAGGGGCTGATTGTAATACTTAAGCTCTTCTTCCTACAAGTCTTCAAGTTAGTGCTCTGCCTTACTCACTTTCATGCTCCAGTGGTCCATTTCATCGCTAAATAGGTCGTCCTCAATTTCCATTATACGAATTTGATTCCTGTTGTATGCCCACATATCTCCGTTTGAGGCTATTCATGTGTGTTTGTGCTCTTTTTTTTTCTTTTAATGTTTGTAGCCAACTTGTATCCTCTAGCAACTAGATTTGTCTCACATTTCTTGCACCATATTTTGTCTTCTTCAGCTATTTCTTTTGCGCTTCAAACTTCTCACGACAAACATTCAAGTTTCTCCTTGTTGCTATTGCAGTCTTAGTCCCTAAGTCTTCAAACCGGCCCTTAGATTCCAATCACATCACTGTACATTTCCATTACTCAATCTTCCATCTTGGCATCTTGGACCATCACAACTTTAATGGCCCATAGGGCTTCGAAAAGCCTTGGCTTCATGCTATAGATATAGAAGGTTAATAGAAGTTTGCCTTTAATTGTTCCCATTTGGCAGTCGCTCTTCTTTGCTCCTAGTACAAATGGCATACCTTAGGCCACAACACCAAATAACCTGTGATTGTGGCACTACCTTTTCTTCATTCTTCCAAATCTCTTAACAAGAGGTTAAATGGAATAGAGGTTCCAATCGCCCATCATATCTAGGCCTGTACCATGGCGAACCTTGCAACCATGGCTTCTTTCGTCTTATCCCAGGTGTGTAATATTGGCATATGTGTCTCCCACCATCTTTCAAGGGTGGTTTTCATTGTATGAGTTAATACCAAACATCAGTAATTCTCTATCAACATTCCATCTCTAATAGTGGCCACAAACCTCATTAAATCTATTAGAGCATTGAATCTTGGCAGCATTTTCAAGCATTCCTTGTTGGATCTGAACATGCACTTTAAGTGTGATTTTACTTATGTCTTCTTAATCCACATCAAGCAAGGTTTAGCTTGAGGAGTCAAGTGCTTATATTTTGTCATGTCCCCTTTTTTAAAATTAAACCAATCAGAAGACCCGTAGCCTATTCCTTATTTCTCATAGGCTAAGGGATTAAGTTAGGGAAATAATTTAATAATAATATTTTAAGTTGTCCTAAGTCACTTTATTTCATAACATGGAAAAATGACACTTATGTATTATTATTATAAAGGGGGTCAAAAAGTAATATTTATCTAAAAGTGTTTTAAATGCTTTTAGGGTTAGGACAACTGGAAAAAGGGAACTTATAAAAGGAGAATGTTGGCAATTTTCGCTGATGTCTGTAATATTGTCATTGATGTCAAAGACAACTTGTGCTATCAGACGTTAATGTCAAAAGTTGAATTGCACAGACTTACAGTGCAAATCGGATTTATGAAAAGCTTCTACTTATAAAATAAGTAAAGCAGTCTTGAGAACCCAAATGGGTCTTGTAGTGCAAATCGGAATTCCAGAACAACTTTACTTCTCTCAACTTTATAAGTTAAGTTGTCCCGAGAACCCGAATGGGCCTAGTAGTGTTAATCGGGTTTATGCAACGACTTTACTTGTCTCATTTTTATAAGTCAAGTTGTCTCAAGAACCCGAAAGGGTCTAGAAGAGTTGATTGGGGTTTCGAAAGCACTTTACTTCTTTTATGTTTATAAGATAAGCAATGTGGAAAACCCGAATGGGTCAAGGAAGAGGTAATTGGGATTTCGGAGTGACTTTGCTTCTCTCATGTTTATGAGTTAAGCAATGTGAAAAACCCGAATGGGTCTAGGTGAGTTGATCGAAGTTTTGCAACAACTTTACATAGTTCATTCTAATAAGTTAAGCAAAGTTGAAAACCCGAATGGGTCTGGAAGAGTTGATCGGGTTCCTAAGATGACTTTACTTCTTCCAAGTCTATAAGTCATGCTGAATGAAAAACACGAAATGGTCTTGAAGAATTCTTTCGGAAAAATTGTCAAGTCTTTTTCGGAAAATTGTCCTGAAACAAAAATCCGAAGGGTAGTTTGCAAAAAGTCGAAGGGTATGTGGACCCTTTCAAAAAAGCCAAAGGGTAGTTTGCAAAAGGCCGAAGGGTAAGTGGAACGTTCAGAAAAGCCAAAGGGTACATTCAAGAAAGTCCAAAGGGTATGTGGACCCTTTCAGAAAAGCCGAAGGGTAGTTTGCAAAAAGCCGAAGGGTATGTGGACCCTTTCAGAAAAGCCGAAGGGTATGTGGACCGTTCAAGAAAGCCGAAGGGCACTTCTCAAGAAGTCCGAAGGGCAAGTGGACCGTTCAGAAAAGCCAAAGGGTAGTCCGCAGAAAGTCCGAAGGGCAAGTGGACTGTTCAAGAAAGCCGAAGGGTAGTCTATAGAAAAGCCGAAGGGCATAAGGACATTTCCAAGGATTTCGAAGGACAATTTGTCGGGGAAATTGTCCTGAAGAATTTGGTCAAGAAAATTGTCCCAAAGGATTCCTTTGGAAAAATTGTCTCGAAGAAATAAGTTAGAAAAATTGTCCCGAAGAATTAAGTCGGGAAAATAGGCCGAAGAGAAAAGTCCTGAAGAAAATGACCCAAGGAAAATAGCCCGAAACAAAAGTCCCAAACAAAGTTCCCGAAGGATACCTTTGGATGAAATGCACCATTACAAAGCTTCCGAAATAGATCATTTGCAATAGTCCCGAAGGACATATAGACAAAAGTAAAGGTCGAGCACAATAGAATAATCTAATGGAGTGAAAACGATCCAACTATAGAAGATATAGTGGAAAACATAAAAAAGGGCTCGATAGTTAGAGATGGCATGAAGAAAGAAATCAAATGCACGCATTTAATGTGTTCCAATGGGCAAATGGAGAAACAAACAAAACTGGTGTAAAACCTGCATGTGATTTCACAAGGCTCAAGATTTATTGTCCCAATCATACTAAAATGATTGATCCAAGAAGCGGCGCAGTAAAGACCCAAATCCCATAGTTGTCAAAGATATAAACAAGAATAGACAATTGTTGCATGATGCAAGAACCAAGACGTGGGAAAATGCAAAAGTCAAATACGCATTAAAGGAGAATCCAGAACTGAAACTGGTTCAATGCAAATAGAATGTGAATGTAATAAGTTAGTCGAGAAACCCTAATGAATCCTTGTATAAACACGACTCTTAACACATCATAACGCTGTTGTTGCTATTGCGTTTTCAAGTGAGAAAAAGCGCTGTCGATAAAAAGAAATATGCAGACAGAGTAAAACGTAGAGAAGGAAGGGGAATGAAGTGTATCTGAACAAAGCATAACCAAATGTATGCAGATACAGAGTGAAAGACAGATGCAGACAGAGATTAAGCAAGCAAGAAGATAGAGCACACAGATAATGAGAAGGTGAGCAATTACAGATTACACTTGTAACAAAGAACATTGAACTGGATTCACTTGTGAATCTATCTTGTACACTGGAGTTGTAACTCCATAGTTCAGGCAGTTTGGTGCCTACATACAAACTGGGTTGGTGCTTAGTAAGGAGATTGGTGTCTTCTAAAGATTGGTGTCCTTGAATGTAGCCAGTGAGGTTTGCCATTAAGACCTTTTATTGTGAGGCTGGATTAGAACAGTAGATTCTAACAACTGATTCTCACCGTGGTTTTTTCCTGAGTTTTTCACATAAAAATCTGATGTTATGTGTTTTTGTGTGTGTGTGTGTGTGTGACTTTTGCATTTGTTCTTTGATTTGCACATGAATTTACATCCTCTATAAAACGTTTTAAACGAACTAGTTTTAGCTCATTTACTGATTCACCCCCCCCTCTCAGTAGATAGTTGTGTTCAACAGAGAATTGATGATTCATTCATTATTCATCTTTGAAATCAAAACCCTGTTTCAGGTTGGAGCTTTTGTGATCAACTTTTCCATCTAAGGACAAAAACCCTCTAGTGTATAAGTTTAGAGGATAAAAACCCTCTTATCCATCCAGGTGATTCCATCCAAGGATCATAATTATGCTGACAAATTGAATTTAATTTCAGCTTTCAGTTGGCTGGATGTTGTTATCAATATCCAGAGTTTTTGTGGGGGTTACAGAGATATCTAATGGAGTTTATTGTTGTTCAGAAGTTGCCATACCCTAGGGAGGTTGTCATACCATCTAGGGTTCCAAATCACTGCCCTTGTGATAGTTGTGCAGGGATTAGAGGGATTTCAAGGGGGGGTTTAGGGAATCGCCAGCCTATGAAGGTGATGCCCTACCTTGCTAGCCACCAATTTACCTACTATAGCAGCCCATTACATTTAGTCATTGCTCTAATTCATCTGCAGTCAGCCATACCACCCAAGAATGACAAACGCTGCCTTTGCAAGTATTTATACTGATATAACCTTGGTTTTAAGGATTTTATATAGTCGTTAATTGTTGATTCAGTATCATTAGGTTGGGCTGTAATACATTTGTTATTCAATTGATAACTTCATTTGTATTATGTGTATTCAAACAATTGCAATAAAGATTACAATTTGATCTTCAATATCATTATTGAGCATTGTTGTTTTAATATTTAAATTGATGTTAAGTATTAGGGAAAAAAATTACAAAAAAATCAAAATTCGGAAAATTACCTAAAAAGGACATTTCAGTGGTATCAAAGCATTGATCTTGTCAGTCTATGGTTAAGACGAAAAGTCATAGGAAACAAAGAAAGAGGGTTTCTATAGATGAGATAAGTTTTTTGCAAGAAACAATCAACCAGGGTCAGAGAGATCTAGAAAGAACAATCTAGAGGACAGTGAAAGAATCCATTTTAGAGTTAGTCTGAGCCTAGGAAGGTATTAATCAGAATAAGGCAAATCAAGGGGAATGAAGCTCTTCAGCTAATGAGAGGATCTTAGTCAACCCCCTTCCAAAACTTTCTGAGCAACATTCCTGTAAAGAGAAGTACGCATGAAGAACCCAAGTTTTAAGGATCAGCTATTGGAGTGGTTTTCTATTAGCTTCAAAGCTTTAGCTTCATTCAAAAGAGCATGGAAGAAAGATCCTATTCAGGAGGCGTGGTTAAAAGAGTAGTGTGACAAAGATGAATGCAAACTTCTTGCCTTTGATGAATATGATAAGAAGTTTAACATTTACAAATATTTTATCGTCTTTGAAGAATTCCTGGAAATATTCAAAGAAAATAAAAGTGGGATGCTGAAGAAGAAAGACGAAAAAGTTGAACCAAAACCACAAAAAGTCACCAAGGAGCAAAGATCAAAAAAATTAAAGATGGTGGAACCAAAAATTGTGATAGATACACTTGAGCCAAAATGCTAGAAGTGGTCAAAGAAGTAGTGGTAGAGCATGAGCCAAAGAACGAAAAATGATCAGAGTTGCAAGAAATCGAGAGGAAGCAGCCCATGGAGAAATCCACCATACACGAATTAGTTGAAAAAGATGTTCATGTTCAAGAAGCACCCATCAATCTCCCAAAGATTGAATTTGTGCCATATGAAGGTGATTTGCAAGATAGTTGTAAAAATAAAAGTGAGAAGAATCTTTTGGTAAAACCCAAACTCCGAATGATGGAGTTGATGCAAATTTAATAATTTATCAAAGGCATCAATAGAAGAAGATAAGCATATGATCCATTCCTATGATGTCAGTTTAGATTATGAAAGGAATGTTCCAATCCAAGACACATATCAGATTGACCTTCAAAATGATTCTATAAAAATGATTCTACTGCTAAGCATGCACTTGAAAAAAGTATTTTAATAGAGGTAGGTGTTGAGTTCACAAATTCAACAACTAAGGTAAGCAGTTTGACTATCTCCATGATTATAGTTTGGAGCATGAAAATATTGATTCTAGCGGAGGTTTGATATCATTGCAAGATTCTTGCAATCATGGAAAGTATTATAAAAATGGAGAGAAGGTGAAGAACACAACTCGTAGCAAAGGGCATATAGATGCTTTTGCTCAAGGTAGTCTACTCATATGGGTATGGGATCCAAGTGATTGTTTGAGACACATGATACTGAAGTCCGAAGTAATGGAAGCAATGCATAGTCATGTCATTCACATATTCAATGATGAGACCACAACATACAAACAGTTTTTTGCAGATATTGTGGGGCTTTTCATATATCTAGGAGAGCCATGTCATGTATGCCAGCTGCTTTTGACAATTTCCCATGGTGGAGATGACTCTTCATCCCCTACTTTAATTGATGTTCGAACAAGAAGCAATCTTGATGGACTAAAGCTGCTTGTTGAGGGTGCATCTATACCACAATGTACAAATGGAACAAAAGTCACAATTCCATTGCCTGCTGTAATGAATCCAGAGGATGTTGCTGTAATTGGTGCAGGTGTGCACCCTGGAAGGCAAGTAAAACATACTTTTCCATGGATGTATTATTTTGAAGAACAAGAGGGAGATATGAACCTTTTGCCATGCATTGTGGCTTTGACATTTTACCCTTCCGTTCTTGGAAACAGTCCAATTACACTCAGTGGGATTGAAGTTCTTAGAGTTGCTTTCCATGGAGAACTATATTTGCTAAAATCACTAGAGAATTTTCACAAAATGGTGGTGGAATATGGAGGTTCTTTCTCAATGAACTTAAATGATTCAATATCTCACGCCATTGCAACTGATAAGAGAGGAATCAAATACCAAACTGCAGTGAAGCATAGAGATGCCATTCATTACTCTTGGGTCATTGACTGTTGTAAACAGAAGTTGCTACATTAGGAAAGATGTTTTGTGAACACCGAATCAACTAATAGCCTAATGTCCAAGTTTACATGTTCTCATATTGGTAATTATACCATTTACAGCAAGGAGAATGGTTGATCTCATCTGTCATAGAGAAAAAAGAAGTAAAGTTGGGCCATGTGGAGTATTTTGATCAAAGCCTAAGTAGGACTGCAACTGAAGATTACCAATAAAATAAGAAAATAATTTACAGAAGTGATGCAAGTCAACTATTGATCAACCAAGGACGTGAGTATGAAGCAATTCAGATTTTAGAAGGCACAGATTGTTTTTCTTTGAGCTCGTTTCAGAAACAAAATGATGCTAACATGCAAGGTTTTATTGATAAAGTCGATTCTCATACTCCATTGTTAAGTCATAAAGTGCAGCTTGATACTATTAAGGAAAGTATTCGTGGCAGTTCTAACCAGTGTCACCGCATTTGCCGCATTCCAACAATTTAGTTTGGAATTCGCCAAACTTCAAAAAAATCGCTGAAATTCGTCTAGAAATTCATGACGAATTTCTATGACAAATTTAATAAAAAAATAAATAAAAAAAACGTTAAAAATTGTTGGAATTTGTTGGAATTCGTTTTTTAGGGCTGTCTTTTAAAAATCATGATTTTGGTCAATGTTATCATTTCGTTATTTCCTTCACTACATTCCATAGCATTCCACGATTTGTTGTAGCTTGCATTAGGGTTCACAGCAACACCAAAGTCCAAACTACGACTCTGCAACACCAGCTACAGTCTCCAAGTGCCAATAGTAGCTACAACCTACAACGGCCCAAGGCCACGAATATGTACATTGTAAACACTAAATAGTAAGGTGAACATACAATCTAGAGTATTTCTTTCATGGTATTTATTTCATTTTTCATGGTGCCCCAGTGCCCACTGCCAACTCCCAGTTTAGAGTCTAGATCATGATTTGGTAGGGTTCTGACTCAAGTCTAACTTCTAATTTTACAGTTTAGAGTCTAGACTTTGCACTTGCAGAGAATTTAGCGTATACTGATTTTCAGTTTACCTTTTTTTCTTTAAAATAAAAATAATGTATACTTATTATTATAATTTATAGTCTTTGTGTAGTGTGTAATTGTAGGTCTGTAGGGTGCCATACTATAAGTGTAAACTGTGTAAGCTTTTAATGTACATTTTAGTCTGTAATATCAATTTATCAAATATGTGCACAACAACTATGTAATTGTAGACTATAGTCTATAAAATAATAAATGTATAGTTTTAATTTTCAATGTAATTTTTTTTTGTAAATATTTAACAAATTTGATAATAGTTAATAATTTAATATAGTTGAAAGTTTGTAATTTGTTAGTATTTTCGAGTTATAATTCAGTATTGAGTTTTGTTGACAATCACATTGCAACTTGTAGTCTACGAACAACAAATAACAACTACACATAAAACATAGACTGCCCTAAAGGCTACCTCAGACTTCAGTATGGCACCCCAAAATCATCAGTAGAAGGATGGAAATATATGAACCGTGAGATTCAATCTAACAACGTCACTTGCAAGTTATGTCAACACTCCTTTACAATGACAGTAACAAGCATAATGGACCATCTTCTTGGCATATCAGGAGGTAAAGGAGGTGGTGTTGAAGCATGTGTAAATGTGATACCTGAAATAAAAGCAGCATTGGAGAAAGACTACAATAGTTCACTAGTAGCATCTCAGAAAAGGGCACAGAAAAAGCAATGAATCCAAGAGGACATTTCTAGGTCCAAATATCACACCTTACTCCTTCGACATGTCCACAAGCTCAACAATGCCACAAAAAAGTAGTGAGTGGGGCAACAACATTGAAAAGTTTATGGAAACCTGTAGAAAAAGAGCATGTCGATGATGCACACGCTGATTTCTTTTACGAATCAGCAATTCCATTTAATGTTGCTAGGAGCCCTTATTTCAAAAATGTTCAGCAATAAATAACATTTGGCAAGCTCTAAGGACAACTCTTTTGAAGATATCAAAAGATAGGGTCACTGATAAATTGGCAAGCATCAAAGACTCTTGGAAGTCAACAAGTTGCACCATTCTGGGTGATGGTTGGTCTGATAGACGTCAAAGGCCATTGATCAATGTGTTGGTCTACTACCCTAAAGGCGTTCTATTTCTTAAGATAATTGATGCCATGGAACATACAAAGACTTCTAAGTATATCTTCAACATTCTGGATGAAGCAATTCTCAAAGTTGGTGCAGAAAATGTGATTCAGGGTGTTACTGATAGTGCCAGCAATTGTGTGGGGGCCGGAAAGTTGTAAGGAAAATACTCATATATTTATTGGAAGCCTTGTGCAACACATTGTATTGATTTACTACTCCATGACTTGGCCAAATTTCTTTGGGTACACGAGGCAGTGCAAAAAGGAAGAACAATTGTGAATTTAATAAAAAATCATTGCCTCACATTGAGCATATATAGGAGGCATGCAAGCAAGGAGTTGTTGAAGTCATGTGACATAAGATTTGCCTATTTCTTTATCACTTTGAAAATAATGGTTGAGCAGAAAAGAGCTCTTTGGTCTATTGTTAGTAGCAAAGAGTGGGAAGACTCTGCTCTTGCAAAAGGTTCTAAAGGTAAACATGTAGAGCAAATCATCCTAAGCCGTGATTTTTGGGGAAATGCGAATAAGGTTCTAAAAATGTGTGCACCCATAGTTCGCATGCTTCACATAGTTGATGCTAACATTCCTTGTATTGGCATGAATTATGAGGGTATGGATCATTGCAAATAAGCCATTCAAAAGGCTTTTTATAATGTAAAAGTTGAATATAACGAAATATGGGATATTTGTGATGGGAGATGGAAAATGATGCATACTCATTTGCATGCAGCAGCGTGTTATTTGGAGCCCACACTATATCACATTGAGAGAGAGTGGTCGTGAAGTCATGGGTGGAATTTATGCAGTGATTGAAAAACTTGTTCGTAGTCGAGATATTGCAAAGAAAACAAAGAGAGCAACTCAGGGCATATTGAAGAGGAGATGGGTTATTTGGAACCCAATCAGTGATAGATGACAGAGAGGACATGGATAAAGATGAATGGTGGTGATTCTATGGGGCAGACATTCCTAAGCTACAACATTTTGCAATTCGAGCCCTGAGTCAAGGAGTAAATGCATCAACGTGTGAGAGGAACTGAAGCAGCTTTGACCATGTTCAATTAAAAAAAAGGAATAAGTTGTTATCACGAACACTAGGGGATCTTGTTTATGTTCACAGCAATTTGCAATTGACTGTGAAAAAAGAGACAAGAGATGCATCCTTTAAGAAGAATAAACTTCAATATTTTCTACAAAACTCTTCTAATGAGGATGAGGATGAGGATGATTTTCTTGGTGCTGAAGAAGAAAATGAAGCTAATGAAGTTGATAATGATGAGCATCTAATGATGATATTGAGCCCAACACTCTAGATGATCTAGAGCTTTTTGATGTAGCAAGTGGGCCTTAGCCCATAGAGAAGTATAATACTCTGTTGATGATCCATATGTTTTTAAAAACATTTTAAATTATGGTATTACCATTCTGTATTTAGCGTGTTTTTCATATTTTTTTAATTTCAATCAATCTATGATAAATTTTGGAGTCTGAAATTTTGGACAGATTCTGTTCTCTTTGACAGCAAGAAAAGAACACAAATTAATATGAATCTAAATTAACTTGTATGTTCTGATTTTATATGGTAGTATTTCTCCATTAAGTTATGTTCTGATTTTGAATTAAGTTATTTTTTTATGTGAATCTCACAGCAGGAAGAGAACGCAATTGATATGATCTAAATTAGTTATCATTAAAGCAGAGTTATTTTGACATGTTTGTTTATATGAAATGTGATGTTTCTTGAATGGTGGGTTGGTATATTTAAAAAATTAAGTATATTTCTATTAGCCGAATTTAATCACAAATTTAATCTCAATTTTTTTAGTTCTGAATTTTTTATAATTTTTTTCCTTGGTGAATTCGTACACGAATTCGAATGTGGTGACTATGGTTCTAACAACAGTATTTATAGAGATCAAGAAGTCAAGGAAAGAAAGGAAGTAGAAAACCATCAGGTCACCACGTATGATTGTGATTCTTCGAGAGATCATAGATCTATTTATGATAGTCAGTCTAGAGGAGAGGTATATCGCATTGCCAATGGGAAAATCTAAGGAAAAATAGCCAAGGCTAACTTCCCTGCATGTACCTACATGATAGGACCAGTACTTGTTGAGGTAGTAATCGTGATTGAAAAATGATGAAGCATGTAGCACAAGGACTAGGACTTCACCCTGATGTTGTCTAGGAAATTAATATGTATACTAAAGGAGACATAACACTTTATGGTCAAGAACTCATACACTATAACGCAAAATTAGTTTTTGATATAGTGCAGGGATCAAGTAATTATCAAAACTGTGCCAAAGATGTGAAAATTTTCAATGATCGGAACCAATGGGTGAAATGAGGAATATGCTTGGTATCAATAAAGTTCAATGTCTACTAGTAGGCACAACAAATGATTTGTTTAGTTAATATTCATCCAGATTGTAGTATAAGCATTTACAATTTAGAATGTGAACTGGGACTAGATGTTAAAGTTGTTCAAGTAATTATCAAAATTGTGCCAAAGATGTGAAAATTTTCAATGATCGGAACCAATGGGTGAAACGAGGAATATGCTTGGTATCAATAAAGTTCAATGTCTACTAGTAGGCACAACAAATGATTTGTTTAATTAATATTCATCCAGATTGTAGTATAAGCATTTAGGATTCAGGATGTGAACTGGGACTAGATGTTAAAGTTGTTCAGGTTGCTACAATGTCACTGGGGTCATTGATTGATGGTCACCTGGACATGGACGAGATCTATGTGCACTCAACAACTATAGTGGCAAATAATGTAGCAGAGAGTACAGGGTCTGTAACATCAAAATTGTGTGCAACAGCAGTTCTAGACTCATGTCAACAGCTTGTGCACGAGGAATTTAGAACATGGGATTGCAAGTTCCCAAGGATGAATTGGGATCCAGGTATCAGAGAGATGGCCGTTTGGGGAGAGCCAGAGCAGTTGAGCTTGCAATTGCGTGAGAGCAAACAATTCTGGAAAGAGCGGACTGCCATGTCCACTTTTCAAAATTAAACCAATCAGAAAACCCGTAACCTATTCCTTATTTCTCGTAGGCTAAGGGATAAAGTTAGGAAACTAATATAATATTAATGTTTTAAGTTGTCCTAAGTCATTTTATTTCATAACATAGAAAAATGACACATTATTATTATAAAGGGGGCCAAAAAATAATATTTATCTAAAAGTGTTTAAATGCTTTTAGGATTAGGTCAATTGAAAAAAGGAAAGTTATAAAAGAAGGGTTGGGCTCAAAAGGATTGTTGATTCAATCATTATTCATCTTTGAAATCAAAACCCTATTTTAGATTGGAGCTTCTGCATTCAACTTTTCGATTTGAGGACGAAAACCCTCCAGTGTAAAGGTTTAGAGGATGAAAACCCTCTTACCTATTCAGGCAATTCCACCCAAGGATCATAATTGTGTTGACAGATCGAATTTAATCTCAGCTTCCAATTGGTTGGAGGTTGTTATCAGTATCCAGATTTTTTATGGGGGTTACAGAGATATCTATCGGAGGTTATTGTTGTTCAGAGACTACCATACCCTAGGGAGGTTGTTGTACCAGCTAGGGATTCAAATCGCTGCCCTTGTGAAAGCGGCATAGGGATGTCAAAGGGATTTCAGGAAGGGTTTCAAGGAACTGCCAGCCTATGAGGGTGACACCCCACTTTGCTGGCCACCAATTTACCCACTATAGCAGCCCATTGTATTAAGTTGCTGCTATAATTCACCTACAGCCAACTGTACCACCCAAGAATGACAAACGCTGCCTTTGCAAGTATTTCTACTGATATAACCTTCGTTGTAAGGGTTTTCTATAGTCATTAATTGTTGATTCAGTGTCATTTCGCTGGGCTGTAATACATTTGTTATTCAATTGATAGCTTAATCTGTATTATGTGTATTCAGAAAATTGCAATAAAGGTTACAGTTTGATCTTCAATATCATTGTTGACCATTGTTGTTTTAATATTTAAATTGACGCTCACTATTGGGGAAAAAAATACAAAAAAATCAGAATTCAGAAAATTACCTAAAAGTGGCATTTCATCTTTGCACCAAGGGTAGCTGACAACTTTCTTTGGCATGGGTGGGTGAGGCATTGCCTTGCTACTCAGTTGCATTTCTACCTCTCTGCGGGCCCTCTCTAACAGCGCATACCCCCTACCACAAATCTTTCCAACAACATTTCTGACCCTCCCATCGACGTGCAATCATCCCATGGCAGTATAGCTTCTTGGATCATGTTTGTGCATCTGGAAACATTAGTTGTTATATTGTACAATGCATTCAACTCTTCCTCTATATCGACCACATTAACATAAGTTAGTCCATGGTTCACATCTAGTGAGATTACAACTTTCAAAGTGCCATTCTCGAAGCTCATCATGTGTTGCTTGAAGCGCATGTCCACATTGTTTTCATGGCACGAATATATTTCTTGCAAGGCATAATATTTGCCTCTACTAGCCCTATAACATCAAAATTTGCCACAAATTTCACACCAATTATAACTACGTCAGTGCTCCTTAATATCCCATGTGGCTATTCCATCATTTTATTTGCCACAAATAGAAAATAAGGGGAGGCACTTAGCTTCAGAAATCCCAACGCTGCCCAAGCTTGCTTGTTAAGAACAATCACATCAACATCAATGTCCATTAGTACATCACATACATCGAACCCATTAATTGTTGAATCGATGATTAGCTCCTTGTCATGCGATGGGTTCCTTGCAATCCTAACTTGTCGTAGCTCATAGCTATATTTTGGCGACATGTCTTCGTAACCTAAACACCTTAGCCAATCTCTAAACCTTGTTAACGCGCCTGCCGTATGCAACAATGCCAAACTCTCTTTTATTATTGTAAGCTCCATTTCAATACACTCTAAAATATCAAGTCGTCATAGAGAAACTTCTCTTGTTCAGGTGAAAACCAACTCCTTTTAAAGTGCTTGTATCATCTCAATTGACTTTTGCCAAAGCTTCTTTCTTCTACCTCAACACCATATCCAAATGATGTGTTAGTACTAACAACGTACTCTCCTCTCCATACTTAGCACTACATCTTGTGGTAATATTTACCGAAGGCTTCACTATTATCGTGCACGGGAAGGTTCTTATGGCTGCATCCTCCATTTCTCTCTAAGTAACGCAAACCATGCTCAAGCATTTTCATTGCTAATGCTTCAAGATCTTCCCGACTAGTCTCCACATAAATTACTTCTCAACACTGGCTGCACTCAAATTCTTCCTTGGACTTCAACACTTGCTTGCTCCTCTTCAAAGCAACTTTGATCTCTCGTGCACTCCTCTTGTGTAGGGGGACTTTTGTGCCTTCCCTCCCCTCTGCAAGGTCTCTTGACATCTTCTCGAACCACCTCCCTAAAGAAACAAAAGCTCCTCTTTAACACCATTTGCTTTTATGCCTCAAAATAGTTAGCCAACTACTCAAATCCTTCACCAAGCATGAACCTACTCCATCCTAGTGCAAACCTCTGTTGGAAATATTGTCATTGATGTCAAAGGTCTAGCATTGTTGGTGACAAAGGCCCCATAGCATTTATTGTCTAAAGGTGTTTTTAATATTCATATTTTGGCTAAATGTGTTGATATTTATTTAATATTAACTAATATATTTTTGGTTGCATGAAGTCAAAAAGAGGGCCCATGAGGAAGTCAAAAAGTCATGTGGAAAAGACAAAAGAGGGAAATGACGCATTTTTCCATGAAGAGTCACCTTGAGGAATTCGAAGGGTCACCAAGTGAAGACAAAAGGACGTATTTTTCCATGAAGAGTCACCTTAAGGAATTCGAAAAGTAACCAAGATAAAGAGAAAAAGGGAAAGGACGCATTTGCTCATGAAGGGTCACCATGTGACTTTTCAAATGAAAGGATTCGAAGGGTCATGCAAGTTTGGCACCATTTTCCATGAGTGAAGGGTCACAAAAGGTGAATGCCAAAGGTCATTTGGAAAGCTATAAATAAAAGCTTGAGAAGCCATTTGTAATATGTAAAAGAGTGCATGGTTTGTAATTGTTTTATATAAGAAAAAAAAAGAATAAAAAGAGCTATTGTAGAGTTCTATCATTTGTTAAGAAAACAACATTGAGAGATAGTTGTGTTTTATACACCAGAGAGGTTGGTGCTCCTATGGGTTGGTGCTCACAAATAATTGTTGTGTTGGTGTTCAGCAAAGGGATTGGTGCTCCTGCAAGTTGGTGCTTGCGAACTTTGTAATTTGAGTTGGTGCTCATTCATATACTTGAGATTGTTTTTCGTGATTTTTTTTCACATTGGGTTTTCACGTAAAAATCTGGTGTCTCTCTCTCTCTTGTGTAGTGCATGTTATTGTTTTAGTTTATTGCATATCTTGAATGTATGGTTAAGTGGAGTCTGATTAAGTAAAAGTTTTATAAAATATATGATATACTGATTCACCTCCCCTCTCAATATATCCCGAGCTTAACAATTGGTATCAGAGCAGATTCTTTTGGAAATAGTTTAACAGCTTGAAGATAGATCGGGGAAAGCACGATAGCTGGATCACATGAAAGTTTTTCTACAAATAAGGCACCTCTGTTTGATGGGACAAATTATGCCTTTTGGAGCATAAGGATGAGGACTTACTTGATGTCCCTTAGATTCGATATTTGGCAAGCAGTGGTGGAGGAATACGAAGAGCCACAGACACTTGTAACTACTCCAGCAAAAAAGAAGACAAGTGAAAATAATGCTAAAACTTTAAATGCTATTTTATGTGGTTTATGTGAATCAGAATTTGTTAAAGTTATGCAATGCAAATCTGCTCATGAGACTCGAGTAAAGCTTGAAAATATAAACAAAGGTGATGGAAAGGTTCAGCAAGTTAAGCTCTAGACTTTCTGAAGACAGTTTGAGATTTTAAAGATGAAAGAGGAAGAAAACATAGCAACTTATATATTGCGGGTTGATCAAATAGTTAATAAGATTCAAGGTCTTGGAGAAAAGTTAAAAGAATCAGCGACGGTACAAAAGGTTTTGAAATCTCTACCAATGAGATATGATGCAAAGGTTTCGACAATCAAAGAGATGAAGAATCTAGCCAAGCTAAAAATGGATGAACTACATGGTATTCTTATGACATATGAGATACGGACCGAACAAGAGAAACCCTCAAAGAGGGAAGCTACTTTCAAGACATCAAAGAAAGACAAGGCTAAAATTCAGGAATCAAGTGACAGCTCTAGCGATGAGGAAGATGACAACGGAGCTCTATTCATCTGCAAGCTGAAAAAAGACACAAGTAAATATCAAAGAAAATTGTCATTTAAATGTTTTAAATGTGATAAGATTGAACATTTTGTAGCTAAGTGCCCAGATAAGAATAATGGTGACAATGAAGAAGGAAAATCTACATACAAGAAGAACTTCAAAGGCAAATCCAAGAAGGGATTAAAAAAAAGAGTTTATATTCTAAAGATCCTAGCTCATTCGAAGACAGTGGAGTCAGTGACTCAGATGAAAAAAAGTTTTATTCATGACCATACATGAAAATACCTCTGCAAGCAAAAGTACAAATGATCAAGAAGAAGAACATGATGAAGCTAAGGTGAATCTAGAAGAACTCATTTGTGCCTTAGAAGAATTAGAAGCTCTTGAGAAGAATAATCAAAGATTGAAGCGCCAGATCGAGAAAAACGAAAAGGAATCAAAGAAAATTATTGAAGATCTACAAGCACATATTGAAAAAGCCAAAAAAATTGAAGAAGATCTAACAGCTCAATTGCAAAAAATAAGTGAAGAATGTGAAAGGTATGTTGTTGAAATTGCCTCTTTAAAAGCAGATCTTAAGAAAACAATTAAAGAAGTCGATGATAAAGCAACGAATGATTCAAAATTTGAGAATAGCACTAATATGTTGAATAAGATATTAGAAAGTAAAAAATCAATATCAGATAAGACATGCATCAGATTTGAAAAGAAAAAAACTATTATGAAGCTCTTACAAAAGAAGAAACAGAAAATGAAGAAGTTAAGAATGCATAAGACAACTCAAACAAAAAAGGTTGGAAGGAACAGAGCTACAAAAGACAATCAAGTCAAAGATACATAAATCAGAATAAGTTATATTTTCATGGTTATTGTTTTTATTGTAATGGTTATAGTCATAAAAAAATAGAATGTTGAAAAAGAGCTAACAATTTCAGAAATAAAGAGAAAGAAACTTATGCAGAGTCAAGCAGAAGCCACAACGCTTTTGCTCTTCTATCAAGTTTTGATGAAGAGGCCATAATATGTTACAAGTGCAATAATTTAGAACACAGCCCAATATTGTAGAAGCATGTTTGAATCAGTCAAGAAGGACCAAGTTTTAAGGCTCCATTCATCAAGAAGAAAGTTCAGATAGGTTCATGGCAGAAGAAACACCCTGAAAAGTCTATGTTAGTCCAGACAGCCTTGCATGCAAAAAATGAAGAAAAACCATGGTTCATTGACAGTGGATGTTCAAAGCACATGACAGGAAACAAGAGCAAGTTCATAACTCTAAAAAAGATCAATGGTGGTACAGTGAAATTCGAAGACAATATCACTACCAGAATAGCCGAAAAAGGTACATAAGTTTGGATAATGGTAGAACTAAGACTGAAAATGTTCTGTATGTAGAAGGCCTTAAACATAAAATGTGTAAGTCAAATATGTGATCAAGGACATACACTAAAGTTTTATGTAGAAGGTTGTAAAATTAAGAGAAAAAATTCAGATGTGTTGATTGCAGATACTCATAAGACAGTCAACAATTTGCATGTGTTATCAAATATCAAAGGTCAAATATGTTGTTTGAGTTAGGTTGAAAAAAGTTGGCTATGGCATAGGGGAATGGGACATAAATTTTGACAATCTTGTCAACATCAGCAAGAAGCAAGCAATTAGAGATCTTTCAAAGATTACAAAACCCTCCAACACATTTGTGAACCATGTCAACATGGGACGCAGATCATAAGACAGTTCAAAACAAAAGAATACTCGACCACTCAGATGTTAGAGCTTGTTCACACTGATTTGTGTGGACCTTTGAGAACTCAAAGTACTCAAAGTGAGAAATATTTCATGTTGTTTATTGATGATTTTACACATATGACTTAGGTGATGTTTTTGAAGAAAAAATCAGAAGCTTTCAACCACTTCAAAGCATTCAAAGCTTTTGTTGAAAATGAAACTGATTTGAAGATTAAGTGCCTGAGATCAGATCGAAGAAGAGAATTCATGTCAAATGAGTTTATTGAGTATTGTGAAGACCATGGGATAAAGAGACATTATTCAACAGCCGGAACTCCATAGCAAAATAGAGTAGTTGAGCGAAAAAACAGAACAATTTAAGAGATGGCGAGGACAATGCTAAATGAATCCAAGATACCAGATAAATATTGAATAGAGGCAGTAGGTACAACAGTGCATATTCAGAATAGAGCATTGTTGAGAGTCAACAGTGAAAAGATTCCCTATGAGCTATGGAAAGACAAACCAGCTACAGTTGATTACTTCAGAGTTTTTGACAGTAGATGCTTCATAAAAAGAACCGATGAAAAATTATCTAAGTTTGAATATAGAACAGATCAAGGTATATTTCTTGGCTATTCTAGCAAAAGTAAAGCTTATAAATGTTATAATAAAAGAACCAAGAAGATTGTTGAAAGTGCAAGTGTCAGGATAGATGAAGATGTAGCACAAAGAGCCAGTGATCCAGTAGACAGCCCTGAAATCATTGAAGAAGAAGATTTTGAAGAATTAGATGAGGATGAGAAGGAGCAAAAGGACACCAAGACCCCATCCAAATATGTTCATAGAAATCATAATAAGAGTGACATCATCGAGAACATAAATAAAAGAGTTCGCACCAGAAAGATGATGGTAAGTGAATCTGAGCAAGTTAATTTTTCTTTGTTATCCAAAATTCAGCCTAAAACTTTTTCAGAAGTTAGACATGATGAGCATTGGGTTAAGGCAATGGATGAAAAATTAAATTAGATAGAAAAGAATGATACTTGGGAATTAGTGCCTAGACCAAAAGATCAAAATGTGATAGAAACAAAATGAGTATATAGAAATAAATTGAATGAAGATGGTGAAGTTACCAGGTATAAAGCAAGGCTAGTATGTAAAGGATATGCTCAGATTGAGGGTATAGATTTTGAAGAAATTTTTGCACCAATGGCAAAGCTAGAGGCTATTAGAATGTTTCTTGCATATGCAGTGTTTAAGAATTTCAAAGTGTTTCTGTAATGTCCCCTTCCACTAAACATTTATATATCAGCATGGTTATCCTATTAGTGGCCCTCATAGGTTAATAGGGCATGGATAGAGGGTCCTCTCTGCAGTTACCCAGGTGTTGGTTGGTTCATTGGATGCTTGGATAATTATTTCTTTGGATATCTTGGATGTTGGATAACACATTGTGTTATATTTTTATATTTGCACTTTATGAATTATATTTTTATATTTGCACTTTATGATTATATTTTTATATTATAATAAAGTGTAGATATATTAAAATATTATATTGTTTATTTGGAAGCTTCTAGAAGGGGCCAACCCCTTGGGAAAAAAGAATAAATAGATGGTGGCTTGCTTCTCATCATCCGGTTGTTGACATATCTATTTGATGAGCATCTTGTGGAGCCAAGGGTTTCTGCAGAGTATTCGCATTTGTCTTTGAGAACGGAAACTCCCATTGATAGCATAACTAAGGAAGTGAAATACCTTCTGAAGAGTTGCAATTGTTGGAAGTGGCAATTCAGTCATTTCACTTGGACAAAATTAGTGGCAAGGACCAATTTTGCATGGTACGAATTGGAGGAGTATTGGAGATAACTCATGATTGAATCTACATCATTGGAGGATCGATTCACATCATCATCAGTTGATAATAAGTTCTAATATATGCATTTTTAGTCGTTGCTACCATCTTGTGAGAGGTTCGATTTTGCTTGTGGGAGCTTGCCATTGCAACGATTTCACTTCTTGACCTAGGCGCATTTACTTGAGGGAGTCTATTGATGATATTTCTTGCTTAAGAGGAGTGAAAGAAGTTGCATATTATTTATTTTTTATATCAGCTCAGAACAGAGGTGATTTGGAGATAAATTCGATTTGGGCTTAGGGAGCTTCCAATTCATTGGGTTTTGCTTGCTGCTTCATCTACATGGTTGGGCGCCACTTCTACCAGGTTCTCCTTGCATTATTTGGTGTCTAGCATTAGCATTTTGTTAATGTAACATCGCTGCCATTGGTAGCCATTTTCATATTAGACTTAAGCTATTTATATGTTGCACATTGTAAGCCAAGAATCTTGGCAGATTTCATAGCATCTTTGTAGTAGAGTAGTTAATAAAGAAGCATTCAATTGGAGTCATCTACATGATATATTGTATTCATTTGCATTATCAAATAACTAGCTCTCTAGGTTGCATGCCAAGTGTTTGACGAAATGTCAAATTCGCTGTAGATGCATTTCCTTATGTAGTTTCTCATCTATATGCATTTGAAAATATAAAAAAAGGTGTTGCATTGCATTTGGTTCCTTGTTTAGACATCGTAGAGGTTATTACAAACTATCAACTCACTTTAGCATTCATCTCAAGCATCATCCATAAACTAAAAAACTCAAATCAGAAAACAAGCACATTGCACATCAACTGTTTGATGAAATTACAAGGGCAGTAAATTGAAGAAATTTCTTCAGTCAGATTGGGCTAGGCTCATTACAGTTTCAGATGGATGTCAAGTCTGCCTTCCTGAACGAAAATCTAGAAGAGGGGGTCTACATTGAACAGCCTGAGGGATTTAATCTCTCAAATGATAGTAGCCATGTATGCCGATTAAAGAAAGCACTGTATGGATTGAAACAAGCTCCCAGAACTTGGTATGCAAGACTTGATAAGTACCTGCAGGATCAAGGTTTCAAGAGAGATTTTGCTGACAATAATCTCTACATCAAAACAAAAGTGAACATCAGTTGATTGTTGTGGTATATGTTGATGACATAATATTTGGAGGTAACATTGAAAGAATGACAAAAGAATTCTCTGATAATATGCAAAAAGAATTTGAGATGTCTATGCTTGGAGAATTGTCATTTTTTTTAGAGTTGCAAATATTTCAGTCAGAAAAAAGAATTTTCATATCTCAAAATAAATATGCCAAGATGTTGACAAAATTTGGTTGAAGATTGTACATCAGTTGGCACACCAATGGGTAGAAGAAACAAAGTAAGGATGAAGATTCACCTATTATAGATCAATCTTTGTATAGATCTATGATTGGTAGTCTTTTATATTTGACAGCATCAAGACCAGACATAATGCATGCAATAGGAATGGTTGTGAGATATCAGTCAGCTCCGAAGGAGAGTCATGTTCAGTTGGTAAAAATAATATTTAGATATGTCAAGGGGACATTGGATTACGGATTGTGGTATCCCACAGGTAGAGATTTCACTTTGGTTGCTTATACAGATTCAGATTGGGGAGGGTGTTTGGATGATAGAAAAAGTACAAGTGGAGGAGCTTTCTTCCTCGGTGATAGCTTAGTATCTTGGCTAAGCAAGAAGCAAAACTTAGTTTCACTTACTACAACTGAAGCAGAATACATTGCAGCAATGTTGTGTTGTACTCGAGTGCTTTGGATGAAGCAAACTTTAGAAGACATCAAGGTAAAATATGATGAACCTATTTCTATTTTTTGTGACAACACAAGTGCTATTAATATTTCTAAGAATCCAGTGATGCATTCAAAAACAAAACGTATTCCTATCAGATATCACTTTTTGAGAGAGCAAGTGGCAGATTAACAAGTTAAAATAAAATATATCAGTACTACAGAATAGATTGTAGATATTTTCACAAAGGCACTACCAAAAGACACATTCGAGTATCTACGGGAGAAGTTGGGAGTAATTTATTTTACTTTCTGCCATTGAGGATCAGCATCAGTTGAGGGGGAGCTAAGTGTTAGCTCCATAATAGACCCTTTGCCATTGATGTCAAAAGGGGAGAAGAAAAAGAACAGGTACAGAAACAAGTACAAGATGTTACAATAAGGGGGAGTTATTGTATGTTTTTTAGATGGTAGTATGTACAGGTTGGCATGTGCAGTATAGGTTTCAGGATATGGCAATTTCAGTTTGAGGTTGCCATCAATGACAAAGAGGGAGATTGTTGGAAATATTGTCATTGATGTCAAAGGTCTAGCATTGTTGATGACAAACGCCCCATAGCATTTATTGTCTAAAAGTGTTTTTATGTTCATATTTTGGCTAAATGTGTTGATATTTATTTAATATTAACGAATATATTTTTGGTGTATAAAGTCAAAAAGAGGGCCCATGAGGAACTCAAATAGTCACGTGGAAAAGACAAAAGAGGGAAAAGACGCATTTTTCCATGAAGGGTCACCTTGAGGATTTCGAAGGGTCACCAAGTGAAGACAAAAGAGGAATTGCGTATTTTTCCATGAAGAGTCACCTTAAGGAATTTGAAAGGTCACCAAAATAAAGACAAGAGGGGAAAGGACGCATTTGCTCATGAAGGGTCACCATGTAACTTTTCAAATGAAAGGATTCAAAGGGTCATGCAAGTTTGGCGCCATTTTCCATGAGGAGTGAAGGGTCACAAAGGGTGAATGCCAAAGGTCATTTCGAAAGCTATAAATAAAGGATTCCTAAGCCATTTGTAATATGTAAGAGAGTGCATGGTTTGTAATTGTTTTATATAAGAAAAGAGGAGAGAATAGAAAGAGATATTGTAGAGTTTTATTATTTGTCGAGAAAGCAACATTAAGAGATAGTTGTGTTTTATACACAAGAGGGGTTGGTGCTCACAAATCTTTGCAGGGGGTTGATGCCCCTGTAGATTGGTGCTCACAAATAATTGTTGTGTTGTTGCTCGGCAAAGGGGTTGGTGCTGCTGCAAGTTGGTGCTTGCGAACTTTGTAATTTGAGTTGGTGCTCATTCATATACTTGAGATTGTTCTCTGTGGTTTTTCCCACATTGAGTTTCCACGTAAAAATTTGGTCTCTCTCTCTCTCTCTTATGTGGTGCATGTTATTGTTTCAGTTTTATTGCATATCTTGAATGTATGGTTAAGTGGAGTTTGATTAAGTAAAAGTTTTATAAGATATATGATATACTGATTCACCCCCCCCCCCCCTCTTAGTATATCCCGTGCTTAACAACCTCTCCATCTAAACTGCTTCTAAATTTCGACCAAACTACCCATCCTTGTTTTAACACCACCCAATGTCTAGGTTTAGCCTTCAGTCGGTACAACTCTGCACTCCTTGCATTTGTTAAGACCAATACCATTGAAGGGATCCTCAACAAGCAAAATAAATAGTCCCTCAAATGGAACCAAAAATGTTGTCTATTTTTACACTAATCTTGGTGTGCTTAACCAAACAACCATTCATTTAGCGGATACTAAAGAGCATTGTTGTGTCTTCTTTTCAGGAAGACACCATCCTTTGTAGGATGTTTCACTTCAATAGCTTCAAAGAGCTAAGTGGGTCTCATCACTTGATACTAGAGGACTTCTTGAATAACTCATACCTACGCTGCCACCATTGACATTTAACTAACATGGAAATCTTATTTAAGAAACAAACATTGGCATTCCATTAGATTCAACAAAATCATACATACACCTATTATTTCCCGAGACTACATCAATGGCACATCTTGTTTGATGATTTACAACTAGCTCTTGCGCAATGCATTCATCCCTACCTTCCTAATCAATTCAATATTTATGGCATGTTTAAAGAAATCGGTTACATGTTTTTACAATCCAGTATCTTACAAAACCATAAACATTTCCCCTAACTGCTCCTCTTCTCTCTTTAATGGAGTGGATACATCTATTTATAAGAGAAGAAGAATAACACTACCAATTAGATCATGTAGATCGCTAGATGTTCTCATGCAGATTGGCACTCGTTTCATGCAACTGCCTAGTGGCAGTTCTTCCATCAGCATGCATGGTTAACGATCAACCTATTAGTCTATCTCTCTGACATCATCCTATAGCACTCGGCACTCTCAACACTAACACAATGAATCCTACTCCCCCATCAGCACTTTGGTCCTTTGGTGCTCCCTGTATCCTTCCTTTGTTCGTGCTCTTATTGAAAGCATCAACAATCTTCTTCTATTTCTCCATCTGTTGGTGTTGTCCCCTTGAGACATTGTTTGGTGATCCTTCATCGATGCTCAAAACTTGGGCAAAATTTGACAAAATTTGGCAACAACATCTAGTAGTGTGTACTTGTCTCCATGATTTGGCATGTGAACAAGGAGAGCTAGAAGGTCCTTGATGTTGAAATGAATCAAATGCACACCTAGAATAAGAGCGATAGGCCTAGGTCACAACAATAGTAGTACACAAAGAAATTCATCTCACTAACCCATCCCCATCTCTATGTAAATCGATAGTATACAAAGGGAAATTAATACCTCCAATTGTGACAACATAAAAGGAGTAGGTAATTGGTACGATAGTTCTATGAGTTTCTTGTAAAGTCCTACACCTAAAAGTCACGATCTCTAGAAAGGGGCCAATCACCTCTCATTAGGATAGTGGAAGAAAGTAGATTGAGAACTACTTGTCACTATAGAGACAATCACACCTCCCCCAAATCTCATAGCAAAATAAGAACATGAAAATAAATTGCTCATCAGTCTCCATTTCATTGAGGTAACAAAGACAACAGATCCTGCCACTGCATGGAACATGTTGGTTTGTCTCGACTTGTAACTAGTGAGAGCACACCCTTAACTGACCAAGGGGGATTTTCAAGCCATGTGACCAATGGTGTTGGAGACATCCAGGTCAAATTATAGTTCCATCTACAATTTTATAAGAAATGCCCAACACAGGAGGCCAACTTGGGGCTGAGAGGTTGCAAAGAAGAGGCTGAATTGCCCTGAATTTATTGTCAGTATATATCCTCCCTAGCAGCTCTATTGATCCATTCCTTCAAGAGAAAAAGGCAATGAGGCGCATCTAAGGAGTATGTATCTGAATGATGTCAATAAATTGAAGGAATAACATCAATGCCTTGAGACCCAAAGAGACAATTATCTCTGAAGCACAAAGTGCCAAACATGGGCACCTCTTCCAACCCAATATTATAATCCCTAGGGATCTAAGTATATGAATATAGATGGTAAACATGAAGATGCTCTCGAGGAAAAGGGTTTCATCAACAAACTCAGCTTGGACAATGTATTGGGGAACCGTCTGTTGGACTTTAATAACCCTTAAATTTTTAGGACACTATGCTCTAATCTCAATCCAAAGGGAGCTCCAAGTCAGGAGATGAGCAATAGGCAAACATATCCTGGCAGAAAAATATTAATAAATAATAAGTGTTACAATATAGAGAGGCTTTGTAAGAACTCACAAATTCAGGGGCGATAATCCATTTTGCTTGCTTGTCAAAATCAATACGAGTTACAACAGGAATAGTCTTTCTCTTCTAATTTAACTTCAAGTTTGACAATCTAAAGTACCGTAACGGATTCCAAGTAGCAGCGTAAATGTAGTTACCACATATGAGAGATGTCATTACACTAACTAAAAAATAATGAAAAATGTACAAATCTTGATATTAGTAGCATGCATTATTTTGTACAATGAAGAATATAGAAACCCACAAAAAATGTGAAAAAAATAAAATAAAATAAAATTCATGCCTTCATAGAGAAATGATGTATCATGGAGAAAAGTAAACAAGTGAAAAACAAGAAGTGAGATATGACAGACAGATAAAAAAACCTTTCTCATGATGTGCAATGCAAGAAAAATGACATACAAAAAATTATAAGAAAAATAAAGAATCGTTAATAATATTTACCCATTACACTGATAGAATAGAAGCAAGCATGTAAGATCAAAACACCTATAGAACTTAATCATATTTAAATTCAAACATCCCTAACTAGTACTGACAAAACCTTTATAGAAGAGTACTGAATATAGAAAACCAAAAATGTAACTATACATGTCATTGGTCACTGTGAACATACTCCATGTTTTGATGCAAAGAAATATCTAATCAATAAAACAATTCAATGATAAGAAAAACTCACTTGTACCCTTGTCAAATAGTACAAGCACAGGATCTGGCAAATTGAACTTGGTTTCTTCAATTTCAACTTTTGATAGCAAAATAATTGTCCTTGGTTGAGAAACCTGACACTCAAATTACCAACAATATTATGTTCACAAACATAAAAACTGCTTAAAATATTCAACGCATCCAACCTATATAAAGAACTGTTTAATTGTAAGTTAAAAAGGGTATTCTGAGGTAATGACAATAAGATGATGAAAAGTTTTGTTTCAATTGACAGTATTTAAGAATACCAAAGTCCAGGTCAAAACAGCTGACGTTCAACATCTTAAGGCTATTTTAAGAAAGCAGGTCAACAGAATTAGATTCATCGAAAATGTTCCATAGTGGCATCAAAATATCCTAGTATACAAGTGATTGCATACCCCACATTACACTACCTTAGATGTTGGATAAATAACCAACTCAAATCTTGGAGGCCTCCTAGGATTAGACGATGCAGAAGGTAAGACCACAGCCCAGCTGCAAGATCATAATATGGTTCAAAGTTACACTATAATCATATGCTACCTGCTTTACAAAAAGCTTAACAAAACCACCAAAAGAACCCATTAACTGAATAAAATCACAAAAAACAGTTTCTTGAGAAAAGGACATCAGAAGCCAAATTCACTTAGTGAAAACATCAAAAAGCAAATTTTATAGGCAGAAAATTGTCTCTCCGTATATGCATGCATGTTATTTTCCAGAACTGTCTGAAATGGAGAGGACTGAGTAAATGCGAAAACAGTATATATCTTATTTTCTAGATGAGCTGTATAAATTTGTAAAGAAAGGCAAGGTGACTAATGTTATTTTTCTTGTTAGTAATAATCATCACCAATACCTACATTTTCTTTGATACCCACTGCGGTTTAAATGCTTCCAAAAAGCCTGGCCCACATAGTTCTCGAACCATACCAGAAAAGAGAGAAATCCATCCCTGTTATAAATTTCAAAATATCACAAGATTAGCAGAATATATGAGACAAAATGCTAAAAATATAGTTCATTACATACTATTGCGGCAAATATTAAAAATGCAGTTCAAAGGAATACAAGCACAGCAAGATTGCACAGAGAGTTGACTTACAGCACACTATTTGTATGATGCCTACATAACCCATTGCAAAATGAGAGGATGAAATAACACCATATTATACAGGTAATGTATTTGCATATAAGCATGCAATTTTTTTGTCGATGTTCAAAGTTTCGTTTCTCTTAATAATATTCCCTAAAGATACTGTTGAAAGGAAAGGAAAGTTGCACGGACGTTCAAGGAACTAGAAAGAACCAAATATCTTCCTTTACCTCAATTATCCGGACAACAGTAACATGGTCCCTAGCCCTTGCCATCTGAAGTGGTGTCTCACAATCATCATTAATTGCTAAAGGATTTGCTGGATAGATAAAATATGTGAAGTCAATGGGTATGTACCATCATTAGAAATGCAAAATATACATTGGTATATATCCTCAAAGTTCTGCACAAGCTACTACATTTCAATTTAGACATGTGAATACATACGGCAGAAATAGATTAAAACACACCTCCACGTTGAAGCAGCAGCGTTACGGTTCTGTTATGACCTCGTTTTGCAGCATGATGTAAAGGAGTTCCTCCATGAGACCCTGAAGAATTAGCTCCTAAGAATTCCATGTCATGTGCATACCAAGGATAGGGTGACCAAAACGAAAAAAGTGCAACTGATACTTTCACAAAATTTGTGGACTGAAAGAGACATTTAAACCACTGGAAAATGCATGAAGAAAATTGAGTCCCTTTAATGGAACTTGTTTCTGATCCATCCACGGTTTCTCTATTGAGTTCACAAGAAACTTGTGAGCTATAATTTGTTTCACGCATGAAGGTATTGTTCCAAAATACAAACTTGGGTAATTGCGATATCCATTAATTTGCAAGATTAGCACATTACAGCTATTTGCTATTAGAAGGAAGCCAAAAGATACACAGTTATAGCTACAGATCTAAAATTTGATATTTTGGTTTTAAGTAACAAATCGCAGCAAGTTGCATTGTGTCTTCTGGTAACTGCTGCGTACAAAATTTGTTCTGATGTTTTGGGTCTCTCTACAAGACCCATAATCAGCGAAAAGAAATGAAGCCAACACTAATTTGAGATGTTAATTTTCTTTTCCAATATATTTACACCAAGTTTTGGTCCAAATTTAGAGAAATATATAAGTACATGGCTGGGTAAAACATTTTAAATTTGGCCAAATCTGAAATTACTGATAACGTACATGATAAATTGCTTGAAACTTAACATACTAATTATAAGGTTTGAGTCTGTGACTTTAAGTTAACATTTCTTATTGTTAGTTTTGAAGAAGAATTCTTTTTTTAATATTAAAAAAATATATTATACATTTTATATTGAGCACTTTACATTGCACACAGGTGTCTGAAAGACTGGAAAAACATCAGTCACACATCAGACCCTAAAAAAGACAAGCAAGCCAAAATAAGAAGCAACTTCTAAAGCTGCTACATCAGGGAGCCACACATATAAAATGCATCTAACAAAAACCTACCACATTATCTCAAACATCAAACAATAAATTACAAGTTTATTACTACTTGACAGTGTTGAACACACTATCTACTGAGAGGGGGGGTGAATCAGTAGATGAGCTAAAACCTGGTTCTTAAAACTTTTAAACAAGATACTTAAAGTACATGCAAAGTAAAGAACAAAAATAGAGATCATACACACACATAAGAATGCTCAACACCAGAGTTTTACATGGAAATTCAAAAGGAAAAACCACAGTGAGAAAAGCTACTAGAAGCTACTGTTCTAATCCAGCCTCACAGAAAAGAAGTCTCACAGACAAACCTCACTAGTTACATTCAAGAACACCCACTCTAAAGAAGCATCAACTTCCTAACTGAGCACCAACTCAGTTTTTCTGATGGCACCAACCTATCAGAGAAATGAAGCTGCAACTTCAAAATACAAAAGAGATTCAGAATGAATCTTATTCACTTTTCTGTTACAAGTCTTGTCTGTAACTGCACCTACATTGTGTGCCTTCTCAGCTTATCTGCCTTTATCTCTTTGTGTATGGATATCTTCTATATTGACACACCTTATTTTCTCTGCCTTTTTACGCTGTCTGCATATGTCCTCACTCAACAATTTTGAGTTAACACTCTAATTATTATCGCAGCAGCAGCAAAAGACATTCAAAATGTTATGTTTGTAGCATATATAGACAAATGCATCTTAGGGTTTTCTATCTATAAAGTGTTCACACTTCAACTGTTCTTAACCAGTTCAAGCTTTTGATCTACATTCAATGTGACTTTGACTTTGTGTCTCGATTCATGCTTCACACGGCAACGTTCAAATTTCTTTACTATCTTTGGCATTTGCACTTCTACTTAACTGCGCCGCTTCCTCGATCACTCCGATTGAATTATCTCGAACTCCGTGAAGATATATCGAGTTCATCACCAGTTCCAGTTGTTCCTTTACAGACAGTTAGAAGACATTGATTGCGGGCTTTTTATTTCTTTCGTCGCACCAAGTTCACGTTCGTTTCTTTGTTGGATCTTTCCTTATGACCTTTTGACACTCGTCAAATGCGCGTGCACTCGGAGGCTCATCTAAGTTTGCTTTGCACCATTGGATCTAATACACCGATCAGACATGAGCCATTGATCTTTTAAAGCAGCATTAGTTTTAATTCTTGCTTTGCCATTAACCATCGAGCTTCTTTTCTTCCCTTTTTGCATCTCGCTGCTTTCTATATCAAGGGTTCGCTTCCACTCCTTTCGATTGTCCTCGATATGCTCGATCTTTACCCTTTGTATTGAGCGTTAAACTTTGGCATGTTGGCGTGATCTTATTTTCTTCGACATTCTTGTCACATTCCTTGCAACGTCGATCCTTGAAGACTTGCTCGTCTTTTAACCTTGCTTTAATTCCTTCGGAAGGTTCCTTTATACAAATTGTTGCGGGCTTTTGTGTCTTTGAGGCAATTTCCACGGACTTTTTGTCCGGGTCAATTTCTTCCTTAAGTGTCCTCCAATTTCTCCGAAAGAATTATTCATTGGCTTCTATTCGGAGATGTCTTTCGGAAATCTTTTCTTCGGACTTTTTGTCCGCGTTATTTCTTTGGACTTTTTGTCTGTGAGACATTTCTTCGGACTTTTTGTTCGCATCATTTCTTCGGCTTTTCTGCAAGTGTCCACATACCCTTTGCAACGTTCAAAAGATACCCTTCGAACTTTCTGCAATCTACTCTTCGGCTTTTCTGTAAGTGTCCACATACCCTTTGCAACGTTCAAAAGATACCCTTCAGACTTTTTTGAAAAGGTCCACTTGCCCTTCAAAACGTTCAAAAGATACCCTTCAAACTTTTTGAAAAAGTCCACTTGCCCTTCAGAACGTTCAAAAGATACCTTTTGGACTTTTTGAAAAGGTCCACTTGCCCTTCGGAATGTTCAAAAGATACCCTTCGGAATTTTTGAAAAGGCCCACTTGCCCGAGAAGGACTTGACAATTTTTCCAAAAGAATTGTCCTTGCCATTCTTTCCAAAAGAATTCCTTCGAAGGAATTCTTCAAGACTATTTCGGGTTTTCAATTCTTCGTGACTTATCCCAATTGCCTCTTCTAAGTAAGAGCATTTCACAAAGGCGATTTACTCCACAAGGCTGCTCAACTCAACATTTGGCATTAATGCATGATCAGATTCAATCTCAATGACATCAAGGGCATCAACCTTTGACATCAATGACAATTCCATGCTGCCTTAGATGGGAATGATAACTCTTCAGTCCTCAAACTGTTTTCTGTTTCATGATATCAAAACTGTCAACTGTCTCCTTGCTCGAATTTCCAACACACAGGCTAAGAAATCAAGAGCATGTGAGGTTGGCATGACCAACACTTGTAGAGCTCAAGCAAAGCATGAACAAGTGACAAGAAAGGCGACTACACAATATTTTCAATGACAAAACACGAAATAGAGATTGTGGTGAAGAACACTCAGCAAAAGAAGTGGTAAAGTGATCATAGGAGTGGGTGTGAGAGAAGTTATAGGCTGCAGACGCTACGACCGCCATTAGAGGAGGTTGAAACAGGGAACCAAAGTATTTTGGGTCGAGAATAAAATAATCAAGACATTTATTTGGAAGAGTTGGTCGGCCGCACGTTAACTTTCGGGGACCCCGATTGGTGATGCGGCCAAAGCAGAAAGGCAAGAAAAGAGATCCACTACTAGGCATCCCTGAAGCAGAGAAGCACGAGGGTGCAAAAGAAGAAAGTCCTATGTTTATTCAAGAAGAAAGATCTAGTATATGCAGCACGCGAGGCGAGGACCCCACAAAGCTTGCAGGGGACACATCTAGTGGAGAGTCACCAGAAATGGCACACATGGGAAAAAGGGTTGCTACAACACCAGTGCCCTCTCTTGTTTTGATTGAGGAAATGCAATACCCAGAGATAGTTTTATGCATGGATGATTGGGAATCTAAGGTTTCCACCTGTCAAGTCCTCGATTACAATCATCCCCAGATTGGAAACAAAGATGACTTGCAACGGGATTACCAGAAGGAGCGCCAAAACACTAGGAACAAGATCACCTATGATATCATAGTTTACAACTTATTGGAGGATGCGGGGGTGCTCCAGCTCTTCCAACTACCATATTTTGGAAAACTGCAGGAGGCAGTTCATTTTCTAATTTCACGCAGTCATGAAGACTAACTCGACTTTGCTGGACAAAATGAGGATCACCCCTCAACGAATCAACAAGATAACCAGGTTACTCTATTCTGGAGTAGATGTCAATGTAGATCTCAATGATCAGGTGGCGATTGAGCAAACAACGAGACATTGAAATACAAGGAAGAAAGGCCACGTCATGTATATAACAAGTCT
The DNA here is from genome assembly GCA_037957365.1 of Torreya grandis. NCBI lineage: Eukaryota > Viridiplantae > Streptophyta > Pinopsida > Cupressales > Taxaceae > Torreya > Torreya grandis. Next base: position 1,121,612 of record JARHVA010001076.1, read on the forward strand.
TACAGATCCTGCCATTCGGGTAGGAGGTGTAGACAGGGGGAAGGAGGTAGATATGGCCCACCTCCATGTTGCAAGCCAAATGGCCAAGGGAACCAAGTACAACTATTCACAATTCCTTGCAGAGAAAACTGAAGAAAATGCTGCGTAGGCATTGAAAGAAATGATGACTACATCGTTCCAAGCCGCAGAATCTTAGATGTTGATAACAAAGAACATCACAAAAAGAGAGATATGTAAAACAAAGGGTTGCAAACTGATATGCAGAACAAAGTAGCAAATATCATATATTACATCCAAACTTCTTCTATGTTGTTACGAACAAGAAGCCTTGCATATATAGACAAGGACAAACAAGGAGCAAAGCATCCTAACCAATGTGGAATAAATCCACAATAGGAAAAATCCCAAAAGTACCTAGTAAACATGAGTAACCTACTCTAACACCCTCCCTCAAGTGGCTAGAGGTTAAAAATAGCCAAAAACAAAGTGGCATATCCACAATATGAGTCTCGACAACAAGGCCTGATTAGGTATTCATATACAATATATCCATGAAGTGAAGAAAGATAAAACCCGTAGGAAACAAAACTCCTCCCCCTCAAAATAACATAAAAGGACTTCATATGGAATCCCCCCAAGGACAATTGTCGTTGATATTGAAATTGTCGATACTCCAAGTCGGGCAAGATGACTAGTGTCGATGTTGAGATCCTCGGCTAGAAGACTGTAGAACCTCCATCTGTATTGAACAATGTTTCTTCCTTTTGCCGAAGGAAGAACACAAATGGTGTACTGAAAGTCTACCCATTCCACAACGGAAGATGGAAGCAATAGTACAAAGATCTTTGAATCACGTCCAAATATGAAGTGTGGCATAGGTTTGGAAAGACCATGCACAAGAACTAGATGTAATGCCATGAAAGTGAACCGATCAAAAGAAAGACATGGAACATTCGCTGAAAGAATGTCCATAGAAAGTGTAGTGTAATTCCCAACAAATGTACTCTCACTAGAACTAGTAGAGTCCTCCAAAGGGATAATATGTGGTGACTCAACATCTTGCATGGGAACAAAAGTAGGTTATGCAAATAAACATCCCAAGTCTGGCAGAAACTCATCCCATAGAGATGGCTCGACAAAAAGAAGAGCAATGTCTATCAGGAATGTGTCATCACAAGAAACTATAGTAGGAGAAGAGAGTACATCATCAGAAGATAAAACATGGCTGATAGGAGGAGATCGAGAAGCATCGTCCATGTCATTGTCAACAGATAAATCCTTGCTAATAGAAGGAAGTGGAACAAAAGGTGGAGTAAGTGAGGGTTTAAAAAACCCAAAGGGCTCAATATCCTTCTCAAAGAAGGCTAAAATAACATCCCAAGCTTCCTTTGGTGACATGGCAGCCATAATATGAATGTGCAAGTTGTCTGAAACATTGAGGCGAATCAAACGAAGAGCCTCATCTTGTATAGATGCAATCCAAGCAATATCTTCCTCATCTGTGAAGTTGGGAAGGTCGCCAAAAACCATTATTCAAAAGTCTTTCAACTAAAGGTGTATCTTCATTTTTATTTTCCAAATAGTGTAATTTGAGGTGTGAGGGGCTTCATTGTTAGAAAACAATGAATAATTCAGGAAGAAAGAATGATCCCCCCCCCCCAAAAAAAAAAAAAAAACCTCCCGATTCAAAGAATGTCAAGGAACAAATAAACCCCTAAAAACGTGTAAGAGCCCCGAGAATTTTAGCACGTTATAATTAAGTGTTTTACAAGATAAATGATCCCAATGGATAGAGAATAAAAAAACATACATTTTTGAAAAAAAAAACTCAATTTCGAGTCACGGTTCAAAAGTTATAACTTTTACAAGTTTCCCATCATTAAAATGGGTCAAATAAGTAAACATTGCACAAAAATTAAATACACTAAGGACCAAAAAATGATTTACCACTTCAGTTAAATGTAGTTAGTGGGACTTGATCCCAAGACCTCCCAAGTGACAATGGTCCACCAAAAAATGATTTGCCACATTACCTATTGCTTAGTTTGAGAAATTACTTTCAAAAAGTTGCTTTTAAACCACTTTTCAAGTCAGAAAAAGATAAAAAACAGTCCATAAATACTCACACGTGTGAGAGGGCACATGAATTTGGTCAAAAAGCTTCAAAAAAAATATTTTGAATAATTTTTTGGGTAAAAACCAAGTACAGGTTGTCAAAAATGGGTGAAACCCAGCTTCAGGGAAACTCTTTGTAAGATCCAAAAAAACTGGTTGACTAAGCCCTGTTCTGACATCCCAAAATGTGGTACAACCTAATGCACAGTGGTACTTCCTATTATAGGCTGAAAGTAGACTGAAAATACTATCCTTTCCAAGAATCAGATCTCAATTTGCAGATTGTATGACCTCAAATCAGCAGAAAACCGTACAGCTATCTAGATAATGAAGATAAACTGCTATAGTGATTTTCAAGCTGCAAAAAGAATTGTACGCCTGCTACAAAATGCTTCCAACTAGTATGAGATGAAAGTTGGGACTAATAGCTATCCGTACCAAGTTTTTGATCTAAAAAATAAGATCCGTACTACCTATGGCGAGAGAAAATCCTACAGGTAGTAGGTATACACTAGCAGACTAGCGAGCAGGGTTTCCAAAAAAAGATTGTACAACCTGATCTTGAGTGATTCTAACAAATTTCAAAGAATATAAAACTCATATTACTATGCCCCTATGCTTTCATATTTGGATTTTGATGCATGTATGGCCTGAAACCATAAAAAAAAATTCATAAATTGCCTTAAAAGCTTCCAAAACAAACTTAAATGTGGGTCTAGCAAAATAAGTACATAATAGTACAACCTAGGGTCGATATGGCCGGGTCAATGGCCAAAAAAATGCATATCATAGATCCATACAAAACACCTCTGCTACATTAAGAAGAAAGACCATGAAAGGAACAATAACTAGATTGTTCTAAACCACAGAATCTCCAATATTGACAACAAAGAACATCACAAAAGGAGAGATCTGTAAAATAAAGGGTTGCAAAGTGATATGTAGAACAAAGTATCAAATATCATATATTAAATCTAAACTTCTATGTTACAAATGAGAAGCTTTGCATATATAGCAAGGACAACAGGGAACAAAGCATCCTAACTAATGTGAGATAAATCCACAATAGGAAAAAGACCAAAAACACCTAGTAAACATGAATAACCTACTCTAACAAGCGCACCACCGGCCCAATCACAAGTTTTCATGGGGCGCAATTCAACTTTTACTTGTTTTTTATGAGATTGGCATTCCAAACTACTCTGACGAAGAATAAAAGTGGGTGTACCCACCAGAACATAAATCCCCTCTCGAGAAATTTAAACAATTCACATGCCCCAACACCATCACACCCTCCTACAAAGCAAAGATAAAGGGTTGGTTTGATGGCATGAGGAAGGCATTTGGGAACGAATGGCACTTATCAAAGGAATTACCGTGCAGATGGTAACCTATGTTGAGTTTGCTATAAAGCAACACTATTCTCTTGCGCAAATCTGGATAGAAAGCACTAACTTGTCAGGATCGTTGAATTTGCCTTACGCAGTCACTGTTAGATATTTCATGGACTCTATGAATCGCATTGCGGATGCACACCCTATAACTATTGATGTGAACAAGATTGATATTGAGATTCACACTCTTCGCAATCTTTATATCTATCCAGGGAGGCAAGCATATGTCGAGCGACACAAGTCTGATAAGACTGATATAACCCTTATAATATAGTCGTGCAAGGAAAGATCTGGGTGATCTTCTATATGCTAAAACCACAGAGAAGAACATTGGGAAGCTAGGTGGAAAAGGAACTGCTCCCCCCTCAACCACGAACACACATAGAAGAAAGGGCGTGAATGAAAGAGAAAAGGCCAAGATTTGAGGCCACTAGTTCTAGTGGGGCACAGGAATAGCCCAGGGCGGCTCTAAAACAACGGTAGGCTTCGTCGCCAACAAGAACCCAAGGGTTGCCTACAAAACAAGAGGACATTGTTGCGTCCTAAATAGCTACCCAGTCAGATCCTAAGCCTGAAGCACCCCAAGTGATAATTCCTGAAATAGGTGAAGCATTTCCAAAAGCACAATCTGCAAAGGAACCCACTCATGAGCCAAGCGAAGAAAAGCCTATTGCCGAGCAACAAATGGGCATTGAAATTCCAAAACCTAAAGAAGAAAAAGGGGAAGGCCCTAGCATAAAGGACCTTGGCGCCAGTACCAATGGACAATGGGAAAAGAGTCCTGAAGTTATCGATCTAGAGCACAATCCCCAAAAAGGGCAAGGAACTTATGCAGAAGACAGAATAACAATAGCAGACAAATCAAGACCCTCCTGCTCGCGCCTTATTCCAATAGGATATACTGGACAAGCAACTGTATTTGTTAGAGTTTTTCCCTGAACATGAGGCTATTGAACAAACTCATCGCAAGTTGTCCTTTGCGATGGAGGTATATCACAACGAAGGCCTCTTTGAGCTCCCAAAAACCAGCATTGATATAAGCCCAGAAGTGGCATGTGTTCCAAATGTGCTTTGGGTCAATCCCCTAAAATGCTCTCCGACTCAAGCAGGCGTGGCCCTTATAAAGTTTGCCCTAGAAGTTTCTAAATAAAACATTCGTCATAGCCATGATGTTGGCCAACTTCACTACAAGCATCAGGAGGTTGTCCGCATCTATAGAGAAGGGCATGCGCAACGATGCAAGCTTCAGAAAGAAATTGAAGCGCTCAAACACCAACATGATGCGACTAAGACGTCTCGACTTAGGACGTTAGGCCTTTGTTAGACAATTTTGAGGTGCGACCCAGAGCTCGATGGTATTCCCGTTACTGGTGAGGCCATCAATAAATTGGGGACGCTTGTGGACCTCTTGTTAAATAAATGTAAAAACATAGTGGATCCTCAACAGAAGTTATGGGCAACCAAGCAGTTCACAGAGGACATGGATGTCTGCCACACATTTTTGAATAAATTAAGCACCACTATTCCAATCGTTGATGGGGTTTTTGTCAACTAGGCATGGCCAAATAAAATTTTGGAAGCGCGACTGCTGCTTGAGGAACAACAAAGCCAACAATTGACTCAGAACGCATTAAATATCAAGGATAAGGCCCAACACACAAAAGTATTCCAGAACATTGAAGAACTAGAAAAAGAAATAAGCGCCCATCGACAGCGGCTGAATGTTAGTTTCTCATCACTTCAAGGACAGGTTTTGGCGGAGGTCAGGACACTCGAGGATGCTCACAAAGCTGCAACTACTCAGCTTGAGATTTTGATAACTCAAATAGACAGTTTTCTGGAGCAACCCGAGGAGATGAAAAGATTGAGAGGCACAGTGGAAGTTATTACTTCCAATCTTCAAATGACCCTCAACCAGCGGGAGGAGCTCAAGCGCCAAGTGCAACAGGCGGGTCTTGAATTTTTGTTATCTTAGGAGACTACAACATTGTCCAAGATAGACTATTGGTTTAGTCTGGGGTGATGTTGGACCCCAAATTTTGTAATATTATTTTCTAAATATTTTGGTGCCATGGCACAGAGATGCAAGCGCGCAAGAGTAGCTCAAAGGACCTTGGCACGAGAGAGTGGTAGAGAAGAGAGACATGGAAGAACAATGGAGAAGACCTTGGCACGACAGATTGAGTTGCAAAAGACAAGGAAACAAAGAACGATGAACATAAGATGCGGGACTCGAAAAAGAGCAAGACAAGGACAAAGGCACAAGAAGCAGAGGCGCTTACAAAGCAATTTGCAGAAGCATTGGAGATTAATAGAAGCATGAATCTAACACCGGCTCGCAAAGGAGGAGCACGACACGAATATCTAGCATAGAGAGAGTATAAAGGGGCTATTAGGCCTGAATAAAAAAGAACTTAATTGTAACGGCTCACCATGACATATTTTTTCTGAAATAGTCGTTGGCTTGTCATTTATAATGTATTGATGATGTAACCTAAGAAAGGGGTAGCTTGTGTATATATACCCCTTAGCTTTGATTAGAAAGGTTGTTGGATGTAGATGTGTTGTTGTCAAGACAGAGATTTGGATAGATTGTGTACTGAATGAAGTACCTTTATAAACTTATCAAATGAGATCAAGGGATCTAATACTTTATCTACAAATCTTGATGTGTTAAATCTCTTCAGTGTTACTTATGCTTTTATGATACTAGATAAGGCATGCACTGTGTGAATGCATGAAATGGCTAACTCTAAAGTGATGTTTGTAATAACAATGATTAAATGTGTTAACTGAAGCACCTAAGTAACAGTTGTCTATCCACCATTGCACAGCAGAATCGATGGAAACCAGTCTAGGATGCGTGCGGGTGAGCTTGCGAGGTCACTCGCGTGATATGTTGGCACACTCGCACATTGGCTTCTTCCTCCTTTTAGGCATGCAACTAGTACTTAGTCGTGCGGAACTAAGGATAAAGGAACCCCAACAATCCAGAAGCACTACAAGGTTGAGATAAAATTCAAAAGGCTAGCTTTTGAAGATTTGGGGTATTTCCACCTCAATCTTCCCACCAAGAACTTGAAAACAAGATATTCAAAATTTTGTAAGTTATTAATAATTGTAAATTTCTAACTTGTAAGATATAAACAAAGAATCCAATGTTTGTTAACTGGTATTTAGGTGGATCTCCTTCGAATACCTGGTAGCAAAGAAAAGAGCCTCTCACTAACCTACTTGTAATTATGTAACTCTGAAATAATGAGATCCCTCACCTCAACCTCAGGGGTCATCCTCTCAATGCATGTTGAGAGGCCCTCCATAACCTCCCCATTAACATTTGTGAAGCCATCAGAAAAGAAAAACTTGGGGTTGAGGTGGTAACCCACAGCATGAATGGGTTGGCGGAGTTGATTGTTCCACCTCTGATCAATTATCTCCCAAATAGGATCAACTCTGTTTGTATCCTCCTATAATAGTTTTGGATGGCCTCTTTGGCCTCATAAATATATCTGTTGAGTTTCGCTTCCCATCCACCAAGTGCAAAACCCTCACCAAAGGTTTCAATACTTACAAAAAAAATCAAAGTTACAAACTTACAATTAAAGCAAATACTTTAAAAATTTGAAAATAAAGGAGTCGAATTGAAATTTAAATTGAAGTTTGAAGTTACCTTAATGATCTATGCAGCTGTCTTTGCAAATGCATCATCAAAAATGGTCTTTGCGGTCACCTTTCCATCAGCTTTTTTTTAAAATGTTGACTCTAGCCATGCTTGACTCACAAACATATACTTCAATGGTGTCAAAAAACAACAAATATTTTGCAACGTTAAAAAATTAGTTGTAAACTTTGTGACACCCGCCCGCACAATCTCTTTCCCCTTGGTGTGATTTCTCATCAAGCTAAGAATCCAAGGGTGATTATAAATGTATTTTGTAATGTTTTTGGCATCTTCTACAACCATTCTCAGCCAATCAATTTTCCCTGTCCTCCAAAAAGAAGGTTAAGGCAATGATCCATGCAAGAATGATGGATGCCTCTTCTTAAGCAGTCTCCCAACTAACACATATTTTATTGCATTGCCAGTGACAATGTAGCACAACATTCTCGATGCCCACCTCTAAGACAACCCTCCAACATCAAGCTTAAATTTTATGCATTCTTTACTTTGCTAGAGGCATCAATTGACTTCAAAAAAACCATCTCACCATTTGAATCCTCTAAAATTTTGATGAGAGTATCGTTCCTTACATCTATCCACCCATCTGAAAAAATGGTGCATCCAAACTTTCACCACTGCCTCTTTTATTCTTATAAGATTGAATTTGCATTTGCAACAGCAATCTAGGGCAACCTCCCACTTAAGTCTTTTGAAGAGGATGCCTTGTACCCTTTCCCTGCAACTCTCAATGACGTCACCAAATATTCCCAGTGCGAACTCTTTGCCATGTTGAAAGGAATGTAGTTGTAGTACCAAAAATCTGCATACCCCCTATCCGCTTCCTAGTGCACCTCCTTGTTCCACCTTATACCTTGCAATAAATGTTGTGCCCCAAGTATGTTTCTAAGTATAAAAATATGATGTGTCTGGACTTTGCTCGAACTAGATAAGGTGGATGTGCCTCATATGTGTGGATCGCAACTAGAGCCTACAATCTCTATCATATCTACCTCTGTTTCTGTTCAAATCGAGATTAAGGGTTGTTATGGTTGCTTGTATCCTTGCCCTCTCTAGTTTCTTCTCAACCAACAATGCAAGTTCTGCTTGCATCTCTCATTTTGCCTTTTATGTGGTATTGGGACATGACGTGACATCATGGCAAAGAATGCATGTGATATGGTACTTGAGGTGATTGATGCCTCCAAAATTCTTTTGTGAGCAGAACATGCAAACCACACTCCCTTAGGATGGTCCAACTACAACATACTTCCAAATGGTATAATAGCGTCCAACAAGACAACCTCCACTCGCTAATGCTGAGCATGATACAGAGTTGGATGCCATTGTATGTTAGCCTCCAGCATGTTCAAATACAAAAAAAGGAACATTTTAAAAAAACCTAAACCGTAAACCCTATGTATAGGAAAAAAACCAACAATTCCATTCATAAATATGAAAAATTGGTGTAAATTAGAAATAAAAATTAAGAGAATTGATTGGATTGCATGTAAATTTGTAGATCATGCTTACAAACCTAATATTAACATTTTAGAAAGAATTTACATGCTTGGGAAAAAAAACATTTAAATCAAAATTTCTCAAATTTGCTCTACAAATCCGATATAAACTCCCTCCAATTCACTCAAAGGATGCTCAAATATTATGTGATGAAACTGTGTGGGTGTGTGGGCTTAAAAAGAAACAAATGCAGCGTCCAAACTATGACCAAACCGCATACAACTAGTTACAATCTCAGACTCATCGAGTACTCACCGCGAGTTCTATGCCAAAACTCACCTAAGTAGACTCGACAAGTTTATACAAACAAAACTTGCCTGGTAAAAAAACCAATGCGTATTCGACTAGTGGTTGAACTATGTTGTAGATAACCTTTTTCCTCCAAAAATAAAATACATTCTCTTTGAATACTTGTTCAGGATCATAATTGAGTAAAAACTTCACTGTCCCAGTTCGGGACTTCCAATACACATAATATGATAACAAAAATGTATACTGGAATTTTTTATAAGAACGTACACAATTAAATCTCTCTTGATTCTAGTATTTCCATGACAAGTGTTTTGCCAGTCAAATTTGGTACCTAAGATCACCATTTTATATGCTGTGGCAATCACTCCTACTAGTACATCCTTCCAATCCTTGGTTGTGTGCAAAAAACGGTCTCTTATATGTTCAACCAAAATTCTTACCACAATATCCTTAGCAGAATCTGAGAGAATTGCTCTTACCCATGTCTTCCATTCACAAGTCATCTTAACTTCCTATATGATAGATGGTAAGCTCTTTGAAATATTCTCTCTTTCATTTAGCAAGTTCATTACCCTAGCTAGGTTTTCAAAATTGATAAGAATAACTAATTCTTGGGTAATCTGAATCTTACAATTTGCTATTCTATAGAGGACAATCTCTAAAAATCCATTCATGAACCCAAAGAATGGCAAGTTGAGCAACTTTATCCATTGGGTCTTCTCCATTCCATTGTATTCATTTTTGAACACCCGCTTATTTGCATCAACAGAATCTTGTATTGTTCAAAAATAACTATACCTAAATGGGAAAAAATCATTGGCCTACACAGCTATCACAGATGCTTCCATCCCAAACACCCAATTTTCATCTATGCTCATCTCCACATAATCAATGTCGAATCAAGCTCTCAACACTTCTAAGGATTCCTTGAAAATTTGAACAATGTGCATCTTTCTCTCCAAGGAATCTAGTTGCTCTCTCCTCATTGATGCCATTTCCCCCAATTTTCAGCTTTGCTCTTACATTCTAAATTTATCCTTCCTTCTAAAAATTTGTGTCTTCTACGTTTGGCTCTGAAATCTCCTTCAATGACATGCGAGTATGAAAATAAATCTGTTTTTGGCTTTTGCCTTGTTTATTAGTCTATGATTTCTCGATTCTTCACCCACTTGCATGCATCTTGCATAAAAACAAGCATTAAATTCCATTTTACCTTTGTACCTACCACTTGTTTGTCCTTTTCCGCTTATGAGGAGATTTCTTTGTTTTTATTTTACCTTTAATGTAGAGCTTTAACCTTTTGTGGAGCTTTTTCCTTTTCTGTGGAACTTTTTCAATTGCGGTGATGCTTTGTTTAGAACCATGACAAGCTTTTATTAGTTATGGTGCTCTGTTTAGTGTCATGCAAATTTGCAATGCTTTTTTTAGTACTTGCTATACCAAACCATGTTAAAAATAACATCATTTTATACATTGTTTAGATTTATTTGTTATCATAAGTATAGATTTAACATAATTTCTATGCTAAATTTTTCTTGAATGTGATGATTGTGTAGGCATGCGATGCTTTTACAGGGATGTGATGCTTCGAATCTCATGATGCTTATCGTATCTCATGATGTTTTTCAAAGCTTGTTATGTTTTTCCAAGTTTGCAATGCTTTTCAAATATTGCAAATCAATTTTTATGTATAAGGGCATATATTTCTGTTAGAACCAAGTACATGCACCCTTGACCATAACCATAAATAATAGAGTTATTTTTTCATATATATGAAATAATAGCAACTACATAATAAGAGGGAAAAAGCTAGATAAACCAAAACCATCCACCACGATACCAATATGTAAACTATATTACACCAAGGGCTTGGGCGAGAGCATGTTTATCCTCAGTTTTCTTTTTTGTTTTGGTTAATGGCAATCCTTCTCAAAAATCTTTTTGGACTCTAGAGGGATACGTCAGGGGGATCCTTTATCACCCTTCCTATTTATTATCCTGGCAAAATGCCTTGGTAGAGTAGTAACTACAGCTTGTTAGGAATACAAGATGAATGGTATTAAATTGGCTAGAGGATTTCGCCCTCTCACGCATTTACAATTGTGGATGATTCTATGCTTTTGGACAGAGCCACATGTTTGGAAGCTCAACAATGGCAGAAACTTCTTAAGATGTTTTCTAGAGCTACGGGTCAAATGATTAACCAAGCTAAATCTAGAATCATTTTCTTTCATTGTTCTAGCAGACAAGAGGAACAAATTATGAATATTCTCCAATTTAGACGAGGATATCTTCCTCTACACTATTTGGGGGTCCCTCTTGCAACTAAATAGATCAAAGATGGGCAGTGGATTACAAATAAAATAGAAATGAGACTTTAGAAGTGGACTAATAAATGGCTTTCGACAGGAGGGAGAATGGTATTGGTCAACGCAGTTCTCCAAGCCCTGGCAATCTATGCCTCCTCTATTTTGAACATTCCAGGCAGAATTCTGAAGCAATTGGACTCCCTCTACCAAAAAAACTGTGGAGGGGTTTGCAACAAAAAAGAAAGTGGCCTCTTGTCAAATGGGAAACTATGTGCCTACCCAAATAGGAAGGGGGCTTGAGATTTCATTCTTCTTCTTAGCACAATAAGGCTTTGGTAGCTAAACTCTATTGGAGATTGCTTATGCACCCAGCTGATTTGTGGGCGGTTATTATTAGAGCCAAACATGCTGAAAACAACCCCCCGGAGAAAATTATTACGTTATCTCTTCCTCTTAAGGGGTCACCTATTCTTGTTGTTCTTAAGATGGGAGAGGATCTCATAAAAAAGCATTTGTTTTAGATTGTTAATGATGGTCAACAAGCCAACTTCTGGACTGATTCGTGGGATGGGCGTCTGCCAATCATCTCTCAATACCCAAAACTCAAGACAATGATGGAGGAGTTGCATGAGAAGGGATGAATTAAGATTGCTCAGTATTGCAGGGTAACCAATCATCCCTAGGAGATTGGAAAACGTTGGATACCTTCTCTTGATTGGCCAATTCAAATAGCAGAGGATCAACGGTCATGGATTAATAATATCCTTTTGGCATGCCCTCTTTCAATACTTCCAACCCTAATGCCTTAGCCTGGGAGAAGAATTCTACAGGTGTCTATACAGTCTCCTCAGGATATGTATCTCGCACTATATGTGCCTCTCATCCTCTTCAGGGTATTTTATGACAAATTTGGCAGCCAACTTTATGGCCCAAGGTAAGCTTCTTTGTATGGTTGGTTTTAAAGAGGAGAGTCTTAAGTGGAGAGAACCTCATGACACGTGGCTTCTATGCTCCCTTCCGATGTGTCATGTGCTTGGACAATGAAGAAACTATATCTCATCTATTTCAATGTCCTTTGGGGATCTACTTGTGGAAGCTCCTTTCCAAATTGTTTAATCTTCCCTAGGTGAATATTAAGTCATTATAATAGATAAGTAGAGAATGGCAAAGACATTTGACCAAAGGCCAAAACCTCCTTCCAGCTTTGTGGTCTGGCATCACCCTTCTACTTTGGAACATCTAGAAAGAACCGAATCACAAAACTTCTAAAAAAAGAAGAGATATCAATTACATTTGGAAAAAGATCAAAATCAACATTGCAGAATCTATCAAGCATAAGATTTGTTTGCCTCAACCCCTAATGTCGGATTGGGATTACTTATGTCACCAGCTCTAATTGCAACCTTGCATGTCTACAAGGACCGCTTTTTGACCAAAAAAGAAAGCATTGAATGTAATGTCCCCCTTTTTGGTCTAAGGGCCTTGGACATGCCCCCCTAGCCTATTTTATGGTGTTTCCCCTAGGCTAAGGGAAAGAGAGAGAAAAAAGCACATAATACCCTCTTTGAAAGGTAAAAGTGAAGGGGTCGTTTAAGTTGTTCTATTTTATGCATTGAGGAGGGCCCTTTTGTGACTTGAAGGACGTAAAGTACCTTTAATTAGGTTTTAAAAGCTAACCGATCTTTATGTACTCAACTCTACCTTCATTACTTAAAAGGGTGAGTATATAAAGGGAGTTTAGAATTCATTGGAAGGGTATGAATGTTTTGATAATGAATCTTATAACTAAGCATGTAAAGCTTGGTAATGAGGCTTGAAGACGAAAACCTTCAAGACTCAAAGGGTTGAAGACGGAAACCTTCAACCTTGATTTGGCAGCACTATTTCAGGTGTTGTACTTACGTTAAAATTCTTATTTTGCAATGATAAGCCCTCTCCAAGGGCAGTGAACCACTTGGGCAAGTTGACAAGGGTTTGGGAGTTTATTTGTAGAGGTTTGGAGGTCATCCCTTGGGTGATGAATTGCATGGAGGTTTGAAGACTCCTTTTTGAGAGCTGCTCTACAAGGAAATCCTTTTCTAGGGTTTGGTTATTAATTTTGATTTATTGTTGAATTATTCCAAGTTGGGCGATTGGGTTTGGAAGGATTATAAGGCCTTTTGAGTGGCCAAAGTATGCCCTAATTTGATTATAATTATTCTGAAATTATTATCATATTTTTGTAATGTTTATCACATTGATTTGAGGTCATTTTGATGCTAATTGTGGTACATTTAATTCTGAATTTTGTGAGCATTTCCAGATTTTCATTTAGGGCATTGACTACATACTTTCAAGGTTTGAACTCGATTTCGGGTGACTTCCACCCAACAAAAAATTTTGATTTGTATTTCATTTGAAAGCTTCTATTTTTAGCTTCGATTTGAGCTATTATCTAGTTGGAGACCTGTTTTGAGGGAAATATTGAATTTCTTCATATTCAGCAAATTATGGAAAAACTAATTATTTTTAATTCTGAATTTCATTTCTTTTATGAGATTTGATTGGGAGAATTATTTGCAAAAATTTGAAAGTGTTTTCATGCATTTTAGTTGGAATAAAGTCATTTTATGATAAAAAATCCTAAGCACTAGGGTTAGGGCAGCAAACAGAATTTTTGGCACTCATTTCTAGAATTATGGCATTGATTTTCAGATTTCTTCTTGGGCTGAATATTGTGCATTTTCAAAATTTATTATTCGGATTTGTAGAAAACCCTTGTTTTGGTCATTTGTCCCAATTTGGGGACATTGCAGTGGTATCAGAGCCAATTTCTTGGCCAAATGTGGGGTGTAAATAAGGACAAAGAAGAGGCCATGGAATAAATGGAGGAAGAAAGGCTCTACAAAGTAGGAAGGGCATTAGGGCATCCATGCCAACCGGTGTGTGACCTAATCAGCACTTTGAAAGAAGTGGAAGAGGGGTTGTCCAAGATAGATCAGTCACAATATGAGGCATGGGAATGGGAGGTACAACCCTCAAGGAGTTGTTTGATCCAATCCCAACTCTTGAGGCATACCAATAAGGAGGTAAGGCTTTTGGTTACTAGTTATGTTAGTGAAATTACAAGACTAACCGGTCCTAAGGTTCCTTACAGTGACAAAATCAAGAGGGAGATATTTCAATTGATTGTGGAGAGTTTCCAAGGTCTAGAGGATAACAAGGGACACTCTTTTGCTAGAAGGGTCACACTGTTAAAGACTGGCAAAAATCAGGTCATATATTTTGATGCTATATTTGGAATGTGATGAACTTATTGTTGAGATGTTTCAACATTTCCTTGCAATTGCTTGTAAGAATTCTACCGAAAATGTTGTAATTTCTATGCAGATAATCATGACTTTGACAATCAATAAAAGTGATGATCTTTCCAAGCCATTATTATCTATCTTGTTGATAGGTTTGAGGCAAGAAAAGAATAATTTTTCAGTTGCACATGTGCTGTTTAAAGATGTTCTAAAAATTTGTGAGGAAAAATTGATGGCTTATTTGATAGTGGAGCATGTAGAAGAACAAAAATCAGAAATTTTGGAGCAACAAGAAGAGTTGTTTCAGCTAAGTAAAGAGCAACCAATGATTGAATTTTCTAAGCCACAAGAACCAGAAATTCAAAGGCAGCCTAGTGAGAGTTTACAACAAGCTATGGGGCAGCCAAGAGGGTTGCAAATAGTAGATACTAAGGTGGAAGTAACAGAAAAATCAGAACTTTCAAAGGTAAAGCAAGGAGAAGTTGTTCAACAACTTCTTGAGCAATCAAAGGATCAAGGAGAAAGCTTGGAAAGTGATAAGGGAATCACAAGGGAAAGGCATGTTATAAAAGAATATTTTTGCATTGTTTCCAATCATAGTGCACCTTCTTCGCATAAATTCAAATTTCAAGAGGAAGCTTAGAAGAAACAATTAACACTTGGGAAGGAGGCACAAGTCCTAACAAGATTGGACAAGGCAAAGGGGCCCTTTGATGGAGTAATGCCAAATAGAATGGAAGAAGATTCCATTTTGCATTTGGAAGAAGGAAGATCAGATTTATGTTTGGGTAAGCAATGGAGTTGTCATCTTGGTAAATGCTCATTGATTTCTCCTCATGCTTGGTTCCTTCATTATCTTGGTTGCAAAGCTTGTGCTATCACCAAGGTTGAGGTGAAGGGCACTCAATGGGGAAGAGAATTCTTCCAAGTAAATAATCATAACAAGTATCCATCATAGATATGGGATCCAAGTGAGCTCTACAAAGGTAACATTGCTAGTATGCCATGTTGGGCCAACATAAAGAAGGGGATAGGCAAGGGTTATCATGGTCCCAGAATCATAGTGACTGTTGTCTTTTGCATTTTCAGTTTGTTTCTCTTACAATTTTTTGTTTACATGGTGTGTCTTGGTCCTAGGAAGGTGTGTCAATCACACCCCAACACCATGAAGGTGGTTCAAGGATATATAAGTGGATTTCCAGCCACTATAGGGGAAAGAAGAAAGGGGAAAAGAAGTTGCTACAGCCATGACAAGAGCACCATGAACATATCTTTTGAATTCTAAAAGAGGGGGAGTTGCAAGGAAGAATCAAGGCATCAAGAAGGGATGCACTTTGTGATCATAGAGCTTGATAAGATGATCAAAATGGTGTTACTAAACACCCTTGTTTTTACTAACGTGTTTGTTCCTTGTGTAGGATCACTAGGGAAACCAATTGCAATGGCTACGAAGAATGCAAAGGGTGCTGTGATTTCCCCACATGACCAGCCATGGGGCATGGTAGAATCCACCCAACTTTGGGTTTGAAAAGCATTGTTGATTCTGAAAATTGTTGCATGTTGATTGGGAAAAGAATAGGAAATCGTGGTTGCATAAGCAGCCCCTAAATTGCTTTGAGAGACATCCTATACTGAGTTATGAAGGTGACTTTGCGAGTATGGATGTGGGATTGAGATCCCTCTTGGATGAGGCAAAGGCCCAAAGTATGGACAGCAAAGAGAAAGGTGAGTTTTTGAAGAAAATTTGGTCTCATCCTCAATAAGTTTTGAATTTGTGTGGTCAAATTCACTGCCTATTACCATCATAAAATACAATGTTGTTGACATACTACATCCAAGGAAAGGGTCTGAAAATACAAGTGCAGGGTCTGGCTTTTTATACTCAGAAATTTCTGAGTTGGTAAAAAAATGCCAGCCCCTTATTGGGGTCAGCGAAGTTGAAATTTGGGGCATGTTACAGGCCAAAGTGGGAAGGAGTAGTACACAAACCAAGTCTGAATTTTGCCACTCAGAAAATTCTGAGTTGATGCAAACACAGCAGATCATAAGGATACAAATTCTAGTTTTTTTGACTTGTTACAGCCTTTAACAAGTTCTGGAAATGCTCATGATTCGGGGCCCTTCTTTCATGGCAGAGGTTGGGAAAGCACGATTAAGGTGCAACACTCTTTCATTGATGAACTTGAATGTTTGTTAGACTTATTATGTGATGTATGCATGCTTGAAGATGCTGGCAAAGGGTAGCAAGTGGAAGAATGTATGACACACATGAGGAGATCCATGCATGATTGTGTGCATACCCATGACATTCCCCTACAAGGTATGCTTTCAAATTGTCTCAAGTTTGTTTCCTTTTTGCAAATGGGGGAAGGTTCGTCATGGCACATGGGAGGCTCCAAGGAATTCGGGAATGTTTGCCAAGATAATATGCACTCAATGGTTAAAGTTCCAATAGACATATTCATATGGGGCAGCAAGGTTACAAATTTCAATAATGATCCTTGTAGCAGCTCTAGGCCACCTAGCACACCTTGTGAGTGCATGATGATGTCTATTGAAGATATGTTTATGAAGAGTTCATTAAAACTCAACTTGGTAATGAATGGATTGATGTTTTGGAGTGATTGCATGGCTGTACTTCATGACCACAGCCCACATATCAGCGTGTACCTTCTTTTTGGTAATGTGATTTCTTCTTGGATGAAGGGACAAGTGTCCATGGCCTCACCATGGAAAATTCCAGCTCTTGAGAGGTCCGTTTTGAAGAGTTTGGGGCATAATTTGGGACATATTAACAGTTGTTTTGGGTTGCGTTGGGCAACCTATGTGTGGGGCAGCCATTGGTGTAAAAAAAGAATGAGGCTGGTGACTAATTTTGAGATTGGCTACAGCTTGTCCATGCGGGACAACAACAGGCATAGCAACAAGGAGAATTTAGAGATGGTTCTCCTTCTTTGGGTAACAATGACAGGTGGACATTGTGTAATAAAGAGTGTTGGGACACCTCCTTGGATCTTGCAAATGCTTGAGGACAAGCAATTTTGGGCGGGGAGGATTGTAATTGTTGACAATTCTTCCACAAGACAGATCGTCTCTTGCCATTAGAAAAATTCACATCTCCATCCAAGGAAGAAAGAATACATTGGGAAAGAATACATTGTTTTTTTTTTTTGTGAGGGCCTTTGCTACAACAGGAATTCCTTCGGACTTTTTGTCCGAAGGAATGGTTCATCAAAGAAGGCTTGTTTTCACATAGCTTTGGAAAAGTTCAAAAGACCGTCGCAAAATTTGGAAGGGACACTCAAGAAATACAAAGGAATGAGCCTTGTTATAAGTCCGTGGAATTGCAAGGGGTGTCTTTGAGAGGCAGAAAAGGACAAAACAAGAAACCCGAAGGGCAAGGCACCCTTCGGAAGGGTCATTTTCAAAAATCCCAAAGGGCACCTACCCTTCGGAAAGGCACACGTCAAATTCAGGAGAGTCATTTGCAAAAAACCGGGGTGCCCTACAAAAAGCCCGGGTGCCCTACAATTTTTTCGAAAAGGGCACAGACAAAGGACAGAAGCCCTTGCGGAGGGCACTTGGTCGGTGCCTAGACCTTTGCGCATTTTCCGAAGGGCATTTTGGAGGTAAAGGTAAAGACAAGAGACAAAGGATTAATTCCTTCGGGCTTTTTGTCTAAAGGAATTCCTTCAGACAAAAAGTCCGAAGAAATTCAGAGTAATTGCAAGGAAGACAAATCCGTGGAATGCAAACCCAACAAGGTAAAGGCGAAGATAAAAATAAATACCTTCAGACTTTTTGTCCGAAGGAATTCCTTCGGACAAAAAGTCAGAAGAAATTCAGAGAGGTTCGCCAAAAGACAAAAAAACCTGACAAAGGACAGTTCAAGCAAAGAAAATAACAAACGAATATATCCTTCGGGAAAAATTCTGAAGGAATTCCTTCAGACTTTTTGTCCGAAGGAATACTTCGGAGGATAAATAGAGACAAGGACAATTCAAGCAGACAATTTGTCCGAAGGAAATCATTCGGAGGGAAAGTCCAAAGACAGGCAAGGCCCGAATTAGATAAGCCGAAATAAATAAAGGTCGAAGGAAAGGTGGGGAGCCATAAGTCCAAAGGATTCCTTCAAAAAAATTGCCACAAGAAAGTCCGAAGATAGGCCCGAGGAAATAAACCCGAGGCAAATGCAGTCAAGAGCAAAAGATCCGAAGGAGATGAGAACCAAAAGCATAAGTTCCAAAGGAAATAAATCCGAAGACAAAAAAGTCCACAGCCAAAAATCCGAAAGAATTAAGCTAAGGAGACAACAAGAAATCCGAAAGAAATGGAGGTTTGACTGTACAAAAAGGATAGAAAATAGATAATCCGATGGGAGAGTGGACTAACAAAATATCCGAAGAAAATCGAAGACCAAAGATAAGTCCGCAGAAATAAACCCAAAAGCAATGCACGCATAGAAAGAGAAACAGAAAATAGATAGACAAGAAATAAATTCAACTTGAATTTATCTCACTCAGCAAGGAGTTTTCCATGCAAGCACTTTCATCATCTCAAGCTCATAATGTTCCAACAGCTCAACCGGAGTTCCAAATTCGAACGTCGAGTTGACTGTTCTAGATTTAGAGTTGACTAATTGTTAAAAGCCGCATTTACTAGGAGTTTTCCATGCAAAGGAGATGATCTCTTCGTCCAACTCAGCTTATCAAACGGTCAACTCAGCATAGCAAACAGTCAACTCAGCCTTTCAAACGTTCCAACTCAGCTTCCAACGGATCAAGTCAGAGTTCTAAAATTGACATTGGTGTTGGATTTCATGCATGATATTATCATCTCAAGCTTTCAAACGTTCCAGAAACTCACGTAGAGTTCTAAAATTGACATTGGCATGGATTTCCATGCAAAGAGAGGTGGGCGGTTCAATAAACAAAAGACAAGTTCACTTCCTCAAGCGCAAGGAGCTTCATGCAAAGACAAAGGGAAAACATATTTTATTGAAAGGGCAAGTCAGCCTTGAGTTAATCTAAGTTGATCCTTCTCTTCAATTTTTCAAGGCCAATCTTTGGCTTTTGTAATTCTCTAAAAGATGGCTTTCAGCCTTAATTAAAAATTATCCCTCTCTTGGCTAGACCAGACTCTGCCATTGGTGAGTTGTGTAACCTCTTCAATCAATAGAAGGATTGTACTTTCAGATTTAAAGTGCTGGCATAGTGTATATTCATTCAATAATTTGCATGTGGTAGATTTCTCTCCCTTCCCAAATTCTGATTCGTACCTAGTCGCTAGCTTACCGTATTATGCAGGTCATGTTAAGTGTTCTTTATGTCTTTTGCTGACGCTGTAAGTGGATGTTAGGTGGCTGTAAAGTGTTTTGTATCAGACCTCTCTCCATCGTTTTCCCTCATGTTTTGGTCATTGGATCGAACCTTCTCACGAAATACTTATGCATAGTGGTCGATTGAAATCAAAGGTCTTCCTTTTCCCTTGTTTGTTCAGTGTTCAAGTTTCCAAGTAGAGCGGATCAATCTTTTGGTGTATAACCTTTATTAGGTAGGATTTCCCCTTAAAGTTTCCTTCTCCCTTTTCCATGGTAGTCAGCAACTCAGAGTAGAGATCCTCATTGATACATCTTACAGGAACCAACCTTCTCTAGAGGTTCTTCTCACCATTGAGGCACCCACCCTCGTGAGAAGATCCCATTGTTTCAACCGGAAAGAGGATTGGCCATTTCATGCACGTCTTCGATTCAGGGCGCAGCTCCAGGTTGACAACAGTAATGTCCCCTTTTTTGGTCTAAGGCCTTGGGCATGCCCCCCAGCGTATTTTTTGGTGTTTCCCCTAGGCTAAGGGAAAGAGAGGAAAGAAGCACATAATACCCTCTTTGAAAGGTAAAAGTGAAGGGGTCGTTTAAGTTGTTCTATTTTATGCATTCAGGAGGGCCCTTTTGTGCCTTAAAGGACATAAAGTGCCTTTACTTGGGTTTTAAAAGCTAACCGACCTTTATGTACTCAACTCTACCTTCATTACTTAAAAGGGTGAGTATATAAAGGGAGTTTGGAATTCATTGGAAGGGTATGAATGTTTTGATAATGAATCTTATAACTAAGCATGTAAAGCTTGGTAATGAGGCTTGAAGACGAAAACCTTCAAGACTCAAAGGGTTGAAGACGGAAACCTTCAATCTTGAATTGGCAACACTATTTTAGGTGTCGTACTTGCACTTAAAATTCTGATTTTGCAGTGATAAGCTCTCTCCAAGGGCAGCAAACCACTTGGGCAAGTTGACAAGGGTTTGGAAGTCTATTAGTGGTGGTTTGGAGGTTATCCCTTGGGTGACAAATTGCATGGAGGTTTGATGACCCCTCTTTGAGGGCTGCTCTACAAGGAAACCCTCTTCTAAGGTTTGGTTATTAATTTTGATTTATTGTTGATTTATTTCAAGTTGGGCGATTGGGTTTGGAAGGATTATAAGGCCTTTTGAGTGGCCAAAGTATGCCCTAATTTGATAATAATAATTCTGAAATTATTATTATATTTTTCTAATGTTTATCACATTGATTTGAGGTCATTTTGATGTCAATTGTGGTACATTTAATTCTGAATTGAGCATTTCCAGATTTTCATCTAGGACATTGACTACATACTTTCAGGGTTTGGACTCGATCTCGGGTGACTTCCACCCAACAAAAAATTCTGATTTGTATTTCATTTGAAAGCTTATATTTTTAGCTTCAATTTGAGCCATTATTCAGTTGGAGATCTTCCGTTTTGAGGGAAATATTGAATTTCTTCATATTCAACAAATTCTGGAAACACTAATTATTTTAAATTCTGAATTTCATTTCTTTTATGAAATTTGATTGGGATAATTATTTACAAAAATCTGAAAGTGGTTTCATGCCTTTTGGTTGGATCAAAGTCATTTTATGATTAAAAAACCTAGGCACTAGGGTTAAGGCAGCAAACATAATTTTTGGCATTCATTTCCATAATTATGGCATTGATTTTCAAAGTTCTTGTGTTGAATATTGTGCATTTTCAGAATTAATTATTTGGATTTGTGGAAAACCCTTGTTTTGGTCATTTGTCCCAATTTGGGGACATTACACAGAAGGAACGACATTGGATAGCCCCCCCCATTTGGGTATGGGAAGTTGAACACATGGAAACTCATGAGGTAATCCGGGATAGGCTAGTATTGGAGGTATTGGCAGAACATCAGATGGATTTGTAGCCTTCCTTTTTGTTGAAAAGGTGGGATGTATTACCAATAATTTTGCGAAAATCAAAGCTATTTACGAAGGGATGCAAGAAGCTTCAAAAATTGGGTAGAAAAAATTGTAAATTGAATATGATTCAAAGGTTATAGTGGGCTTGTTATCTGATCCAACAGGAGATCTTAGCAAAAATTGGCAAATAGCTAGAGAAATTGAGAATTTTCGTAGTCTGCAGGAAAAGTTTCAGGAGGTTAATTTCTGCCATGTTCCTAGAGAAAGAAATAAAGTGTCAGATGGATTGGCCAATTGGGCGCTGGACAATCACAACCTTATTGGTTATGGATTGTCACCTTTCTGGTGGTCGAGCAAGTTGCAAGAAGACTTGAGAAAGATTCTTGATTTGGAATTGTATCAATGAGTGATCATAGGGTCTCTTTTATGTTTACTACCCAGGCTTGGACTATTAGTTTCCAAGTGTGGCATATTAGAATATGTATTCTTTGAATCCAATATAATATAATCTTGGTAGCCTTTTTTTCTTTTTTCTTTTTTTTTCTTTTTTTTTTTTTTTTTGTTATAAATCTCAAATATGACAAATTACAATATCAATATAGTTATTAGTTAGAACCCAAATCAATACTATTGGTGTCGCTGAAATTGCTTCTACCACCCATGACCACCATGGCAAGGTTTTTGATCTTGCCTCTAGGTAAATGATAGCATCACAATTCATTTATGTTGAGTGGGCTATTGGAGAAAATGTGGGGGCCAAAGAAGAAAAACTCCACTTCACATCTTAACTCACACCACCCTTTACATCAAAGGTAAGTAGAACTAGCCGACCTAAAAATGCTCTTGGTTGATGGTCAGTGTTGCTTCATGCCTCTGGAAGACCCGACATATTTCCCAACACGACCTATGTTGGTAATGCAAGATTAAAGATTGTGACTCTCTCTAGGCGAGGGAATAAGATGGAAACACATTCTCTCGTCATTGTGATGCTTCCTTTCCATTTTAATGTTTTTAGTGTGACTTTAGAACCTTAAATAACACCCATAAATAGAAAGTTGAGGACGTCTCAACTCTCCCACCTTAACTGCTCCTGACAAGGAGTGAGTGGTAGTTATCTACCCAAATGAGGAAAGATTTCATATTGCCTCCAAAGACTAAAGTTTCAACTCAACTTTCCACCATCCAAAATTGAAAACACCTTTCCTTCTGACAAAAACACCTCATAATCTCGAGCCCTATAGAAAAGTGATTCATACTTGAGCAAATCATGATAAGTTTTTCGCCATGCACTTTAGTCCATAAATAGAGTAGACCACTGAAATATGATCTTGAGAGTCCAACTAAAATTCACCAAATGATTTCAAATAATTAGAAAGGATTTGGTTTTACATCCACAAAAAAAAATGCATTTTTTAGTTTTCGCCACAATCACGAAGGCCAATTTTGTGGGATTCACCACCCTAATGAATCTCATTCCTAAAAAATTCACCACTCGATCTATAACTTTTTTTTGCGGGTTTCTTGACATTTTTTTTTGTATTAAAGTAATGGGTATTTATAAGGGAAGTGATTCAACCCATTAATCATTCATTTAGTTATTCTACTCTTTGGATGTAATGTCCCCTTTTGGGCCAAGTTAAAGAAATCCGATTTTTATTGTAAACCCTTACAACAGAAAATTAAAATGATGGAAATTAATGCTAAACCCTTAGAAAATACCAAAAATAATTAGATAATTGCAGCCATAAATTAAACATTGAAAAACAGTAATTTTATTCAATTTATCCCATTCAAACCCTAGGATGGTTAAACAATGAAATTTTAAAATTGAAACCCTCACAATCTGATTTTTCCTGCCACAGACTGGTAGTACAACACTACAACTATGATGAAGATTGGCAATCTCCCTAGAATCCTTCAGCAAAACCAGTCGCAGCAATCTATAGTAGATATCGCAGCGTTTACCAAGGCACGACAACCTTTCGTACAACCAAAAACCCTAATTTGCTAATCCGCAAACCCTCAAACAATTTTGAAAATTGATAGCTCCTTGCAGCCAGCAAAAATCTGAATATTACTTGTTTTATCTGCACAATTGTGATCCACAGATAGAATCACCTCAATGGGTAAGAGAGTTTTCGTCCTCAAACCTAAATTCGAATGGTGGGAGGTTTTGTCCTCACAACTCATATGAACTATAAAAGTTTTCGTTCTTATGTTGAAAACCGATGAACGAGAAAGCTCAATCAATTGAGAAAATATATTGATCATAAACTTGAATGGATAAAAATAAGAAAAAACTCTCAATATATAGACCCAATTGTCACTTTTAGGGTTAGGGTTACACTTTTAGGTTTTACCCTTTTCTTTTATTTTCACTTTTTCATTTTCTCACATTTTTCCCCAAAATATAATTCAAAGTGACTTAAGAACCTTTTAAAATAATCACTTTGTACCCCATGCCTAGCGTACTTTATAAAATCAATTTAGGCCCTCTTTTAAAAAAACTTTAATGGACTTGAACTTTTAATAATTAAATGATATTAAGCTATCCTTTTAATAAAGTGAATCACTAGAACAACTTAAAATATTATTTTTATTATTTTCTTAGCTTATTTGAAAAAGGCGACATGACAGCGTATTTGAAAAAGGGGACATGACAGTCCACCCTTCCCAAAGATTGTTTGTCCTCAAACAATTGCAAGCTCCACTACTCTAACTTACCCCAACTGACCAACTCTGTAATCCTTAGATCCCAATTCATCCTTGGAAACTTGCAATTCTACGTTCTAAATTCCTCGTGTGATGCAGTATGTTCATTTGACTGCATAACTGTAGCTGTCGTTGAAAACTCCATACATCCATCTAGGAGACCAACAACATTATAGGCCAAGGATGAAGAATCAATACAAACATTTGCTTCGTATTTGATCAAGAATAATTTGAATGTATTGATAAGTGCATTTGCTTCTTTACCTAAATCAATGACATCTTTATCAAATAAGTGCTCTTGCAATCCATTGATAAATGTAAATTGCCCTGAATCTTGAATGTGATATATGCCTCTATCCAAAGGTGCTCTGAGTCCTAACATTAAAGCATGAAATTCTACAAGTACCTTCACCATTGTACCTCCTAAAATATGATGCAAATCAGACTGCACATCGGCTGGAAAAAAGTTACAACAGTCACAATCCACTTGGAATTTCACTCAAATCAAAACTATGGTCGCTGACATGTTTGTTCCCTTCAGCTGAGACCATCTTCCCACATCATCCAGTGATAAGACCCCCTTAAAATGTGCAAACTTGCAGCTGTTCATGACTGATAACAGCAGCTCATGATCTAGACTGACATCATTTGAAGCCTCAGTAAAATGTAGAGCTCTCATCCATGGATTTTAGTTTCACACCTAAACCCATGATGTAGGAATCATTGCATAACTTGTGTCCACTCCAAGTGCGGAACTATGAATTCTGAACATTGAATTGTTGAATGGTGAAGCCATTTTGTAATATCCCAACCTTTGTGGATTCTCCTTTACACAACCAAGGGTGACTAACCTGTATGTAGCTTGGGCTGTAATCAAAGTGTTTATCTTCCATTGTTGCATTAGAAATTGTTGAGATATCCTCAACACCTTCATCCAAACAATGGGCTGCCCACGTTTTATGAAAAGCTCTCTCCAAGGTAAGGTTAAGTTGTTGAATCCTCTTAGTACATGGGATGGCGAAGCCATCAGCTACAGTCACATTAAAGCTTTAGCCTTTTCGTACTTCAAAAAATCACCCCGATCCCATAAGCAAAAACAATTTTGAACTTGAATCAAAGATTCTATATGCCCTATGTTGCAAGTTGTATCCTTGACCCTATCACCATTTTTAGAATGCTTTTCATGATGACAAGAATCTTGTAATGGCATAGTATGAAGCAACAAATCTGATATATGACCATCCTTTTCATACATTTTCTAGTATATGTTTAGATCTACATATGGATTCTAATTCTAAGTGTGTACAATGTTGTAATGAAATATCTCACGAGGAGCTATGACATTCCCATCAATGTGATTATCATCTTCTAAAGATTCTCCTGTGTGTATCTGGAAAAAGTGAACATGCTTGGAACTTGATTCCAAATGTGTGATGTGTTGATCTTCTATGTCCTTCTACAATCCTGGGAGCAAATGTCTAAACACCACAATACACTTATTCTAAAAAAATTGAATATCAACATGATGTGTACCTTTCTCATGTCTAGAAATATCTTCGAGATCCCATATTAGGATTCATAGGCAGCTTTGTGATTTATCTTCTTGACTTTTGACTACAACTATCGGATCATGATGATGCAAACACAACCAGTTACATAAATACATCTCATTATATATGGAGAATATCATGCTAGTGTTGAATGGTATATTAGCAAATAAATCAAAATCAGTATAAAAAAAGAAAATTGTTGCTGCCCTATCTAGCATACCATGGACCTTGTATAAAAGACAGTGATTTGCCAACTTATCACCAATCACCAGGTCAAATATTATGACACATTCATTTGCAAATATGACTATTGTTCAGGCAATTGCACTCTCTATCCAAACATCAAATTTGAATCCAACCAAGATGGTATACGTATGAATCTACTTACCTTGTAATTGAGTTGTTCCATTGTCACTTACCTTGAGAGCACTATCAGATGTGAGGTGACATGTCTTTGAACCTCGCATTTGACTTATGAGTCTTAGGGTCCATTATAATTATTCTGAGCATATCTTGTAATCCATGATACTTCCTCTTTAAAAATAGATGACTTGAATGCTTCCTTTGGCTCCTCCAAAAGGCACACACATGTATTTGTGGACCAATTAGAAATCTGATTTTTATTTAGTCTTACTAACACAATTCTATTTGGCCTTTGGGATAAGGACGGAGTAGAGGATCAATCAACCAAACTTGCAAAACAACAATTGATTGTTCGGGCATACCTTTCTGTGGTTCCCATGCATGAACCATACCTTGTTGATACTGAATGTTTTGATGTTGCAGCTGCTGATCTGTGGCTTGTAGCTGAGATATTTGACCCTTATGCCCCAACCACTGAATCCTATTGTCATAATATTTTCCTTATGCTTATCTGAGGTCAATTCTGATTTTTTTCTTATCCATTTGTATGGGATAATGAAATTATCAACAACAATAATATTGAAATCATAAATTCTATCCTTTATAGATCTCAAAATATCATTTGGATTCCATACCATTATGCAAAATGTATTTTGAGCCAACAGACTATCTTCATTCTTTTACCCTTCTTAGAATGATGGCATACCTAAAGTAGATCTGTGTTATAATTCCCATATCTTGAAGTGAAATTATAAAAGTGCTTACCCTCTTTCATTGAAGTAAGAGCTTTCGAGAGATTATTCTGAAATTCTAAAATTCAGAAATTTAGTCTTATATGGTAGTGGCTCACTCTTCAAAAGATTGTTGGGTAGCTCATGGATTGGCACATCTATTTCTATCTTCTGCTCTTTGCATTCAGCTAGTGATGCCTTGTCCTCCTTGATTTACTTTTTTTCAATTTCTTGCAACTCTGATTTTTCGTCATATAAATCGTTGTTTGTTAATGCTTCTAAAGTCTTGGCTATTTCTTCAATTGCCTCTATGTATGTCATTTCAGTTTCATGACATTCGTTGATTGTGACCATATCCATGTGACCTAAATCTATAGCATAAATATTAGTGAAGCCAAATTCCACCATTACAATTGGAGAATTTTTTCTTTTAATTTTCTGTAGGTGTTCTTTTGCTTGAGTGGCTATCAACTTAGCTTCTTTAGCTCTTCTTAGCCATTCATCACACATTTTATGGGTCCTCATTAAATCCTCTGCACTTGTCTACAATGTGGTTAGTTTCATTTCAACCACATTCTATGGTTCATTTTCAAATAAGATCTCATTACCTTTGATTTGCATGTTGAATTCCTTTTGCTCCTTTATAGATTTTTTAGGCTCAAATTTTGACTTTTCCATCTTTATTTCTATCCATGTCTTTAGATCCTTTTGATATTCTTGCATAGCTTACAACATCTCTAACATGGATTCTTGCACTATCATCATGATTCATAGGCTGCAAAATCACAACTTTGATACCATTGGAATGTCCCCTTTAGGGCCAAATTAAATAAATTTGATTTTTGTTGCAAACCTTACAACATAAAATTAAAATGATGGAAATTACTGCTAACCCTTAGAAAATATAGAATTTTTATAAATAATTGCAGCCATAAAATAAACTTTGAAAAAACAGTAATTTCATTCAATGTATCTCGCTCAAACCCTAGGATGTTGTAACAATGAAATTCTAAAACTGAAACCCTCACAATTTGATTTCTCTTGTCGTAGAGTGTCTGTAAAATAGTGGTGTTACAGTTGTGATGAAGATCGGCAATCTCCTTAGAATCCTTTGCCAAAACCAATCGCAACAGTCCCAAGAGCTATGCAGCAGTCTATAGCAGGTATGGCAGCCTTTACTAGGGTACGACAGTCTTTCATACAACCGAAAACCCTAATTTGTTGATTTGCAAACCCTCAAACAATTCTGAAAATTGATAGCTCCTTGCAACCAACTGAAATCTGAATATTACTTGTTTTATCTGCAAAACTGTGATCCCTGTAAGGAATCACCTCAATGGGTAAGAGGGTTTTTGTCCTCAAACCTAAATCCGAATGGTGAGGGTTTTCGTCCTCACAACTTGTACCAACTATAAATGTTTTTGTTCTTATGTTGAAAACCAATGAACTGGAAGGCCCAATCAATTGAGAAAATATATCGATCATAAACTTAAATGGATACAAATGAGAGAAAACTCTCAATATATAGACTCAATTGTCACTTTTAGAGTTGGGGTTACACTTTTAGTTTTTACCCTTTTTTTTATTCACTTTTCTCTTTTCTCACGTTTTTCCCCAAAATATAATTCAAAGTGACATAGGAACCTTTTTAAAATAATATCACTTTGTACCTCATGCTTAGCATCACTTTATAACATCACTTTAGGCCCCTTTTAAAAACACTTTAGTGGACTTGAACTTTTAATAATAAAATAAAATTAAGTTGTCTTTTTAATAAAGTAAGTCACTGGAACAACTTAAAATATTATTTTTATTATTTCCTTAGCTTATTCGAAAAAGGGGGCATGACATTGGATACAATGTGATATACTGGAATCTTATAGATTCCTCACTGCAATTCTTTTGTGTTCTTGTTCTACATTGCAAGTGATGAATATTCTTTACATGTTATTTGTGGAATATTGCACTTGACTCTAAGATTATCCCAGAGCCTATGGTTTAGGAGTTGGAAGAGATCACAATTCAGCATATAGGTGGTTTAAGGGACTTGTTGAAGATAAATTTGCAAAAGGTGGTTCTAGGGTTATTTTGGAGAAAAAATTCAAAAAAACTAGTCGAACTTGTCGAGGGTCATTCGCTTCACACAGGGGTCAAATTGAAGCGATTTTATCCGATTGGAAAGTAGACTCGATCTTTCTGTCAAGCGGTTACCATCCAATCTCTAAGTAGCATTGAGGAAGTTGTGACTAGTCAAAGTTGGCACTATAGAATTAGGGCTAATTTTATGCGATATTTTGGAAAAATCAGCACAACTTTGAAATATTTTTTTGCTAGCACAGGGGATTGATTGAGGAAGTTTTTTCTCCTAGCACAGGTGTTGGATTGAGGCAATTATGGTGTCATAGGAAACTGTACTTCTAAATCTTTCTGACATGGGAAAATCAAATTTTGGGCATTATTAAGAGAGCAAGAGATCAAGGAAAACATGCCAATTGTTTTGCCCTGGGAAATACCAAATCTAGGGCTTATGGCAAGATCTTGAAAGAATCTATTGGATTTGCAAACCGATGAGGATTCATGAAAATTTGTTTGGTGGAGGATTGGACATCATCATCATGCTTTGTGGTTCAAAGCACAACTATAAAGTCTTTTTTTTCTTGTTAAGCTCAAATTAGGGTTTTTCATAAAATCGCTATAAATCAGCTACGAGTATTTCTTTTGAAAGAAATTTATCTTTGCAAAAAGCATGCAAAATTTTAGGATATGTTTAATTTTGCACTTTTTCCAAATCTGAGATTTGACACTTCAAAAGAATTGGTCGAACCTTTGGAACTCTAAGGTTTTGACAATGAATTGCAAAAAAAAAAAAACATAAAGTATTTTTCTGATTTTTCTGCAGATCTAGTGATGGTTTGTCATATGAGTAATTTTTCACCCAATTTGGTGATCGGATGCATTTTTTGGGTTTCTCTCTCCTAAGACAACCATTAAAATCACATATTTTCATTGCTTTTCCATCTTTTTGGAGGCAACTTTCAGAAATAACTTTGAATACATTAAATATTAGAAAATTGGTATTTGAATATAAGTTTGCTTTGGAAAGTGCTGAGGGATCTTAAAATGCTGAAAATTCAGGTTTTTTTGGATGATTTTGTGCTTGAATTGTAAGATTCTCATGGTAGTTCTGTTTAAAATTCAGTTTCTTGGGTATACATGGCTAGTGCATTTGGAGATGTAGATAGCTAGCACTTGTGAGTCATGGAGATGTTAGAAGACCTCTTCCGAAGGCATCTTGCTAAAGTTTTGACTCTTGTGAGGCTAAATTAAAAGGAATGGGCAGCTGTGAGAATTGGCTTTCATAATAAGATTCTTGTGGATGATTGTTAAAGGAACATATAAAGTTCCTTCTAAAAGAATGGATCTTATAGATTACAAGAATTACATAGCCTTTTAGAGATTGCAAGAATTGCATGGCAACAGCCTATGGGCTCATTATTTGACATATTGACATTTGTCGTCATCGTCACATTTCTGATTTGAAGAACCCAGCAGAAATTTGGGAGAGACTTGAGGATATATTTGAGAATGGAGTTTTATATTACAATGGAGATGATGGTGAGGAGTCTAGTGAGGAGAATAAGCTGCTGAGGACACAATCTAAGGCTTTTGCAGGAGATTGTTCAAGCAAATGTTTTTCATGTTGATTCTAATGATGAAGAGACTTCCATTTCAGCTGATTTTGATATTTTGGATGCCTCTACTTCATCTAATGTTAATGTTGTGGATGCTTCTACTTCTGCTGACTTTGATGGTGTGGATGCTTCTACTTCTAATAAACCTGATGTTGTATATACTTCAACTCCTACCCATGATTGTCTAGATACTGATATTGATTCTTATCATATTATTGGTGTTTGCATGCTTCTCATTATGATAGTCCTTCTATTGATCATGTTGATACTTCCATTGACGGTGGGCATGATGCTTCCCATATTGTTCATAATCATTTGGTTACTAACGATGGGAATACTTATCCTAAGATTAGTGCATTTAAGCAGCATACAAAAGACAATGGCTCCAAGTCGCTTCCTCACATGGGATACATAATGGAGGACATTATAAGCATGGGCAAGGGATTGTAAAATTCTCTTGAGGTGGCATTCAGTAATGGGATGACGTGGCTATACAAAGAATGATAAGAAGGAAAAATAAGATGCATTGCTAATGGATTCCCCTAAGAAAGGAATCAAAGTCATCATCTGCCTCCCATTACAGCAGCAAGGATGAGAACAAGAAGATGAAGACATGTCACTATGATCGCAAAGTAGGACACTGAGAAATTTATTCAAAAAGCAAAGAGACGAGAAGTGGTTGAAGCATGAGATATTCCCATGAAAAAGGAACATTTTAGGCCTTATGATCCATTCATGGAAAGGAGGCACTATAGGCCTCATTCATCATTTGGAGGAGATCAAACGCATTCTTCACCTCAATACAAGACATGTGGAGCAATTGTAGGATATCAGAGGTATGATAGATATACATCACATTATGATCACCATATATTAAAATGTGGTAGTTGCTTTGATTGGAGGAAGCCAAGACAGAGGAATAATGGACAAATATGTCCTTGGCTAAGCGATAGCATGAGGAGAGCACACATAGAGCCATTTGGCTCTCACTATTGAATCTTCCTTTTTGGACATAGAAATGATGTGAGGCCACACTATGGATGATTAGGAGACCATGGATTTGCATACGGTATACCTTTTGATGAGGTGAGTACATTGGCTTGGATGGCCATGTTCGTATTCTTTGGGGCCATATGTTTGCCTTTTGGGGATCATCCTATGCTACATGATGGAGAATTTACACAAGTGGGGTGTTTTCCGTAGTGCATCAAATTATACAAAATAATTTTGGGATTTGAATGTATAGTTTCGAGTCAATTTACATTAAACCATATTTCATGAGTAGTGGTTCACAAGAACCCATCTCTCATGGGCGTGAATGAAGTGTCGCACCCCTAATCTACCCTGAATTTCCTAACTTCTAGTGTCTTGACATTTTGTCAAACACTCGTCATGCGACTTCTGATTTTTGAATCTCTGAATTCTGAGTTTGATATTTAATGTTTGTGGGGATATGAAATGGTCTTGATTGCAATATTCATATGCCAAATGAAAAAGAATATAACCAACAAATAAACATTGCAATATCATACCAAAATAAGCTTTATTTCTCACTAAACTTAGGTTTGATTACAAAAACTCAAGTCTGATATAGACTTAACCATACTGTAACAGCACTATTAAACCCAATACATATGAAAGATTGAATACCCAATATGCCAATAACATAACCGTCCAATGCCACCATGAAAATACAATGTATGAAAGCTGATATGAGCTGATAACAATGGTAGAAGACTGAAACAAAATGTGAAATATGCAGCTACAGGTCTGATCATTGATATGGGGGTGTTGGAATATCACGCCATTTTTTTAGCACAACAGAAAGGAACAGCAACAAATAGGAAAGGATGACGTTGAAGTTAGAAGTTGAATCACTGTAGCACAAGTACAGTAGCGGTGCTATTCACATCACTGTTGCAGATAGTGCTAGCAACAAGAGAATGATCTTCAACACTATTCCTATCAACAATCGGTGATCTCTTCAAACCCTTCACATTTATTGATGATAAAATCCTTTTAAATGCTTTGTATGAATCTCATGTGCCAAAGAGAGTAGGCACAAACAGCAACAATGATATTCTATAATATTAATCTTCAATTACTTCTGATCTGCAAATGATTGATCTTCAAACCCTTATAAACTTCTAATAATAATCTTCCAATAAGCTCAAATGTGACTTCTGAGATAAAGCTACCAGTAACTGCAACCCTTGGGTGATCTTGCACACCTGTAGGAAGCACATTCGAAGAGAGGCTACGTTCTCCAAGATTGAAATTGCAGCAAAACCCTAGGTTTCACCACCAAAGCCAAAGCACAAAGCCAAGTTGAGAGAAATAGACAAGAATGAATCCAAACCCTTTTCCAAAAAACCTTTATATATTATTCAATTTGTATTTGGCTTCATCTCATTTAATTTCATTTACTTTTCCCTCCATTTAGTGCACAACCAAATAATATAAAGTATATTTTAATAATCACTTATATCTCTCTTTAAATTGGCACTTTATATTATCCCTCAAGTGCCCATAATATGGACTTTATAATCATTAAATAACCCTTTTAATAATAAAGTCTAATGACATTTAATGATGTGCACTTTTTAATTATTATTAAAGCTTTACTTTAATAATAATTAAAACTCCATAAATAAACGTCATTCATCAATTTTGACTTCGCCACCGGCTTACCCACTGCACACTCTGTCCAGCTGGATACCTTACTAAAAATAGTAAGGCGGGTCTCTAACATCCAACTGACTTCCTATAAATAGTAGTGTTTACAAATAAAGCCAAAAACCCCTGAAGAACAATGCCTCAGAACATACCAAAGATCTGGAGGTGAAAACACTGCCAACTGGAGAGCCACGTAACTCCACAACAGGGTCCCCTAAACACCATTATTAGCCTACGAGGACCCGATAATAGGCTAAATTATCAAACTCTGATGCATGCTCAAAATAGGGACATTACAGTCCGCCCTCCCCGAAATTGTTTGTCCTCAAGCAATCACAACTGAAGAAATAACATCATTCCATCAAAGGCCCAAGGGAAGAACTATAGAATGACCCACATGTCACGAAATAAATCTTGTAGCCCCAGCATAAACACAACTGGGCAAAATATCCCTGGATCCCAAACCCAAAATGGAAGTCTATCATGCATACCACTCGCTAACTTCCGCTACATTAATCTGATATCAACTTCATCATGCCGGGAGTGGTGAAGCAACCCAATGGGACCCATACAAACCACAGTGGCAATCCTGTCACCACCTGGATCCCAATACAACTGAAACTCACATACATCCGTCATATGGAGATAAGAATATCTAGAAGTGTATGCAACACATCTCTCTCCATCCTGTGACTCAATAGGTTGTCGATCAAAATTAGCTAAATGGGATGAAAAGACTGATTTGCTTCCAGGAGAGAGAAACAAATCAACATGAAAACCAATCTCCCCACTAGATGATACTCTGCATATCTCCTATGAAGAAGATAGAGTAGCGTCGTGATCTGTCACACAACTCTTGAGAAAATCCACTACTACATCACAAGAGCTATCAATCCCCTGCTCTGTATCACCTGTAATGGGACTATCCTCAAGAACCCCCGGTGCAACATATGGTTCCCTGTTAATCTCATCCAACACACTCATCCCATCTATGTCACCTACACCTATAAGTGAAATGGTTGTTGCCACATCCTCACTACAACCATTACCACAACCTATGGATGTATGATCATCACCAACCGCTGCCATAGAAATCTGAACTGTATCTGAAGATGGTGAAAACTGTGCCAAGCTCAACTCCACGATAAGCTCATCTATCCATGACTATGACTCTTGAAGGGCAAATTGAGTGCTCTTCAAAGAGTTCATAGTCACCTCAAGCTCATGGGTGAGCTCATCAACCTCTTCTTTTCCTTTTAGAGCATTATAACAAATTCCATCCCACTTGAGAAGATAATCTCTATCAGCGAGTAACTGTAGGTAATTTTGTTTAATTATTCCAATTGCTTCTCGAAGTGCATAAAACTCTGCAAAGGAAAGTCCACTATCAAAGTGTTCATCTGTCACGGGAGTACTCCAACCATAAGTTGCCAACATTTGACGAGCAACATCAAAATACTCTATGGCTATAGCAATCATACTATCATTAACCTTCAATTGCCCTACCAAATGATGACACCCCTGTGACAAATCATCTCTATACAAATTTACTGATTTATAATCAGCACTATGATAAGAAGCTGAATCATCATCACTCATTGTCTGGTAACCATCATTATGTGTACCTTCAACTTTGCACACATCATCAACTAAGGTACTACTGTTATGTACCTCATGGGATGGCTCAAATGGCAAGGTAGAAGCTACTGATGTGACAATATCATTGCACACTTCTTCCAAAGTAGTTGCATGTTCATCCAAAGAGCTATCCTGGGACCAATCACCATTAAGTAAATTTTCGGATTTATTTTCCAAGGTCTGATTTGCAAAATCAGACTTGTTATGGCATGAATCCTCAAGACACAATGCATCAGTAATACCCAAATCTTGAGTATTTGCATTAGATAATCCCACGCAACCATCATCCTCATGTGTAATGGCTGTAAACTCATGCTGATGTAAAGAAAACTCGCTGCTGTCACAAAAATCAAAATTGTTATCAAGCCTGATAACAACTTCTTGAGCACTGTGAATAACATTCTGAAGTTCTGCCATACCACTATCATGATGTATGGTCTTCTCTTCATTTCCTTCCCTCTGCTCCTCAACGAACAAGTAGGGCCTTACCCTCACATTGTTCGAAAATGCCATGTAACGAATCATTCGCAGCTGGAGATAACTCATGTTCATGCCTATGGACAAATAGAAGTAATGACAAGATAGACTGAGAGATGTCATCACTGTCATTAATAATTGTAACCATGATATCTCTCATGTAGTCCTGGATAGATTTGTCAGGTTTCTCACTAATAGAATCCAAGAAGAGACGGAACAACTGCAAAGCAAGATCATTATAATCATAGTCAATCATGACAATGCACGATCTCACTTGTACCATCAACTCAAGAATTTTGGTCCTCCTTCCAAAGGTAGGACTACTAATATCATCTATCCCAACCAGACTGTCAACAATCAGCTACATTACTTCCCTCATTGTGATCACATCATAGGGAACCCGAGGAGCTGTGATTCTCATGATCTGACTCGTGCAATGGGCAACAGTGAATCTAATCTCACTGTCTCTGTCTCAAAAACTTATGCTCGCCAAATGAAGTTGCTGCTAGAGTCATGGCAATCTGTAGCAATGAAGGTGACTGTCCAACAAGACTTAAGTATTCTTCCAGTCTTCTCAAAATGCACAAAGTATCATGTCTAGATTGTTGTGAACTACCAAGTTTATTACCCTGTTCATAGAGCATTCTGGCCAACCACTTCCAATCCCCTGAGACTGTTTCTTTATCACTGCTTGAACTCATATTTAAACCTGGACTGGAAACTATAAAACTGAAGATGAAAGAGTGTTGGTCACTCAAATGTTGACTATGTGAGCTCAGTGAATATTTAATTTAAACCCAATGTAGGATGGCAAGAAATTGCTCTGATACCACTTTAGTGTCCCACCCCAAATCTGCCCTGAATTTCCTGACTGCTAGTGTCTTGACATTTTGGCAAACACTTGTCATGCAACTTCTGATTTTTGAATCTCTGAATTCTAATTTTAATTTCTGAGTTTGATATTTGATGTTTGTGGGGATATGAAATGGTCTTGATTGCAATATTCATATGCCAAATGAAAAGGAATATAACCAACAAATAAACATTGCAATATCATACCAAAATAAGCTTTATTTCTCACTAAACTTAGGTTTGATTACAAAAACTCAGGTCTGATATAGACTTAATCATACTGTAACAGCACTATTAAACCCAATACATATGAAAGATTGAATATCCAATATGCCAATAACATACTCGTTCAATGCCACCATGAAAATACAATGTATGAAAGCTCATATGAGCTGATAACAATGGTAGAAGACTGAAACAGAATGTGAAATATGTAGCTACAGGTTTGATCATTGATATGGGGGTGTTGGAATATCACGCCATTTTTTGAGCACAATAGAAAGGAATAGCAGCAAATAGGAAAGGATGACGTTGAAGTTAGTAGTTGAATCACTGTAGTGCAGGTACTGTAGCGGCACTATTCACGTCACTGTAGCAGATAGTGCTAGCAGCAAGAGAATGATCTTCAACACTTTTCCTATCGACAATCGGTGATCTCCTCTTCAAACCCTTCACATTTATTGATGATAAACTCCTTTTAAATGCTCTGTATGAATCCCATGTGCCAAAGAGAGTAGGCACAAACAACAATGATATTTTATAATATTAATCTTTAATTACTTATGATCTACAAATGATTGATCTTCAAACCCTTATAAACTTCTGATAATAATCCTCCAATAAGCTCAAATGTGACTTTTAAGATAAAGCCACTAGTAACTACAACCCTTGGGTGATCTTGCACACCTGTAGGAAGCACATTCAAAGAGAGGCTACGTTCTCCAAGATTTAAATTGCAGCAAAACCCTAGGTTTCACCTCCAAAGCCAAAGCACAAAGCCAAGTTGAGAGAAATAGACAAGAATGAATCCAAACCCTTTTCAAAAAAACCTTTATATAATATTCAATTTGTATTTGGCTTCATCTCATTTAATTTCATTTACTTTTCCCTCCATTTGGTGCACAACCAAATAATATAAAGTATATTTTAATAATCACTTATATCTCCCTTTAAATTGACACTTTATATTATCCCTCAAGTGGGTGCCCATAATATGCACTTTATAGTCATTAAATAACCCTTTTAATAATAAAGTCTAATAACATTTAATGATGTGCACTTTTTAATTATTATTAAAGCTTTAATAATAATTAAAACTCCATAGATAAACATCATTCATCAATTCTGCCTTTGCCACTGGCTTACCCATTGCACACTCTGTCCATCTGGATGCCTTACTAAAAATAGTAAGGTGGGTTTCTAACAACCAACTGACTTACTATAAATAGTAAGTGTATACAAATAAAGTCAGAAACCCCTGAATAACAATGCCTTAGAACATACCAAAGATCTGGAGGTGAAAACACTGCCAACTACCAACTGGAGAGCTTGGTAACTCCACAACAGGGTCCCCTAAACACCATTATCAGCCTACAAGGACACAGTAATAGGTTAAATCATCAAACTTTGATGCATGCTCAAAATAGGGACATTTCAATGAATGATCCACTTTGCACTCATTGCATCTAGGTGATGCTCACAAGGGAGAAGCACTAGAACTTCCCATAAGGTCACCTATCCCATTATTGCTTCCGCTCAAGAATGCTTAACAATGGAGTTTTCCCCCACAATCAAGCTTGATACCCCATTTGCAAAACCTTCAACAAGTGTTATGCCTTATAAACTATTCTTATGGAGCTTGCTAGCTCTTTCAATTTATACAAGTGGTCTTTTCCATAGTGCATCAAAGTATGTGGAATAATTTTGGGATTCAGCTACATAGTTTCAAGTCAATGTTTATTGACCCATATTTCACAAGTAGTGGTTCACATGTATGCATCTCTCATGAACATAAACGGTCCACTTAGCACTCATTGCATCTAGGTGATGATCACAATAGTGAAGCATTGGGACTTCCCAGGTGGTCACCCATCCCAATACTATTCCAACTCAAACACGCTTAACCATGGAGTTTTCCCCACAATCAAGCCCCACTTAGCTTGCTACCCCATTTTCAAAATCATTGGTAAATTTTGTGTCTTATGAATCATTCTTTATGAATTCCTTAGCTCTTTCAATTTATACAAGTAAAGTTTTTTGCAATGTATCAAATTATGTAAAATCATTTCAGGATTCAGTTCTATACCTTAGAGTCAATATACATTGATCCTCTCACCCAAACATGGATGATCCATGTCCACATATCTCAACATGCTGACAATAGGATTAGTAAAACTCAGCAAGTACTCCACATGTTCCCACCAAGCATCATCAAGAATCCACCCTTTCACTTTTGTGGCCCTCTCACTGTTTGCCTGCCTCCATACACCCCAAAGGTTGTTGATGACCATGCTACTCAATGCTTCACGCACCTTAACAAGTCGTCTCAAGACGATGGTATGTGAGGCAAATCGAGTCTCAGCAACCTAATACAATTATACAAAATTAAAACAAATAATTAATAAACTTAAAATTGTTCAAAAATAAAAAAACACTACAAATTACAAACTTATAAAATTAAATTAAGAGTTACCTTCAACAATTGTAATTTTGAGAAAGTCCTAAAGATGGCTTGGGACATGTGATGGTTAGTTATGAACATTTGGATCTCATTCGCCTCCTCATAGACTTGTTTGATCCAATCAATTTTTGTCCCCAACTTTTGCAACATAAGATTGAGGAAATGAACAGCACAAAGTGTCCAAAATATATGCCCGTACCTTGCCTCAACCAACATGCCTGCAGCCCTGCAATTTTTAGCATTGTCCGTTACAACTTGAACAACGTTTTGAGGCCCCACTGCCTCAATGGACTCTATCAAAATCTTAGCAATGAATTGTGCATCCTTCACTTGCCCCTCACAATCAACGGCCTTCAAAAACATTGCCCCTTTAGGGCTCACTGCAATCACATAATCAATGGCCTATTTGCCGTATCTTTCCATCCATCAGAAATGATGGACAAACCTGTTTCGATCCATGAATCCCTGATGGGCTGCAATGCATCTTCAATGTGTTTTCTTTCTTTTGTCAATAAGGTGGTGCACACTTTTTCATATCCTGGAGTGGTAAACCCTTTAGGGGCAGCATTGATAGATCTCACCATTTCCTGCCAGTATGGTGATCTAACAGTATTAAATGACAACCCACATGCGTAAATACAACGTGCGATACTCTGCTCTGCTATTTCTCTGGATTCATTTTGGAATGCCCTCTCCAATGGCCCTGTATCTTTTGTTCTCTTGCAACCAAGAGGTGAATCCTCTTCCTCTTCGACTGCAATGGGTGCAGCAAGAAATGGGTGTGATGGGGTCACCACATTAACACGAGATAGATCAACAGGAGGTGATCCTTTCTTTCTCAAAGGATGTTTTGATCTTTGCCCCATAACGGCATCTGCGTCTTCTTGCTCTTTGATGTATGCAAGAATCTTTGCTTGTGGCAAGCCCTTCCCAGGCTTTCCACCTATGCTTGGCCCACTACAAACTCTGATGCCAGTGCTAGAAATCGCACATAAATGAGCTTTCACTCAACTATACGAGCTCTTGAAATGACCGTTACACTCTAAACAAACCCAATGAAAACACCCTCCACCAGGCAACTATTCTAATATTTTCACATATTTCCAAAGAGGTGCTCGCAAATCATATTTGGGGGTTATCCCTTGCCCCACTGAACTGACACTTGCACCCTGAGACATTCTAATTTTTGACAGATCGCTGTAGCACAAAAAATCGCTATTAAAATTTAATTATAAATATAAATTTTAAATTTTTAAACTAATTAATATTTAATAATTTAAAATTTAATACTATATATTGAAA
Source organism: Torreya grandis (assembly GCA_037957365.1). NCBI lineage: Eukaryota > Viridiplantae > Streptophyta > Pinopsida > Cupressales > Taxaceae > Torreya > Torreya grandis. The sequence goes on from JARHVA010001076.1 coordinate 1,162,053, forward strand.
AATTTAAACTAATGAATAATTTAAAATTTAATAGTATATACTTTATATTTAAAAATTAAAATTTTAAACTAATTACTAATTTAAAAAATTAAAATTAAAATTTAATACTTAATATAATTAAGTATTTAATGTAATAATATTATAATAAAAATTAAAACGTTAAAATAAATAAATAGCATAATCCAGGGTTTGGCGTGGGTTAAAATAAATAAATAAATAGCATAATGTAATAATATTATAATATTATATTATTATAGTATAATAAAAATAAACATAAACTATAACTTTAAAAAAAATTAAAAATGAAATGTAAAAACAAATAAAACATTGAAAAATACCTCAGGCAGTTGCGCAGGCGCGCAGGCCGCAGATCGCAGGTCGCGGGGAGGCGCGGAGAAATGGTCGCGGAGGCGCAGAAAGAGACGGGTCAAAGCAAAAAAAGATTAGGGTTTTTACTTTATGCTTTTGTTATAAAGTGAAAAAAATAAAAAAAATAGTATTTTATTCCGCCGATACGCCGGGATACAGCCAGGGTTCGGCGTGTCCCCTGCGGATCCCCGCGCTCCCGTACCGGACCGCCGTATCCCCGCGCTCCCAAGGCCTGCTAGGGGCGAATCCGGTAATGTAGATCCTCAAGGTTATAATTAACATATTTTTCATCCCAAAAGGCATTACATTATAAGCAAAGCTCCACCACTCTATCAAGGAGGTGCTCTTTGGCTATTTCTTTTCTCAGTTTGCACCTAGTAGTCATTGGCTTATCTTCTTTGAACAAGTCTACAATCTTAGCCATCTCTTTGTCAATTAAGTAGCCTCCAAGCTTAGCCAACTTTGGTGCTTCATCTATACCGATGTTTACTTCCATGGTTCACAAGGGCTGATTGTAATACTTCAGCTCTCCTTCCTATGAATCTTCAAATCGACGCTCATCCTTACTTCCATGTTGACATGGTCCAGTTCTACAATAAGCGGGTCATCCCTGGTTTCCATTCTACATATCCAATTGCTGTTGTATATCCACATATCTCCATTTGGAGCTATCCATTGGGGTTTTTCTTTGTTCTTCCAATGTTCATCAACCAACTTGTGTCTTCTAGCAACTAGACCTACCTCATGATTATTGCGCCATATTCTAGCTTCAACAGCGAGCTCTTTCAGGGTTTTGAGCTTCTTGTGAAAAACATTCAGGTTTCTCCTTCCCCAATGCTATTGCAGACTTACTCCGTAAGTCTTCAAACAAATCCTTAACTCCACAATCACCATCGTTGTTCGATTTCCTCAATGCATCAAATTATGTGAAATGATTTTGGGATTCATTTACGTAGTTTCAAGTCAATCTACATTGATCCATATTTCACGAGTAGTGGTTCACAAGAACCCATCTCTCATGAGCATGAACGGTCCACTTAGCACCAAGATGTAATGAGTGCCTAGTGGACCATTCATGCTCATGAGAGATGGGTTCTTGTGAACCACTACTCATGAAATATGGGTCAATATGATGGAGAGTATTGTGCTTGATGATTGACTATGCAACTTCTAGGAGTATGACTTGTAGAGGAGATGTTGAGAGTCAATCCACATTTCCACAAAATCTTCTGAGAGACATGCATCTCGTGAGATGGCAGTCATGTGATGGGTGGGTACATTTTGGATGGTCATGAGACTGGTCATGACAATGTTGGGTGGATCTTTGCAGCAGCAACATCCTCATATAAGAGAGAGGGCATTTTGAGGCCTCAAGCTACATATTTGGTTGATGACCATGCTTTTTTAATGGAAAATCGATGGTATAAAATTGTGGAATTCAGATGGATTGACAAGAGGTCATATAGCTCCATATGCACAAGGTTTGAAGACTTCATATCCATGGAATCAGCCTTGTTATGATAATTTCGTCTTTTATTTCTCTATTAGTGGGGAATGTTCTTTTGATTCTTCTAGGACTATGACTTGTAGGGGAGATGTTGAGAGTCAATCCACATTTCCACAAAATCCTCAAAGAGACATGCATCTTGTGAGATGGCAGTCATGTGATGAGTGGGTACATTTTGGATGGTCATGAGACTGGTCATGACAATGTTGGGTGGATCTTTGCAGCAACAACATCCTCATATAAGAGAGAGGGCATTTTGAGGCCTCAAGCTACATATTTGGGTGATGGCCATGCTTTTTTAATGGAAAGTTGATGGTATAATGTTGTGGAATTCAGATGGATTGGCAAGAGGTCATATTGCTCCATATGCACAAGGTTTGAGGACTTCATATCCGTGGAATCAGCCTTGTTATGATAATTTCATCTTTCATTTCTCTATTAGTGGGGAGTGTTCTTTTGATTCCTCTATTAAGGGGTTGTTGGATGTCATGTGTCCGAAGAGGACTGGTGTTGTTATTATCTTGGAGGTCATTGTGTCCAAAGAGGACTGCCTTCATTATTGTGTTGGAGGTTGTTTCTGAAGAGGGCTAACATAATTATAATGTATAATTTGTGGCTTCATCATTGAGAAGGAAGTTGTGTACAAAGAGGGCTAGCTTCATTGCTGATGGTCGATATTTTTTGTTCAATGCTGGGTATGTGTGAACTGTTGATAGGATAGTAAATTGCTGGATATGTGATGATTTCAAGGTTGTACGGTCTTAGGAATTTTGTAGGGGTGCATGACGTATCTTTTTGATGGCAGTTTGATGTTTTTTTGAGTTTGTTTGCGTGGATCTGTGGATCATGCAAGTTTTGGGAGCTTATGCATATTGCTAGCAGCATTTGTTGGTTGATCACAGCTGCTCATTGGTTCTCCTATCATCGTCACTTTTTTGGATGACAACTTTGGTGATTTTACTCAAATTCTAGTCCCACATCATTGGATTGAGTTGGTCTGGGAGTTTATGCAATTTGCTGGAAGCATCATGATGGGTCATGGGTCAGATATTATTTGGCTACAACAAAGCTCAAAGCATGGTGATTGACCGCAGATTGGATCATATTTAGGCTTTAGTATTTGGTGATGTGTGTTGGATGGGGTCATTCGAGGATTGTAAAGTTGCCGACCCATTGTCATTTGATCATTTCCTATGGCATGGAGCATTGGATCTACTTTTGTTTGGATCTTGCATGGCTTCAACATTTTTGACACTCCATCATTTAGATTTGGAAAGGTGTAATTAAGGGGTGGGGGGAGGAGGCAGGTCAAGTCGGGCGGAGTGTGTTGATAGCATAGTAAATTGCTGGATATGTGATGATTTCAAGGTTGTAAGGTCTTAAGAATTTTTGTCGGGGTGCATGACCTATCTTTTTTATGGCAGTTTGATGTTTTTTTTAGTTTGTTTGCATGGATCTGTGGATCATGCAAGTTTTAGAAGCTTATGCATATTGCTGGCAGCATTTGCTGGTTGATCACAGCCGCTCATTGGTTCGCCTATCATCGTCACTTTTTTGGATGACAACTTTGGTGATTTTCTTCAAATTCTGGTCCCACATCATTGGATTGAGTTGGTCTGGGAGCTTATGCAATTTACTGGAAGCATCATGATTGGTCATGGGTCAGATATTATTTGGCTACAACAAAGCTCAAAGCATGGTGATTGACCGCAGATTGGATCATATTTAGGCTTTAGTATTTGGCGATGTGTGTTGGATGGGGTCATTCGAGGATTGTAAAGTTGCCGACCCATTGTCATTTGATCATCATTTCCTATGGCATGGAGCATTGGATCTTCTTTTGTTTGGATCTTGCATGGCTTCAACATTATGGCACTTCATCATTTAGATTTGGAAAGGTGTAATTAAGGGGGGATGTTGGTTTTTATAATGTCACCATTTTATTCAGCCTTCTCAATTTGATCCTTCAATTCAGGGGGAATGCATGGAGGGGAAGGTTTGGCCAAGTAAATACTATCTTCGTCAAAGGCCCTCTAAGTAGTGATTTAGGGAGGATGTTAGAGTGGATGTAAATCCCTTTGGCTATACATATATATTCCCTAATTATATGGAAGTAGATTAAGCATGGCTGGATCTGCTGGTTACTATCTCTATCCACCTCTTGTAATGTTAAAGTAATAGGTATCTATAAGGGAAGTGATCCCACCTATTAATCATTCATTCAATAATTCTATTCTTATTGGATATATTGTAACACATTGAAATCCTATGGATTCCTCGCTCCAATTATTTCATGTTCATGTTCTACATTGCATGTGACAAATATTCTTTATTTGTTATTCCATAATATTGCACTTAACTCTAATATTGACCATTGTGTCTCTATTATGAATTTAGTTGAATAAGTATGGGATAAAAAAGGAGAAGCCTATTGTTGCTTTGTTGAATTTTAAAAAAGCCTTTGACACAATACCTACACGTAAACTTTGGAATAGGATGGAAGAGCTTGGCATTCCAAATGAATATATAGTAGCAGTCCACATGCTTCATGAATAGGTCTGAGAAAAAAGCAGAACGAGAGCAAGTTTGTCAGAGGGTTTTGGTAGCGACATTGGATTCAAACAAGGTTTCCTACTATCTCCTACATCGTTTGGCTTATACATTGAGGCTAGAAGAATGGATATATAATCTAGGAGGTGGAGGTGTTCCATTGGCCAGCTAAAGCTATTGTTAGATGCCAATGACATCATCCTTATAGCAAAATTTGACAAAGACCTAAGAGAACACTTCCTTAGAACATTATTGTGAAGAGGTAAGGATGCAAGTGAACATCAACAAAGCTAAGATCTTAGTATTCTTACTATAGAAAGAAAAGAAACAAATAAATTTCCAATTTGAAGGTGATCCAAGCACAAGCAGGTTGGAATCGCAGCCTCAAGTGATATCCTTGCCATATTCGCAAGGTTCGCAATGAATTAACACTACCACTTTGCAGCTTGCGTACTTCACAACACTTGCAAGTAATGCTGCGAAGAGCACATCAACCTGTTTGATTACACATGTACTACTAGAAAAAGTTGGAACATTGACAAAGCATACATTTTCAGTAACTGACCAAGTGACAGTTCAACTTCCACGTCAAGAAACAGCTCAATTAACTAAAATAATTGGCACATCAATGGAACTATCTTGTAGCTGAATGTATAACTCTCATCCTCTCGGTTCTTATTGAGACATGGTTGGGGTGTAATGTCCCCAAATTGTGATGGCAACCAAAAAAAAGGGTTTTCCAACAAACCCTAGCCAAACCAAGCACCAAACTAAAATCTAAAAATCTATAACCAGCCAAACCCTAGCTGGAAAAAAGTATGATATTCAATCTAAAGAGCATCCAAATAAATCCACAAGAAGTTGAAAATTATTTAGAGAATTTAGTATCTTTTTTAGAGACCAATAATATGATGAATTGCTGAAAATACCTCACAAAAATATTTTGAATTTTCCTTGAAGGTACTGTTGTACTTTCCAACCCTTAAATGCCTCAAAATACTCTCCAAGTGGTTCGCCACACCTTAGTAAAATAGAAGGAACAAATTTGGAAATTATCTCTTGATTTTCTCTCACCAAATCACCTTCCGGAGCTTGCCAAACAAGTCGCCCAAGTGCCAAAATTGCAAAAATAATTTATGAATATTCTAGGGCATTGAATGACCCTAAAAACCCTACAAAATCACTCCAACACAAATCGCCCAAGATAGAAACCTGCAAATCAGTCTTTCCCAAACAATTTGCTGCCCACAATAATTATTATTTCCTACAAACAAGCTGAAGCTTAAAAAATTCATAACTCCCTCAATACTTGGAATTATGATGCAAATAAGGGCTCAAACTGACCACAAAATTAGTGACTATCAAATAAAAACAATATCAAAATTTTCCTTCCATGGGAAGGCCACCAAAAATTGTTCTAAAATTCTAGAAACACTAGTTTCCAGAATTTTCCACTTCAAAACCTAGATTCACTCAAATTTTCAAAAGTAGGTGGTGTTTCAAAACACCTTTGTAGATCCACTTGCATGAGCACATGCAATTTGAAGCTCACTTACAACTCTTGAATAGAGTTGCCCAAGTAAAAGGAATTGAGGTTTTCATCCCCAAACCTAAAACACTTCTTGAAGATTTTCGTCTTCAAGAGGCGGAAACCAAGCTTCACATACTTGATCAACAATTCCAATATCCAATCATGCATAACTCTCTCAAATGATCTTTTCCTTTCTTTATGTATCTCTCCTCCAAGTGTGGTGCCCAAAATAGAGAGAGAGAGTTTACATTTTTCTTTAAAAAAGATATATTAAACAACTTCCTTATAAAATTCACTTTTAGGCCTTGAATGTCCATGACCCTCAAAAGGTCCCAACTTAAGTGAAAAGCAAATTAGACTATTATTACTTTATTTTAAGTATTTAAGAACACTTTTTATTTTAGTAATAATATTATTTAATTTCAAAATGGGGACATGGTTGGACATTGTACAAAATCCATCTTTTCTAATACATTTTCAATGCCATACAATCCATTTTTAATTTCAACCCTCGGTTATACACATATCTCCATATCTTGTATGTCACTCTTGCAACAATCCTACTTTCCCTAGTCTTGTAAACCTGCTCATTCACAATATCACAAAGAAGGTAAACAACTCAATTTCACTTCTAAATACCCAATAGAGAGACAATAGAAGCCAAGATGTATGTGTAGACACATAAATTTGTTATTATGTCAGTTCTGACCTGTCCTTGACATACATGACTAATGCATACACATAAGACTCTTGCTCACACTCTCTCCTAGCCATTTATCTACCTATGGACTTGGCCTTCCCAATTGGCCGTCATTCATATACAAGATCTCCCTTGTTTATGCTTAAATGATAAATAGTCCTAAGCAGATTGTCACCATCATCCAAATCATTGTTTTCTCCATCCTAGACAGTGCCAGAAATAGTTGGATGCTACCACTTATCACAGTGTCCACCTTTGTTAATAGTGTCCCACTTTCTTCAAATGCCTATTTTTCAAATTTAAATCCTTCCCTTGAGTCAGCCCACATATGTCACATGTCGATTAAGGGGGAAAATTATACACATCAAGCCTAAGGATATTTTTATCTAGATTCCATCTAGCATTGCATTTGCACAGTGAGAAATGCATTTACTTATCCTTGAGGAACTATCCTAAAACATCCAAATCCAAAAACGCATTAAACGAACAGTCCACAAGCCAAGTTTGAACACCTAAAGCAGGGTCAAAGTTGCATATTTCTCAAGTGTCAAAAGCCAAAGAAATACATTGCGTTCTAGCAGATCACTATTGAACACACATACACAGGTGTGAGAAATTACTTGTGGTTTGAGCCCTCTTCGAAGTATTAGAACATAGGCAATGCTTAGCCACTCAATGGGATGTGATTGGAGTTGTTCAACCCCTTTTTCTACGTCAAGCAAGTGTCGAAAGTGGAGCTAGGGTTTCAAGGTAAAGGAGGACAAAATTTGAATATGTACAAAGGACCGATTAGAGGAAATTACTTCGAAAACATCTTGATAGAAAAGCGTAGCGATCTGTAGCAAAATAGACCGGAAAAAACTACAGAGACAATTCTAGCAAACAGTGAACACATCCAATTGCCGCAAGTGTCTGAACCTTACTAGTAGTGTCCTAGCAAATTTTGACAGTCAGTCTCCTGAGCCAAGCGATCACAAATCGATCGCAGACTATTTATGATGATTGTGCACAGACAAAAAGCATAACATAACAGAAATAAGCGAAGTACCCTATCCTCTTTTCATTTCTATAAATAGTAAGCTCAATATTAATTTGTTTTTTACATTCGTGAATGATATATTTTATTTAATATGAAAATTCAATAGTTTGGCTTATTTAGATCCCTAAATCCAAAATGAGTTAAAACATCTTGGTGAACCCGCCTATTCTTTTGAGCACGACAAACCATAGGTCTCCCTTAGGGTTTCATCTTTCCTTATTAAGGTTTCATATTTCTCCTACATTAGGGTTTGGATCTAATTTATGGTTTTTCACATAATCATAATGGAAAATATAATTGATGTGGATGCTAATAAGGGAAATAATTATACTGATTTTCATGATAGACTTGATGATGTAGATCAAACTAAATTAGTAGAATATCTTAAAATGAATCCACACATGGTTGATGCATTGTTATATGTAACTATAAATGAAATAAAAAAGATTGTTAAGGAACCTACATTTGAGGAACAACATTTTGTATTCTTCAATAATACTAATTTAGCTTATAAAGGCACTGAACCTACAATAGGTGTTTAAACCACCACTCGTATTACTTTTATCACTATGTCTACACCTATGGTTACATGTGATGCCCACTCATAGTGTGGGGGCAACACAAGGTATTCCTCAGACTTCAGTGGCTATCCCTACCCAACGTACTTTTGTCCCTCTTAGGATGTCTACTCATGTGACATCAGCCATTGCTAAACAATTAGCCATGCCTACTACCCAAGCCTTGATGCACACTGTGCTTGATCTTCAAGCTAAGGTTTTACAATTAGAACAAGGTTCTTCTAGAGTGGGCCATTTGACTGATTCTTAAGCATTATTACACAAACCATTTGCCTAGAGATTTCAACTTATCCTTTACCTATAGGATTTGTGGCACCTAAGCTTACATTATATGATGGTAAAGGTGATCCAAAATAGCATCTTAAAACCTTTCATGCAACATGTCTGGACTATGCATCCAATGATAAGTTGTTGACCAAGTTAGTTTCAAGGAGTCTTAAGGACTATGCTTTGCGATGGTTCTATGACCTCCCATTCCAATTGATGCATGCCTTCAATCCTTTGGCCAATCAATTTTTAGCATATTTTTCTATCAACATCAGTGAGAATTTTCCCTATGCTCAAATTGCGCAAAGACCCAATGAACCCATCAGTGATTATGTGCTTGATTACAAGACCATGCTTTCTGAGATGACAAATCCTATAGGTGATAACAAGTTGCAAGATATATTCAAGCAAAGCTTGCTTGCTTCGTTGCATGAGTCTATTATGTTCAAACACTTCCAATCTTTTAATGACTTGTACCATACGCTCAAGGACTGTCAAGTTAAGCTCTTTGCCATGAATAAGATAAAGTATGGGTCCAATCCTCTAACATCTTCTGGCACAAAATTCTAGAGCAAACCAATTTTCAAATCTAAATCAAATGAATACTAAGAATGCGAAAAAAAGTAACAGTTAATGCAATGTCACAACCTACTAATCATCTTGTCCTACTGCCTCCTCAAAGAAGGTAGTTTACATAATTATTCAAACCTCATAAGCTATTATAGAAACTACTTGAGTGCAATCTCATATCTCTCTCTTTGCAAAAGGATGTTGATATGAATAGGGCACCATCTAAGGGGTACGACATCAATGCATATTGCAATTATCACAGACGCGCGGGACACTCCACGAACAAATGTTTTGGGTTAAGACATAAGATAAAATATCTAATTGATGAAAATATTATTCATCAATGATATCAGCACATCTACGAATGATGGAATGGCACAACCTAATTGGAATGCAAAGATAATCTTCTCCAATCCCTTTCTAAATCATGCAGCTAAAAAAACCAAGATTATTCCTAAGGTGCATATGACTTACAAAATATATCCTACTTCGTATGCTTCAAAGACTGAAGAAGAGGACCATCCTATCAATCTTATCAGTACAATTAAGGATACACAAGTACATAGACCTACTATCACATTTGATAAGCATGAGATTGTTGACAATGATTCTATCAATGTCTTTGTTTGTGTGTGCTCACTTTGACTTATAGCCTATACATAGTGTCGTGGTGGTTGATGGGTCCAATTAAAATGTTTGCACCATAACATTGCTTACTAGTCTTCGATACACACATGAGGATTTCATTGGTACAACAAATACAGTGAAAGAATTTTATGGAAAGAGAATAACCCTCTTGTGAATATTGTGCTACCGCTTAGATAGTGCTTGCAGTAGTTGCTACTTTGTTCTTGGTTCTACCCAATACAAAGGCATTCAACATGCCATTAGGACGTCCATGGATACATAAGATTCATATAGTACCATCTTTAGTACATCAATGTGTGAAGTATATCTATAGCAACCGTGTGGTTATAGTTCCAAATATTCCATGAGTATCCAATTCAATTGAAGACATTTCCTCCACCACGGCCTATTATACACCCTGTACAAGTAAATTCTACAAAGACAATTCAGAGACAAGTAATTGATCTTCCTCAAAGACTAGTAATTTAGCGTCCATTACATCAGAGGTCTATTCAAGTTCCTGTTGACCATTTTGGTCCTGCAGGCCAAAATCGGTCCCCCTTTTTCCCCTGATGTTCTGAGCCAGTGCATTTTTTGATTCTTTGCACAAGTCCAGTTTCTACGGACTCTGCAGGTCTATTTCTACGGACTCCATAGGAATTTCTATGGACTCTACAGGTTTTCTACGGACTTTGCAGGTTTTCTACGAACTCTGCAGGTGAAGTTTCTACGGACTCTGCAAAGAAGTTTTCTATGGACTCTGCAGGTAGAGACGAGTTCCTGACACTTAGGCGCAAAATGGACCATTTCAAGTGCCCTTGCGGAGGGCAGTTCGGGACTCAAGAGCCCTTGCGGAGGGCAGGGAACACTTTTGCAAAGAGGCCACAGAGAAGAGCCAAAAAGGTAAGTTTCTTTCAAAAAAACTGTTTAAGGCAAGGGAAGTACCTTTCGAAAGGGTCGTTTCCAATTTTTTCGAAGGGCACTTTTCAAAGGCAGTCGAAGAAGCAAAGGAAGAAATCCTTCGGACTTTTGTTCGAAGGAATTCCTTCGGACAAAAAGTCCAAAGGAATTCGGAAGGGCTATGAGCAAGAAAGCCGAAGAAAAGCTAGGAAAGACCGAGACAAAGCGAGAATAATTTCTTTGAACTTTTTGTCCGAAGGACTTCCCCGAATTTCTTCAGACTTTTTGTCCGAAGGAATTCCTTCGGACAAAAAGTCTGAAGAAATTCGGGGAAGCTGCGGGAGAAAAGCCTGAAAAAAGATTTCTGAAGAGGTCAAGCAAAATGGCCGAAACAATTCTTGCGGACTTTTTTCGCGGGAAAAATGTCCGCGGGAAATTAGCCGAAGACCAAGAGAGCCGAAGGACCCCGAAGGGCAGGTGCCCTTGAGGGGGACTCTCGGCTGCTAAATGAAGGGCACTTCTCCAGAAGCCAAGGGTCACCTTCCCTTCGGGAGGGAAGCAAGAAAGAAGCCGAAGGAAAGAAAAAAGCCGAAAGAATTTCCAAGGGGTGACGGGCCCGAAGACGTCAAAATCGAGCAGGCGAACTAGCCGTTGGGAGTTCAAACGCCCAGTGACGGGTGCGCAGACATCAAGTTTAATGCAGTGAAATAGCCGTTGATTTTGAAAAGAGCCCAAGGAACTCAGCAACCCACCAAAAGATAGCCCCGAGGGCTGAAGGAGCCAGAAAGAGACAAAACCAAGAAGAGACAAGGCAAGGAAAAGACAAGACGGCCCAGGTGGCAAAGGGAAGGCAAGTTATTGCCAGGTGGTCATCAAATGGCGCAAACAGTAAACGGCACAGCTTGTTTTCTCCATTTTGCATTTATAAGGGAACAAACCGCGTGAATATCTGGAAAGAGCAGTCTTGTTTGTAGAAAAGAGGCGCAGCCCGTGCTTTCACATTAATGTTTTAACGCCAAAGTCAAGACCGGCAATTACCCAGCATGGTTCCAGTAGGCCTCTCCTAGAAGAATGACATCATCAGCAACAGTGACTTCCTCTTCTCAATGCTCTCAACACACATGGGCCAACTTGTCAAAGAGAGCCAAAGTCTTTTCCAAAGCGGCGCCTTCACTTCTCCTCTTTCTATATATTGTAAACTTCTCATTTGAGAAAGCATCAATCTCTTAGCCCGTAAGGCAAAGCTCTGCCCAAAAATTTCTGGGTTTGTAAGGCAAAACTCTGCCGGATTTTACCTTGAATCAAGACTTGGCAATTTTTACCTCCATTTGAACTTGCACTCACGCATATGTCTATGTTCTCTTTTTGTGTAAGTCATTTTCTTTTATGCTTTTCACAGAACGATTCCAGCATGTCTAGTGCATTGTGAAGTTTCTTCTTCTGCAGGTCTGCCAGAAGTGTCTACAGCAGGAATATAGGCGCATGTGAATAGGCTGCCAAAGTGTGTCTCAGAACACCTTTGATAGTTCTTCCTCCCTATATCTCTATGGACCCATGACTCACTGATACAGAAGAGTTTCCCACATCAGATGAAGTGTATGACAGCTTCTTCTTGGTGAAAAGTGTATGTTTGGGCTGAGTGGGTCATCTTTTTTGGTGTATCACCTCTTTTAGTTTAGGTTTAGGTTCTGTTTTTCAGCATCCTTCTCCCTTTTCACCCCCCCATTTTTTCATTTTATTTGTTAGCAGTAGAAATCCAGGACCTAAAAGATACATCAGAGGGAGCTAGCCCTTATCTAGAGACTCTCCCCTCCAGCTTCGTCGGTCCCACAGGGGAGAGGGGAGTTTCCATTGTTGCGTGTGGAAGGCAGGAGCTCGGCCTCCTACCCAAGGTGCAATCCACTGCGCCAACAGTTTTTGGCACGCCCAGTGGGACCAACTAGAACAAGTTGTGTCCAAGGAGTTGAAGAATTTTTGGTGTGTTCTTCAACCAACCAGCCTTTGGAGGCTTTTTCATCAACACCAATGGCTACTCCGAGTTGAATCAGCTGGTTAAGCAGTCCTGATGCCATCAATAAATCATTTTTTGTATAGTTTTGATCAAGCTCAGGTTGTTATGAAATCACCTCAAAACTCTAGCATTACTTCCCTCATTGTTGAAGGGTAACCAGGAGAGTTGTTTGGGGTGATTTCATAAATATTCTAAGCTTGATCAAAACATATGAAGAAATATAAGGTACATGGTCCTAAGCAATGGATTATGCACGCCAAAATGCGCCTTCATTTGAAACAGCTCTTCCTATGCATCAACAGACCTTTCCTAGTCTTCCTCAACTCCCTCAAGTCACTGGTCCTGATGGCAGAATCCTAACTTGGAGGGAAATAGCGGAATCATGGGGCAGGAAGGAGGAGAAGAAAGGTTTTGCTCAAAACCTTGAAAAGGACGAACCTGCTCCGAATCACCATGATGATTCCTATGACCTCCAGGAGAGGCTCTTCCAAGAGGATATAGCCAGAAGAATTGCAGAGTTGGAATCCAGAGAGAGATTCCTCAGCGAATGTGTGATGGACAGTTCAGACCCAACGGCACATTCCATGTCTGAACAAACCCCACCTACCCACCTCCAAAAGAGCTATCAGGCCACACCTGATATAGATGAAGTGCTAGCCAAGTGGAAGGAGGAGAATCATTCGATTCTAGCTCAAGGACTACCTCCTCTTCCACATGGTTTTTTCATTTCACCACTTCTCAAGGAGGAACCTGTTTTGTAGGAGGCGAGTGAGGAAGAAAAGATCCAATCTGCAGCTTCCCAAGAGGCTTTCATGAGTGATAAAGAAGAAGAAATCATCATCGAGGCTCCTTTTGAAGACTTCATCAGCAATGAAGAAGACACAAGGCATGCATACATGCAAATGTTCCAGCAATACGAGGAGGAACGTAAGTATGGTGAGCTCTCTCCCCCTTTGTTTGATGAACTTCCTTGTTGCTTCGATGAGGAGGACGACTATGCCGAGGAGCCTGAGTTGGAAGAGGATCAGACGGATGTCTTTGAACAACTAGAGACTCTGATCCTTGAGCAGGAAAAAGAGAGGCTTGCTCATCTTGAGGAAAGCCTTGAAGAAGAGAGCTTTGAACAAAAAGGTGATGTTCCTTGGGATGAGCAATCAGTTTGTGATTCCATTTCAGACATCACAACTGTCACCCTTCTTCAAGAAGGCCACGAGGGAGCAGAGGATGAGTCTGACAGAGTCTTCAACGAGGCAGAAGGAGACGAGCCAATTCATGATGCATTGCAAAGGGACCATGCACTACAAAGGGCTTATGGTGATGAGCCAACATCCATCGATTTCTTGGTGAAATGCACCAGCATGAAGGACCAATATTCAACAAGCTTCCAAGAATAAGAAAAGTACATATATGTTGGAAGCATGTTTTATTCTGATCCACTCGGATACAAGCCAACCAAGGTGACGGGCAAGAGGAGCAGGTCACCAACTCTCCATTTCATTCAGCCACTTGTCTGGCACCATAAGTTTCCTTGCCAGGAAGGGGACATAAGAAGTTTTCCCTTTGATCCAGGGGGGAAGCAAATATACCTGGTTAGCTATATATAGTAGTTTGCTTTCAGTTTTATTTCCTGCTTTCCCTAAGTGCAGTTTGCACAAGTAGTGTTTTTAGCCTTGTGTGTGTTTTCCTTTGTGTGTGGGGTAAAGGCTCATGATTGATTCTTGGATCTTTTGGGGCTGTTGCTAACCTTTCTTTTAAGCTGCTTTCTGAGTCCGTGCCCAATGGACTTCAAGGCAACTGGTCTCTAAGCATAGCAGGGATGCTTCCCCTGGGAGTCGCCAATTTGTTGACCATTTTGGTCCTGCAGGCCAAAATCGGTCCCCCCTTTTTCCCCTGCTGTTCTGAGCTAGTACATTTTTTGATTCTTTGCACAAGTCCAGTTTCTACGGACTCTGCAGGTCTATTTCTACGGACTCCACAAGAATTTCTACGGACTCTGCAGGTTTTTTACGGACTCTGCAGGTCCATTTCTACGAACTCTGCAGGTTTTCTACGGACTCTACAGGTGAAGTTTCTACGGACTCTGCAAAGAAGTTTTCTACAGACTCTACAGGTAGAGACGAGTTCCCGACACTTAGGCGCAAAATGGACCATTTCAAGTGCCCTTGCGGAGGGCAGGGAACACTTTTGCAAAGAGGCCACAGAGAAGAGCCGAAAAGGTAAGTTTCTTTCGGAAAATTTGTTTACGGCAAGGGAAGTACCTTTCGGAAGGGTCGTTTCCAATTTTCCCGAAGGGCACTTTTCAAAGGCAGTCGAAGAAGCAAAGGAAGAAATCCTCCGGACTTTTGTCCGAAGGAATTCCTTCGGACAAAAAGTCCAAAGGAATTCGGAAGGGCTATGAGCAAGAAAGCCGAAGAAAAGCTAGGAAAGACCGAGACAAAGCGAGAATAATTTCTTCGGACTTTTTGTCCGAAGGAATTCCTTCGGACAAAAAGTCCGAAGAAATTCAAGGAAGCTGCGGGAGAAAAGCCCGAAAGAAGATTTCCGAAGAGGTCAAGCAAAATGGCCGAAACAATTCTTGCGGACTTTTTCCGCGGGAAAATGTCTGCGGGAAATTAGCCGAAGACCAAGGGCGCTGAAGGACCCCGAAGGGCAGGTGCCCTTGCGGGGGACTCTCAGCTGCTAAATGAAGGACACTTCTCCAAAAACCGAAGGGTCACCTTCCCCTCGGGAGGGAAGCAAGAAAGAAGCCAAAGGAAAGAAAAAAGCCGAAAGAATTTTCAAGGGGTGACGGGCCCGAAGACGTCAAAATCGAGCACGGCGAACTAGCCATTGGGAGTTCAAACGCCCAGTGACGGGTGCGCAGACATCAAGTTTAATGCGGTGAAATCGCCGTTGATTTTGAAAAGAGCCCAAAGAACTCAGCGACCCGCCAAAAGATAGTCCCGAGGGCTGAAGGAGCCAGAAAGAGACAAAACCAAGAAGAGACAAGGCAAGGAAAAGACAAGACGGCCCAGGTGGCAAAGGGAAGGCGAGTTATTGCCAGGTGGTCATCAAACGGTGCAAACAGTAAGCGGCGCGGCTTGTTTTCTCCATTTTGCATTTATAAGGGGACAAACCGCGTGAATATCTGGAAAGAGCAATCTTGTTTGCAGAAA
The DNA here is from genome assembly GCA_037957365.1 of Torreya grandis. Lineage (NCBI taxonomy): Eukaryota > Viridiplantae > Streptophyta > Pinopsida > Cupressales > Taxaceae > Torreya > Torreya grandis. The sequence goes on from JARHVA010001076.1 coordinate 1,177,857, forward strand.
AGAGGCGCGGCCCGTGCTTTCACATTAATGTTTGAACGCCAAAGTCAAGACCGGCGATTACACATCATGGTTCCAGCAAGCCTCTCCTAGAAGAATGACATCAGCAACAGTGACTTCTTCTTCCCGATGCTCTCAATGCACATGGGCCAACTTGTCAAAGAGCACCAAAGTCTTTTCCAAAGCGGCGCCTTCACTTCTTCTCCTCTTTCTATATATTTTAAACTTCTCACTTGAGAAAGCATCAATCTCTTAGCCCGTAAGGCAAAGCTCTGCCCAAAAATCTCTGGGTTTGTAAGGCAGAACTCTGCCGGATTTTACCTTGAATCAAGACTTGGCAATTTTTACCTCCATTTGAACTTGCACTCACGCATATGTCTATGTTCTCTTTTTGTGTAAGTTATTTTCTTTTATGCTTTTCACAGAACGATTCCAGCATGTCTAGTGCATTGTGAAGTTTCTTCTTCTGCAGGTCTGCCAGAAGTGTCTTCAACAGGAATATAGGCGCATGTGAATAGGCTACCAAAGTGTGTCTCAGAACACCTTTGATAGCTTTTCCTCCCTATATCTCTACGGACCCCTGACTCATTGATACAGAAGAGTTTTCCACATCAGATAAAGTGTATGACAGCTTCTTCTTGGTGAAAAGTGTATGTTCGAGCTGAGTGGGTCATCTTTTTTGGTGTATCACCTTGTAATGTCCCCAATTTAGCCCTACGCTCTTATTTTGGATTTAGCTTATTTTTTGGAACTCGTAGGTTAAGCAGAAGCTCAAATAAGGGTTTCCAAACTTCTTGGAGGATGTTTTCGTCTTTTTGCGGAGCTTGCACTTGGAAATGTTGAACTTGGATTTCGGATTCCTTCCGGGTTTTTTGAAAGCTTCGCGGTGATATGTTTTACTTGGCACACATAGCACTTTCAGGAATTTACTATTTTTAGTAAGTTCGAGATTGGCACCGAAACGGGATTTTGAAAGTGGGGTTGGATTCATCTTGTCAAGACCTTTCCAACGAGCTATAGATCATTGGTTTCCGACATCATCTTGGCCTCCGTTTTAAAGTCCGTAAATTAAACATTATTATTTAATTTTGGACCTTGGTGCTTAAGCTCAACGACTTAATGTTGAGGTTGAAAAAGAATTAAAGAGGATTATATTATTTTCCCTCTCATGTTTTATCCCATATACAAGAGGATTTTAGAGACTCCCAGTTGGAAAAGTATAAAAGGAGGAGGAGTGCTCTCATTTGAGCATCTTTGGTCTATGCTAATGTTATGTTGCCGAAATGGTTGCTGAATTGCTTCGAGGAATGAATGCCTCCTAGTCTGGGCTCGACTTCGTGCTTGAGAGACAGCACCTAGTGGAGAGGTTTGCTTATTTGACTGTTTTGTAGTAAGTTTTGCATTGTAGCTTGAGTTAGTGCTTTGTAGATTAAATCTGCTCTTTCTTCCATTTTCTGGAGTTGCTGTTTTGTACGGCTGAAGGTTGTTTTTAATCATAGATCAAAAAATATCAAAAATATTGTTCTGGGTATTAACCCATTCTCCTTGTAGGGTTTAGGCGCCTCAATTCTCAAACAAGCAGAATTTTTAGTGAAGCCATTAATTTATGAGAGCAGATCGCCCTTCCTTGAGGGCTGTACCACTGCTGGTTGCTTTGGTATCCGTGCATAAATAATCTAAGGCTGTTTGGTTTGTTTTTTGTGTCTTAGTTCAAGCGCCATTCTTCCTAAGGAGTATTGCATTTTGTTTTAAGTCAATCCATTGATTCATGTGAGAGTTATGAACTTTTGAGTGGTTCCTTACGTTGCTGTTTATTCATGAAAAGTGCAGATCTGTAACAAAAATCAGGAATTAGTATCTTGATCTTTGAGGCTGTTTCTTGTTGTAGTTTTGGACGCTATCTTGATAATAGTGTTTTGCATTCAATACCACGTCATTCGTGTATTCAAGGAAAGAGTTCTAAGCTGATCAAAAATTCTGTATACAGCTGGTTATATGATGAAAGATGCAGGTCAATAATATCAGTTCGTAGAGATCTGCAACTTCATTCTTGGTTGAGTGATGAAAGCATCTCAAAGACTTTGCGGTGGCTTCATTGGGAATGTCCCCAGTCGAAAGGAGGTTGGACATATTTAGTGATCTTTCATTTTAAGCTTTACTTCTCAGCAAAGGAATACACTAATATTGTACATCTCTATTCATATGCCGCTTTGTATTGTTAGCAAGAATTCATCTCTTAAATTGTAAGCTGGCAGTAGTACTGACAGCCATTCAGATTCTTGCTTTATCAGATTGTAATAGACTCCTTACTATCAGCAGTTGTTATTGTTTTAATTGACCTCCGCCCTATGGTAGCTACTTACCCATTCTGGGTTAGCAAGCACATTCTGGGTGTTGAGCTCCGCCCTATGGTAGCTACTTTCCCTTCTGGGGTTAGCAAGCACATGCTGGGTGAGGAGTAGTTTCATTCTTCAGTATTTCCAATTAAAGCATTGTTATTAATTTCACTCCGTCATATGGTAGCCCTTACTCCGCTTTGGATTGGGTAGCACATACTTGACGTAGAGTTCCTTTGTTTTGTAATTTCTGTTATCTCCACCATATGGTCGCCTCATTTCCATATTGGATTGAGTAGCACATACTTGGTGTCGAGTGTGCTTTCAGTACAATAGATTGTAGGGATCCTCTGACCATATGCTCGTCGTTTGCCGGCGCATTCTTGGTTAGAGTTCTTGCTTCAACATCGTTTTGGTTTAGCTGCTAACCTTAACGGGTGCTTTGGTTGTAACTTGCAATTTGAAAAAGTTGAAAAAATTTGGCTCGGAATATTTCACACCTCTTTTAGTTTAGGTTTAGGTTCTACTTTTCAGCATCCTTCTCCCTTTTCATCCCCCCCCTTTTTTCATTTAATTTGTTAGCAGTAGAAATCCAGGACCTAAAAGATACATCAGAGGGAGCTAGCCCTTATCTAGAGACTCTCCCCTCCAGTTTCGTCGGTCCCACAAGCGAGAGGGGAGTTTCCATTGTTGCGTGTGGAAGGCAGGAACTCGACCTCTTGCCCAAGGTGCAATCCACTGCGTCAACAGTTCCATTAAAAACATTACCTCCTACCTCACCTCCAACGTTGGTTCTACATGTTGCTCCATGTGTTCTATAGCAAACATCATATTATACTCTTCGTGTATAGCATAGTTCACATATTACTATGGTTTCTAGATTTAAACAATGTAAAACATGATCATATGGGCTATGATGATAATGATGGATAAGTTACATTTCTTCTTAGATTCCGATATGAAAACATATGTTACTACTCACCCACGACAGATGGCATTTGTCTCGATTGATCCAAGACCTACATGTGAGCATCTCATTGATGGGATCATTGTTTAGCATGAACATATCAAAAAAATCAAAAAATACTAAAAAATAAACACAAAATACAAAAAAAACTAAAATATTCAAAAAATATGACCTACCTATGTATGACTTACTTGGCTAGTTGCATGATTGACTTATGTTATTTATCATATATACATGATAGATTACATATCCCTTTTATACTCCACTGCTCTTCACAGTATACATGAGTGGCATGTAGGACATACAAGCTATATATGACACATGGACATACATATTCAGGGCATTCCTTACACCCAGGGGCTACCTTTCTACATTGTGGGCATGCTTACACTAGGGGCATCTTCATACACTTTTACAAGGTACATCTTTTTGTGACCATTCCATTGAACATATAGAGCTACTTTGATTGTACGTGGCTTTCTCTTGACCCCATGATTGTGGGGACTGCATTCGTCAGAAACAATCTGAATATTCCCGATATAACTCTTGATAGAGCTTGGCTGGGGTACGACTTTGTAATGGTCACCCTTAATTTTTTATTTATTTTTCTTTCCTTTTATTTATTTATTTTGGATTTACTGTTTGCAAATATGAATTATTTGTTGATGGTTTGTTTGTTTCATGTATCTTTCATGGTTTTTCATTACATGCACGATATAGAGAATACAAAGATAGAAAAAAATGGAAAGAACTTGCTTTAAATATTGGGAATTATCTCATAGTAATACCTATAACAGCCACTCAAAATCAAATTAATTACAATCATATGTCAAACTTAATAAAAGCTTCTAACAGCAGTGAATCCACTTCAAGCTTGCATCATTCAACACCAATGAGATAACCAACGAACCCCCTTGAATACCAAGATCAAAATCCAGCTGCACGAACTTCGACAAAGGCAGAAAAATGGCCTATACAACAGCAGGCCCAGCAAACCAGAAATTCACCCCAAAACTGGGTGCACCATAGGTAGGGCGATCTGCTCCAGCAAATCAGTTTGTAGCTGATAAATTCAAATAAATACTCTAAAGGGGGGGCCTTGGAGTGAGAAAACCAATGCTCCAATAGCCAAAATGATATGCTAGACACAGTGGGAGCTACGAATAGATTTGTCCTTCAGCGGCCGGAAAAATCAGAGTTTCCAGAACTTCTGATGAAGCATTCAGACCTCTGAAAATCACACCAAAACACCTACCACACACCACCAAAATGATCCAAACTCTGAACTACAACACACCAACAAACCCAAATCAAAATACCACAAAAATCTTCATTTTTTCACCATCCAAAACTCAGAAAATCAGACTTCTGTTGAAGCACTGTGTGATCCCTGGATGGAACCACTCAAATCCAGCTAGGGTGGGTATTCACCACCAAAACCAGCTCGAAACAGTGAGGGTTTTCATCCTCAACACGCAGCCAAAGCTCTCTGGAGTCATTCCAGCAGCATCTTGTTAAGTTGTCAAAATCCCAAATTCCTCAAATGAGAACCAAAATGAAGCTTTATAGAGAGTGAGAGGGAATTTGAGGAAACTTTGGGTTTGAAATGTTTTTTCCCTCCCAAAATCCAACACCCCCCTTATGAGTCTTAAAAGATTTAATAAATTAAACACCTTATACCTCCCTTGGGCATCCATGCTCATAAGGGAATCATTTAGCTATGTTAGCCTTTTAAAACAACTTTAAGTTATTACATTAGGCTCTAAGGTACTCTTTTTTTTTTTTAAAGATGACCACCAACCCCTTCACTTAAGTTATAAAGTCATTTTATAAAAACAACTTTAGTGACTGAAAAGGCAAATATTAAATAATCCAACCTTAGATTCACCAACGCCACCTTAGGAATAACGCTGCTGGAACCAAATGAGCCTTGAACCAATTACCCGAAATAGACTTACTATAAATAGCACTGCTAAAAATAGTAAGTACTCTCCAGAACATCAACTGGCGCAAAACTGAAGATTACTGAGATGCCCTGTGGTTTACTATAAATACTAAACACTGTTAAATGGCCACCGCTATAAATAGAAAGTCCTGCAAAAAACCAACACTGAGTCCAAAGCTGGTACTGAGTCCCCTAACCACCTCCAACTAGCCTACGGAAACTCTAGAATAGGCTAATGGGAGACTCCACTGCTCAAGAGCTACAAGGGGACATTACAGACTCCACACTTTTTATCAAGTTCAGGTCTGTTGTTGATTGGCTTAGAGCCCTTAAAGCTCGATGACTGTTGTTTTCTCTTCCTAGCAAGATCTTCCTTGACAAAGATCTCACCAAATCATAGGTCACAGAGCTCAAACACTCTAGAGAGTTGGTTATGACAGCACGTTAGGCAGGGAAATGGGCAGTCATCAGGAACCTCAAAGCAGTGATCAAGGATTCCTTTCCCCCAGGATGGGAACCCAGATCCGGGACTGCTAAATGGCAAGTTCGATGGGGGAGGAGACAAGGTATAGATATATCTATCAGCTATTGGAATGGTAATGGATCTTTTTGGTCATCACCAAGTCTATTATATGATGCTCTCGGGTCGTCAGACCTCCTCTTCATTACCGAGACCCACAAGAGCCCTGTACGGCCTCTCCTTGGTGTCATAGGTTATCACTAGTTGTTAGCTTGCAGACAGGAGACTTGATGCTCTGGTGGTGTCAGAGGTTCAAGTGGAGTGGCTTGTCTGACTAGAGACACTCTCTGGTATAGTGTCTCAGTAGTTGCCTTTGACGAGTTTGCCAAATTCATGTGGGTCCATATTAGGGGGGGTATCCCCCTTCCCAAGGACATCTACATTGCAATTTACTACTTCCCTCCAACTTCGTCCCCATATGCTATCCACAATGGTCCTGAAGGGGACCCTTTTATAGATTTGTATACCAGTATCACTCATTATTCTGTGGTTGGCGAAGTTATCCTTATCGGTGACTTCAATGCTAGTACCAGAGCACGCCCGTTATGCGGATGCGTTGTACACCCAAGAGATTGATCCAGAGTCAGTTGGGCTTCACAAGATGTCAGATGATGTTTTAGGACCTTTCACAACCTACGATAGGCACCTCCTATAGTTGGAAGAGTCTCATGACTTGTTGATATTGAACGGGCTCGCATGCTTTCTAGATTCTCGCTTTTTCACATGCAAGTCTCATGGTGGGGGTGTGTGAAATATTCCGAGCCAATTTTTTCGATTTTTACAAATTGCAAATTACAATCAATGTACCCGTTAAGGTTAGAGGATAAACCAAAACGTGCAGAAAGCAACTCTAACCAGAATGTACACCAGTATCCTGATGTGGGCCAGGTGTGAGCATTGGTCAGAGGATCTGAAACAAAGTGCTTATGCAGGAAGTAACTCTAACCAAGGATGGCGCCGATGATGGCGAGCATATGGTCAGAGGATCTTCTACTTCTAAATGCTGAAAGGGAACTCAACGTCAAGTATGTGCTACCCAATCCAATGCGGAGTGAGGGGCGACCATCTGATGGAGTGATGCTGAAAGGGAACTCAACGTCAAGTATGTGCTACCCAATCCAATGCGGAGTGAGGGGCGACCATCTGACGGAGTGATTACAAATAACAATGTTTGAAAGAAAATGCTGAAAGCTGGAAATACTCAACACCCAGAATGTGCTTGCTAACCCAGACTGGGAAAGTAGCTACCATAAGGCGGAGATTTATCTATTACAAACAATTACTGAACGAGAAGCTGAACATTACAAACTATGATGAGCAAGAATAATTATACTGCCAGTTTACAATATGAATGATAAGATCTTGCTTTGAATGTGGATCAACATATAAATCATGCTGCAATAATATGTATTGAACTTCCTTCACTGAATAACAAGGATTAGATCTGAAAGTACAACAAGCAGACCAACCTCAAATTCTGATTTATGACAGTCCAGATTTCCGTGTGCACGAACAACAGCCCTGTACTTCACAATTTCACTCACAACTTGCTCAAAACTTCATCAATTTTTCATGAAATGAATTGCACAATGGCTCTAGTATGATGGCGTCCAAATCAAAACACTGAAACTCACTCAAAAGATACTATTTATTTGATGCACGCAGCCCAATGCAGATCTGAAACGGTACGGACCAGCAACCTATGAATTTACTCATATGCTCATAACTCTCTCATTTCTCACCCTAATGATCTCAAATCTGATGCAATAGACCCTCAAAATGATGGCACCTAACTTAGTAATAAGAAATGGCATCTAAAGATGGTTATTAATTACTGACACGAATCCCAATGCACTCTAAAAAGTACAGCCTTCAAGGAATGACGGATTTGCATTATAAAATCATAAGCTTCGTATTAAAATCTGCAAATATTCATGAGGGGGCGCTTTTACCAATAAGATGCAATGACACAATACCCAGAACAATCTTTTTGGTATTTTTGGATTTACAAATTAAAATTCGAATCTGCTGTAGCTAAAATGTAAGATCTGGAAACCTCTAATATGCAAAATCAGAATACTAATTAGACACAATGCAGATTACAATGCACAAAACCCAATGAACTCACAAAACTAAACTAAATCACCACTAGTTGTTGTCTCTCAAACAAGAAGCGATGCCCGAGCGAGGAGGCCTTCATTCCTCGAAGCGATCCCAAAGCCAATATGGCAGCGAAACATTCATGTAGACAAAGATAATGAAATGAGAGCACTCTTTCTCCTTTTATACTTTTCCAACTGGGAATCTCTAAAATCCTCTTGTATATGGGATAAAACATGAGAGGGAAAATAATATAATCTTCTTTAATTCTTTTTTTCAACCTCACATTAAGTCGTTGAGCCTAGGCACCAAGGTCCAAAATTAAATAATAATGTTTAATTTACGGACTTTAAAACGGAGACCAAGATGATGTCGGAAACCAATGATCTATAGCTCGTTGGAAAGGTCTTGACAAGACGAATCCAACCCCACTCTAAAAATCTCGTTTCGGTGCCAATCCCGAACTTACTAAAAATAGAAAGTCCCTGAAAGTGCTCTGCGTGCCAAGTAAAACATATCACCGCGAAGCTTTCAGAAAACCCAGAAGGAATCTGCAATCCAAGTTCAACATTTCCAAGTGCAAGCTCCGCAAAAGATGAAAACGTCCTCCAAGAAGTTTGGAAACCCTGATTTGAGCTTCTGCTTAACCTACGAGTTCCCAAAAATAGGCTAAATCCAAAAGAAGAGCATAGGGCTAAATTGGGGACATTACAGTGTGAGTGTGGTGGAATGTATCCTATCTAGCCAGAACCTACTACCTTCCATCAGTCACTTTTCTGTTTACACCATCCCACTCGTGAACTACGCTCTTCTTTCCTTCTCTATCCAGATTGGTACCTCCCACACTTCCTCTCCTAATACGATCCCCTTCTCTAGCCTACCTCGTACCACCTTCTGCTTCGATGATGGGGACTCTAACATTTTGTCTTCCAACATCTGCCAATTTCTCCCACCTGAGTCCTAGTTCTTCCCGCTTGAGTGTGTTGCCATCAAATATACATGTCTTTCTTCCATCATTCAGGAAGTTGCCCTTAAGTCTTTTCCTAGCTCCACCAGGCCCACACCCCCTTCACATCAGCATAATAATTCCAGCTCACATAATACTTGTCCCATGAACAAGTGGTACGATGACAACTACAAAACTCTCCACCGCTAGCTTCGTCACGCTTTCATCCATGACCACCACTCCTACCCCACACTGAAATCCTCATATCATTGTCTCCACCGCAAGAAATGTCTCTTTATTTGTTGGAGGAGACGGACCTTACGGGCTTCCTTCATCCACACTCTCAAACAGTTTTAACGCCCCAGCCTCCCCCACCACTCTCCCCTCCCTTTTGATCTTAACCCTGGATCGATGATCTCCCAAACATCCACTCTCTATGATATTCCGGGGCAACCTCTGATTCATGTTTCCTCCCCACCCTCTTCTTGCCACTTATTCACATGCGAGAACATTAGAGAAGTTGTTAGAGTGATGAACAGTAGTAGGGCAGCTGATGAGGAGGGTTTTCAAGCAGAATTTTTCAAACACGGATTTGAGGTATTGGGTAGATACTTGGCTGATCTCTTCAACCATGTGGTCCATTCAAGTTTTCCACCATCTTGGTCACATCACATCATTCATTTGATACACAAATCAAGCCCTGGCTTAGATCCCAACAACTATAGGGTGATCATGGTGGGCCACACATTCTCAAAACTACATGCAACTTTTGAGAGAGTTGGAGTAGAGACACCTCAAAGCTAGGGGCAAGCAGGATTCCGACCAGCACATCAAACCATAGACCACATATTTACTCTCCGAGCCATCATCGAGGAAGCACGTCATCGCTCATCGAAAGTCTACTGCTGCTTTGTAGACTTTCAAAAAGATTTTGACTATATTCTGTGGGAGGCTCTATTCCAAAGGCTCAGAGACATTGGTATTTTCGCAACCCTTCTAACAGCCATTATGCACCTCTACAAGACGGTCCTCGATCGTCTCTATACTGCCCATGGGTTATCATACTTTATCAAGAGTACCATTAGGGTTAAACATGGCTGCCTCCTATCCCCTACTCTCTTTGGACGATACATTGATGAGTTAGAGACCTTCATGAGCATCCAGGACAGTGATGGTTGCCTTCTCCAGGTTTTGATATCTATCCTATTGTTTGCGGACAACGTGGTCCTCATGGCCACCTCCCCTGAGGGGTTGTAGCGACAATTGAATGCCCTCGCTCTTTTCTGTGATCTTCGACAATTGACAGTCAACCTAGGCAAAACCAAGGTTATGGTCTTCAATGGGTTGAAGACCTCACACCTCCATTTCTTCTTCAGAGGGGAGGAGATTGAGATTGCTAGTGCCTATATTTACTTGGGGGTGCATTTCTCTGGACCCCGCTTTAGCCTGAGGCAATTCCTCCAACCTCGAATCAACAAGGGGTATGGTTCTTTAGCCCTCCTTGAGAGATGATGTTTTCAACACCATTTTCAAGACATCTCTTCCAAGATGTCCCTCATGGACACCCTTATCAAGCCCACTATTCTCTATGGGTCCGTGGTTTGGGGACCCTCTTTGCTTGAGTCTGATTGGGCTTCGGCTGAGAGAGTCCAAACACTTCTTCTCTGCCACATTATCAAGTGCAAACAGACTGTTCCCCAGCACATCATCCTTGCAAAGTTTGGGGCCGTCCCTTCAGACTGGAGACTATATTTGATCTAATCTCTTTCTTGCACCGCATCCAAAACTTCACTGACTCAGTAAAGGGGCATGAAAGATTCCCGTACTTAGCTTATTGTTCTTCAGAGGCACATGAGTCTTGGATTTCTTAGGTTTTGTGGGGATTAGGATGGACCGTCTCCCTTCGTTTCAGTACTCTTTGGACGCTCTGAGCCACCTTCTACCTTCCAGACAAGAGATGAACAGGATTATCAAGAAGGATATTTACAGACATTTTATTCATACCACTTGGGTTAACCCCTGTGGGGAGTTATGCCCAAAGATGGCTTTTTATGCGGAGCACTTCCTGGAACTGAGGGACGGGCTTATTGTCCATCCTCAGTACACTTTCTGCCATTGGATGCATGCTCTTCGTATTCCCCTTGGACAGTTCAGAGTGGGTTTTCATAGGCTTCAGATTGAGACAAATCACTAGATGGATCAAGCAAACAAGATCTGTCAATTATTCAACCTTCAAGAGGTCGAGATGGAATAACACTTCATCTTCCGTTGCCCCATCTACTACGAGATTAGAGGGAGGTTCCACTGCATTTTCAGGGAAACCCAGACTCTCTCCATCTTCTTCAGATATGAAGACTAGAGATGTTTGGCTCTATATATGCAAGAGGCCCTCAGACTTCGTGACCTCATGATTTAGGGTCCTTCTAGACCATAGTCTATCCAGCGGATTACTTCCTTCTTTACAGTGCTACCTTCGGGGAGAGGCACTAAGCGCCAAACCGACATCAGCATAGCTTCACACTCCAGATTAGTGTGGATCCGGGGGACCATTCACAACTCCTTGGAATCTCATTGGCATAACCATTCCAGTCCCAACCCTAGGAGTCAGACTAGATCCACCAGATCGTTGCAGTGAGCTACTCCCTCCCGATAGCAACACACGGGATAGACCAGCTACTACACCTCCTCCACTGGTTATCCATCTATGTTGAGTTTCTTTTCAACAACCTCAGATGTTAGGAGAGTTGGATCCACTCCTTGATGGACCTTTCTCATTGCTTCTCCTAGTTCTTCTCTCATATTGTACTTTCCCACCTCTTCATTTGGTTGCGGGTTGTTCTTCGCCTCTTTCCTTTTTGATTGCTCCCGCTCTTTGTTGTATTGTTTCTCTTTCCACTTTGTGTTCTCCGTGGGAAACCATTTGTTTTCCCACTTTGTTCTAACACCTTTTGTACTCTGCAGTCCCTTTGACCTACTATTGTGGGCATTTGTCTAACATTAATATATTTATCTTATCTTATCTTGCGTATACTATTTAAAGTGCTATATTCTATGGATATTGTACATTTCTATGTGTGATGATGACATGGATTGATTGTGTAGACCAGCTTTGCTTGTTCTTGGGTGTTTGATGTTGCTGATTTTTACATGGTGCGATCATTCATTGTGTATTATGTTGTGTGATAATTGTTGTGAATGACATTGTGTGTTTCATGCATGAACATTGTGTGTTGCATTGCATGATCCATGAGTGACTATTGATGACTATTACATTGTGTGACCATTGATATGTGTTAGATTGAGTGCTATCTTGCGTGTTTCTATGAGTGCATTGATTGTGTGTTGTCACATCATGTGTCAGTTGTGTCGAGGATCCTCTGGTACATGTCATGGCCATGTCTTGTCTATGTCAAGTTAGAGTCGAGTCAGAGTCGAGTCATGTCTTGAGTGTTTGTGTACCATGATCTACATGATTGCTAAGCTTGTGGTGTCATGATTGCTATCACGTTCCTCTACTTGTGCATGATGTCATGATTCATATCATGCATCTTCGACGAGGCTTATTGATGCCTGCTCATTACTATAATGACTCCTATTGCATGCCTAGTTGCTATATCTACTTGACATGACACTTGTATGCCTTGGATTACATGTTTCATATGTGCATGAATGATCAAATTTTTAATCATGTTAGCACACATGCCTTGCATGCTTACATTGTTTCTACATAACATAATGCCTATAACTCTTTTCTTTTGAGATGATTGATTCGCAAGCTTCATCTCTCAACTCAAAAGGAGAGCATACTAGTGGACTTGTCATAGAGATGCAAACCTTGACAAACAAACAACTCAAATTAGGGGACAGATTATGATTCAGATTGAGACAGATTTTTACTCATATTGGGACAAATTATGATTTATATTGGGACAAATTGAGACAGAATGGGACATATTCACACATATGCAAGGCATACATGGTGCATTTTATAGGACTATGAGGAATAGGTGACAAATTTTATGATATGATGAGACATGTTACATGGATTGGATTGAACAGATTTATCAGGTTACATGAGTCAGATTGAGCAGGGTTATCAAATTGGGGTAGAGTGACATACATATTTATGGCATTTTATCACAGTGGGATACAGTTGAATTAGATTTTGGGGCATGGATGTTCACACATGCACTTTTCTATTTCTATGATGGAAATTATGGTATTGTGTAAGAACTTTCAATTTAAATTCATCTGTAGCAGTTGATTCAGAGTTTTCAAATTTACATACAAATTTAATGTGGAGTTCCACATTTTACATACGAACCTAGTATGGGGTTCCACCAAAACAATTATGATGATATTTTGAATAGTGCAATTGTTGTTCTATGATGCTCAACTTCTAGCAGTTCTCAATCTCCAATGAGGGTTGGGCATCTATCTTCTCAACCCATGGTTTCAAATAGTCACATCTCCGTGGGGCATAAACACCCCATTCTCCAATGATTTCAAAGGGCAACTTGGTTCACATACCCATAGGCATATTCATTCCTTGCTTTTTCAATTTCAAATATTTCAATGACCTAGATTGTTTCCTATTTTCTATCATGAGTGGATATGGATTTTTGCATGTTTCATAGCAGGTTTTGCATGGAACAAGCTGCATATTTGGAGCATACCTGAAGACACCAAATGTTGTTATACTCAGGTACCAATATTCTTATTGTATCCTTTTAATCTAGCATTATCAATACTAGACTAAAAGGGGGCATTTGTAGACACAAATTTGGTATTAGACATTTGACATTATCAATTTTGACTTATCCTTGACATACATGACTTGTGTATACACATATTCCTCTTGTTCGCACTCTCCTAGCCATCAATCTATCCAATTGGCCATCATTCATATACAAGATCTCCCTAGTTTGTGTCTAAATGATCTATTATCCTAAGTAGATTGTTGTCATCTTCGATATAATTGTTCCTCCATCTTGGACAGTGTTGGAGATGTTGTCAGTTACTGGCAATGTCTGCCTTTGCCAACAGTATCCCAAGTTCTTCAAATGGCTCTTTTTCAAATTCAAATCTTTCTCTTGGGTTGGCCCACACATTTTGCATGTCGATTACAAAGAGAAATTACCTAGTCATCTATTTATACACATCAAGCCTAAGGCCATTTCTATCTATAATCCATCTGGAATTGCACTTTCACATTGAGAAATACATTTGCATATCCTTGAGGCATAATCCAAAAGCATCTAAATCTGAAAACCCCTCAAAAGAACAATCCCTAAGCTAAGATTAAACACCTAAAGCAATTTCAAAGTTGCATATTTTTCAAATGTCAAAAGCCAAAGAGATGCATTGCAATTTAGCAAATCATTATCAAGCACACATACACATATGTGAAAGAACTACATGCGGTTTGAGCCCTCTTTGGAGTATTGGAACATAGGTAACGTTCAACCACTCAATGGGGTATGGTTGGAATTATCCAACCTATATTTCTAACCTCTTTTTCTAGGTCAAGCAAGTGTCGAAAATGGAGCTAGATTTTCAAGAAAAGGGAAGGCAAAATCTGAATCTTTGTATAAGCCCAGGGGCAAGAAATTATTCAAAAACCATCTCGACAAGGAGGTGCAACAATTTTTGGCAGAACAAATTGAAAAAAATACAGAGACGGTTCTGGCAAACGGTGGACACATCTAGTCGTGAAGGTTTAGAAGCCTTACCAACAACGTCTTGGTTGATCTTGACAGTCAGTCTCTTGGGCCGAGCAATCATAGATCCATTGCAGACTATTTATAATGACTGTGCACAGATATTTTATGATGACTATGCATAGACATAAAGCATAACAAGATAAAAATAAGCTAAGTACCTTATACTCTTGTCATTTCTATTAATACTAAGCTCAATATCAATTTGCTTTATAATCTGCCTAGTGAATGATATATCTCATGTAATCTATATATTCAATAGTTTGACTTGTTTAGATCACTAAATCCAAAATAAGTTTAAAAATTATGATGATGCACAATAACCCACTTCCACAAAATTCCAAAAGCTCACCTTGGAGTTTTGGAAGAAAAGAGGAAGGAGCTTTTATTTCATATTTGTGACCTATTGCTTCAACTAGGCCCAACAACGCCCTCTACTATTGCTATTTTTTCATTCCACCACCAAAGTTCATTCTATGAGAAATTCAAACTCAACATCCTCGTGTTTCAAGGAAAACTCGATGTTAAGGCATAGGGCCTTCGAAAATTGGTGTACTACATTGTCAATAAGTTCACAGATGCTAAAAAGATCACCTTTGCAACACTGAAGATGCCTAATCCAATGCATTGTTGGTGGAAGTCTAATAATGCAAAGGAAGAGTGAATTCAAGCCAATTGACATGCGGTTGAAGTTCATTGTAGAGGTAGGTGCAGAATGCTATCCCGTTAAGCACTACCATGATTTGTACAGGATATCCCAGATGTTGAGACAAAATAAGGATCAATCAATGCCAAACTATTCAAACGAGTTCCATGGACTATATGCATGTCTAAATGTTTGTGATATAGACCTGCACAAAGTCCTAAAGTACACTAGTGGTTTTCATCACTACAAGCAAGCCGCTATGCAGTTTGTGCCTTGCAAAACCTTGGAAGAATCTTATCAATATGTCATCAAGATCAAGGAGCAATCCAAGATGAAGAAAACAGGCCCAGCCTCTTCTGACCCCTCACACAAGAGAAAATCTTCAGGCAACACTAATTTTGCACTATGCAGCAGCAAACTCCTTATGGGAAGCCTTCAACTAAGCCATGGGTGAATACACAACCAAAATGTCCTTCCTTGAAGCACGACAAAGGTAAGGGAAAGAAATGGTGTAGTCATGACAAGATTGCCACCCACCATGATCAAGCATGCCATATGCAAAATACTCTACTCTCTAAGACTCCATTGCTTGCAATTGAGGATGAGCAAAACACAAATCCTAATGTTCCAACTTGCTTGAACATCAATGCCACGCTAGTGCCCATTAATGCCAATGAAAGAGAGCACCTTTTTCACATCAAGTCTTGGGTAAAGGGACGACCACTTCATGCCATCATTGACACTAGAAGCTAGAATAATATCATCACATAAAACCCTGCAAAACGTCTAGACCTCACAATAGAAGCACACCCACATCCTTGCCCAAATGGTTTCAACAAGAACGAGAACACAAAGTGACTCGCAAATGCACATTTGAGTATGTATCTCACCTATGCAAGATTCTCTTACTTGTGATGTCACACCACTTGAAAAATGAGATGTTGTTCCTGAAAAGCCCTTATTCTTATGCCCAAGATGCTACCTATAGAGCTAAGAAACAACACCGTTCCATCAAGGTCAACAATTGTCTCTATCACATTCTAGTCCTCTCTGAAGACCAACATCTCATTGCTAATTGTGAAGCAATGCAAGAAAGCTCGACTCGTGCACCAAAGAAATTACTTATCACCTGCTCACAGTTGGCATGAACAGAACTTATTCCACGGGACTTATTCTTTCAAGCAAACTGTACTTCTATGAGAAGTGGGAACAAAAACTGACATGATCCACTTTTATGGTGTGGTTGTTTGAGTGTCAAGATAGTCAGAATTTTGTCATGTGGGAGTGATGAGAAGGGATTTGAAAAGCATAGTTAGATTGGCAGCAAATTCGGAAGACTCCTCACTCTTTTACCACTTGATTTTCACCCAAAAATCCTCCCTAATCAGGTAAGTTCTAATTTTTATTTCAGTTGTCTACAAACTTATTTTGTTTATTCCCCAACTTGTTGAACATGTGTGCATGCTACTATGTGAAAGTTTTGTTTCCTTCTTGCATTCTTTCCTTGTGGGAAATTCATATTGTCAGTGAGAAGGTAAGGATAAGAGGGAAAGAGAGGCGAACAACATGTTAAGATCATTGTTGTATGGAAGGAATAGGAATAATACCAATTTTTGGGTTGTGTGTGTTTACATTTCTATATGCTATCATAGGAGAGGGGGTATAATTCTATGACTTGTCATTTCTAATGTAGGAGCATCTGGGGCCATGCGTAATCTTGCATCAACCAAAGACATGACTAGTTAGTAATAAATTGCGGTGATTTTTTTTGTTGTTTTAATAGTCTACGGCATATTTTCAAGCATCAGGGTTCTCATTTGAGCTACAACAAGTTTTGGTTTTTCATCACATAGACCATGCAATGAATCACAAATCATTTGAAAATCCTGCGATAAAATGCAGTATCGTTCTTGAAATAATATGAGAATCATGGTACAAAGGTTTCCATGGTAAATGGTGGTTGCGATGTCCTGCAATCTCGTGTGACTTTCTTCGAGCTTAATACTAGTCATTTGGACACCTTGCATGGATAAGTGGTAACATGCTGGGATGAGGCTTATGAGGACATTGGGAATGGATATTTGTGATGTGTTGTGGTGCATTCATTATGTGATGCATTATTTTGAGATGTATTACCATCGAGATTTGTGTTCATTTAATGACAATGGGGACTTGTGTGCATTTAATGATTGTAGTGCTTCTTGATGTGTCAAGAACATTTAATATTTGTGGCCTTAGTGGGTTGTTGAAAGTAATCAATGTAAATGTGTGGGTTGTGTATCTATATAAAAACATCTCCTTGATTTGAAAAGGATTTGATTCCAAACAAGGAAATATTTCAAGAGTGGTTGCAAGGAGACTGCGATAGGGATCTGAGTAAATCTAGGGGGAGCTATTGGAGTTGAGTCACTTGACTAACACTGCGGTGTTAATCTGTGGTTTGTCAAGTGTACAGGCATTGATGGAGTTATATCGGTTGTAAGACTATATCGTTGGAAATTGATCTAATGTCTAATTTCTCTCAATAAAATTTTGTTGTTGTTGTTGTATTCCCATTGTGAAATTGTGGGTTGTGCGGTAGAAGACGTCTCTTAATTGGCATCTCTAACCACGACTGCATCAGTTATTTTTATAGGTATAGGAGAGGAGGTATAATTCTATGATTAGCAATTTATTTTTGCAGGTATAGAAGAGGGGGATAATTATATAATATGTACTTAAATTATTTTTTCAAACATAAATGAGGGGGAATAATCATATGCCTTGGATATTGTGAGTAGCCTTGACATTTTTATTTCTAGTTGAATGTTTTCTTCACAGTAGTAGCTGCAAAACTGTGGATTGAGAACCTATTTGATTGTTGTCATCTTCATTTTAGATTTGAATATGGTATATTCTATCATATGCCATGTTTTCATTATCAAATCTACATAAGCCTTTATGGAAGAAGGGAAGCAAGTTTTATATCATATTGATGAATGTTCAAAGTGGGAAGGAGTGGGGATGTTGCATTATGGCACCGTACATCAAAATTTACCAAGGCGGTGAACATGAATCCTCTCTGAACATATAGTATTCCTTATTTTTCTAGTTATGAATTACAAAAAGAAAGAAGAAACATTTGTTATGTTATTATGGGAAAGAAATAATTAAATTGCATATACATTTTCAAATTTTGATCAAGGCCTAGAGTAGGTCATTGGTAAGGGTTGGGAGTGCATTATAAGCTCATTTAGAAGTCTTGTTGTACTGATCTATTTGCAATAGTTTAAGGCCACTCTGTTTTACTTTTCATTATGTGAATTTCAGATTCTAGGGGAGTGAAATGGGATGAACTTGAAATATCTGTTATAACTTTACCCTTCAATCTTTTTGTACATTTATATTTCCATTTTGCAGCAGTTTGGAAGACAACATGTAGTTGAAAAAAGGGAATGGTATAACTATAAGGAGATGGAATTGGATTGTGGAGTATGATGGTTTGCAGGGGTTTATAGCATGTAAATGTTTTCTTGTGGTTACCAAATTGATGAAGAACTTTGTTTTTCATTAGAAAAAGAAAAGAGTTTGAATCCAAATTCCTAATTATGAGAAGATTATGTGAGATGCTACCTTGCAATCAAATTTGTTTATCTGCTTTGAGGTAAAAGTTATCCATATGAAGGCATTGTTGACACTTCACTATAGGAATCTATTTGCATGATTGAAACTCAAACTATCATTCTCATTATTTAGCTTGTATAAGTCTGTACAAAATTGTCAATCATATTTGTTAGACAAAAAAACCATGTTGAAATCCGCAATAGCATTCCTTTACTATCACTGAAATTATATGTATGGCTGAGTGCATAAGAAGATAAAAACATGCATGCCGAGAAAATTAGCCAAGAATGGAATAAATTGATTATAATCTTAAAATCATGTAGTTTTCACTTTTCTTTACTAGTAAATCAGATGTCAATTTAGGTATCATCCCTTACTAATTATAAACTGTATATGCATCCTTTGCAATGGATTTATACAAATCCACAGTAGTCTTTACGATTTGCAGTCACTAGATGGGTAGTATAACACTTGGGTGAGGTCCAAATGGTTTATCGACTCATGGTAGTGCCTTTTGAGTACTTTGAATTGTTATTTGCAAAACAAAGCAATTTATTTGCTAAGTACAAAATGGTTCGCAATTAATTCAAAGTACTTCAGAGTGGAGTATTGGAATTCACACTACATATCTGGGTTCCCCTAGGACAGAGCTATCCATTGGTAACTCAGTCGAACTGTGAAGCACAAATTTAGTGCTACGAATTGGGTTGTTCGTGTTGCAGTGTCTCATAGCTTATTTGCAGTGATTCGCAATGGTTTTGCAGTGGCTTCACAGTGATTTTTGGAACTGCGAAGATAAGGGAATAACCCAGAAATGATTTGCAATATGTTATGACATTTAAAAAATAAATATTTAAGTTCAAAAAGTACGAGTATACATTCATCTCCTTATATTTAAATTTCTTATACTTTAAATTTATTTTGCAACTATAAGGAAACGGTAGCAATTTAATATGTTTGAAAGCAGTCTCAGCTCTCCACGAGCTAGAATGAAGGAAATGTTTCTGGAAAACCCTTCCAACTCAGTACTCGGCAATTTTCACTTTCGGGATTTCACAATTGGACATATGGTCCTCAAGATGTCAATTTAACATTCAATGCCAGCTTTGCGAAAATGAATAATCAGTTCCTAGGTTTTTTGGTACACCAGATTGGCCAGTAATATTTAAGCCAAAAGTATACTTTGAGATTAGGGCCAAACATGGTGAGTTTCTCGGGAAGCAATTGTATTGTGACAGTTTGTGCAACAGCACGAATACCTTAGGTGTTAACATAAGTATAGTATGTTGTATGTTTATCTTGTTTATACCAAGAAAAATTAATTCTCGTTTAGATGAACTTTGTATATGTATGTTTTAGCAAGTGGCACCAAGAAGGTGCTACAATTTCCTCGTGAAAAATGTTTTCTAATGACTGGCCACAACATATTTCTGAGAAATTAGAACTTTGGTCTGTTGGATTGACCTAATTGACTTGGCATGATGACATGGCACCATGGGAAGGTGGCATGGTGATGGGGTACCTCAATGCCCATGGCATTGGTGACGAGGAGTGCAAAATGCATCTTATATTTATAGGTAACTTTCCAAAAGGTGAAATGACCATTTTGCATAAAATATAATAAAGTAAAAGTATAAGCTTCATATATAAAGTATAAAATAAGATCAGATCCCATTATAGAAAAACTAAGATCAGATTTTTATTGACTTTAGGTAGGTAAAGAAAATAAAGATAAAATCAGATTTGATATAAATTTTTATTTGACTTTGGGAAAGCAAGGAAATTAAAGGTACATTCAGATTTAATTTTACAAAAGAGAAGATAAAATCACATTTGATTTTCAAAAGGATCAGATTTGATTTTACAAAAGAAATTGAAAAGATTGAATCAACTTTGTTTTTAGAAATAATTAAATGGGATGTTAGAAAAGTGAAAGAAAAGATATAATCAGATTTGATTAAAAAAAGGATCAGATTTTATTTTAAAAAAGTCAAGCTATGATCAAATTTGATGTGATGTGATTTGGAAAAGTCAAAGTGAAGTGAAGAAGATTAAAAAATAAATGTTTATTTGATTCATTTGCACACTCAACCTCACTGCAGAACTTCTAAGAGAATCTGGAAATCAAATCTGAAAAATGTCACAATTCTGTTATGGTTGTTTTAAGGAGTCTAAACAGTCATATTTTAGTGATTTGGTCAAAGGAGGCTCTGGTAAGTAAACTTGGACTGGTAGCAGTTTGGAAACAGCCTACATCCATTATACCATTCAATTTTACCCAGAAGACAAGTGTGAACAGTGAGCTATTGCAGATTTTAACCATGCATACCTTTAATTGCTTTCTTGCTTTGTTGTTTTCAGCTTGGTTGAGTTGCTGAATGATTGCTCTATCATTCCTTTATATTTTCCTTATGCTTTTTCATATGGAGTTTCATGCATTTGAATGAGGATGGAAGTTTACAAGTTTTATTTTTCAGGCTTAGTAGTAACGAGTAACTTAATATTCAGGTATAAGAGAGGGGAAATGATCCCATAACTTGCATCCTTTGATATCCACGCATAAGAGTGAGTATGAGAGAACGGAAGTAATCTCATAATCTGCACCTTTAATATCCAGGCATAAAAAAGGGAGGAGTTAGCTTATGACCTGTAGTCTTATCTTCACAGGTAAAGGGTAGGGTCAGATTACCATAAACTGTATCATTTATTTTGTTGGCATAAATACATGCCAATATATTGTGAACAACCATAATGTTATATTTTCTCCTAATTCCTTGGTTGGAGCCAATAAGTTGCAGAATATTAATTGTGAACACTTGATGGAGATGTTTGGGACCCTTTTTCTCTTACTGAAAATTCTTTGTTGTTGAATGGTCCTTCATGTGTTGATTTTGTGCTATGTTTTATCCTACCCACCACCTACTCTTATGCTACTTATCTTTAAGCCTTCATGGTGGAAAGGGAAGCGCGTTTGCATATTAGATTAGGATAAAATGTGCAATGGAAAATCGTTAGGATGTGGGAAATGCAACTGCACTTTAGATTTGGCAAGAGGTGGTGAGCAGATATCCTCTTTGACCCCATGGACTTATGAACTCATTGTGTGTTGGCCAGGTGGAAAATAGTGTGAGCCTTTGTGGTTTTGGTATTGATAGAAAAAGGACGAGCTTATTCCAAGTCCATTTGATCATACACTAGTTTCTTGTCCCTATCCCTTTGTTGATTTTAAATGAAAAGAAAACGAATAATATTCGTTGATTCTTGATAATGCATTGCGAAAAGAAAGTAGATGCATTTGCACAGGTTATTATGTGCAATGGAATGATTAAACTACATATATTTTTTCAAATTTGATAATTGCTTGGACTAATAAAATGCAAACAGTTGGGATGCATTTTAAGTTCTAGAGCCTTGATGGATTGGTCTTTTTACAATAATTTTGGGCTACTCTATTTTGTGTCTCCATCATGTAAACTTCATAATTGGGACAGCCAAATATGATTTTAAATGTCATGATTTTGCCCCTTAGTGCCCTTATCAAGCTGTATTTCTCATTTGCAAATGTAGGGCAGTCAATGGGTAGTTAAAATAGAGAAGTGTAAAGCATTGTAGTACTATAAATTGATTGTGGAGTGTGTATACTCAGATGTATGTACAGTGCGACTAAAGTCTCTATAGCAAACACCCCTTTAGTCCTTTACTTTTGAGGAAACAGTATTGTATGCACGATGAAGAGAAAACTCTACATTTGCCTTCAAAGAGTCTGGTTACTTAAATCTTCATTAATGTGTTTTCCATATTTTAAATAGTGTTTTGTTTCCAACCCAACAAAGAGATTGTTCAAAAGCTTA
The DNA here is from genome assembly GCA_037957365.1 of Torreya grandis. Taxonomy (NCBI): domain Eukaryota; kingdom Viridiplantae; phylum Streptophyta; class Pinopsida; order Cupressales; family Taxaceae; genus Torreya; species Torreya grandis. The sequence continues at coordinate 1,200,488 of JARHVA010001076.1, forward strand.
AATCCAAAATAAAATACTTTGCACTTGTTCGTAATCTTCACAATTACAACATGTTTATAGGAGTTTTGTTGGAAATTCACAAAATGTGTTCCTTTACCTGGCTGAAAATTTTATATCTAGCGTGAATACATAAGAAATAAGCAGTGGTACTCAGCATTTACAAGAAATTTGAAGTCAAATTTATTAGATGATAAGTTTTAGCCTGGCTTAAATCTGCAAGTTTCAATAGTTGCTTACACAAAAATCCTTTCGGATTCAGCACTTTGCCAAACTTCCGGATCTCAGGCTTCCAACATAATACTTTCAGGGATGTAACTTTCGCACCTAACATTCCTTTTAAACAATTATATAGTTACCTCCTAGCTTTTTGGGAATGCAAGATTAATTGGTAACGTTTTTAGAATTCCTAGGTGGACTATACCTCGTGAATAGGAGCAACTTTGGTGAGATTGCAAAATGGTGACGGAAACATCAGTATGTTAAATCGCATAAGTACCATCAGTAGTTAATTAGGTACAATATTTTTCATGTTTATGCATCTTATATCAATAATAATTTAGTTTGGTTTTTGTTTAATCAATTTTTTTTGTGGTTTTAGTTAGTGGTACTAGGCAGGGTACTATGCAGATCTAACCATAACAATAATCCTAACATAATAACAACAGAGATTCGACCAGATAGCAACGATAATAGACAAAGTACGCAAATCTAAAATAATAGATTAAGAAAAATGCTATTATGATAGCATAGCCACTACGAGGAGGCATCCTCCCAAAAGCACTTGCCCAAGAAAATATTACAAAACAAATGCCATACAACTAACGACGTAGTTCCCATTTAACATTAGGTTGTGGTGAACCCAAAGCCCTAATGAATTCGACAACGAAGAAAATAGAAAATCTAGAAACTAATATATGACTGGTCACAGGTTATGTGCACCACAAGTCCGCTACTCTATAACATGACAATAATAGTGGCATGTGGAAGATCAACGTTGTATAATTTAAGTCATATCATGGTGATTTGAGCCAAATTTATACTATTCATGTGTGCGCATGAAATTTTGAACCATGATAGTGACATCTATAATGTTTCAACCTTTAGGTTTTTATTAGGAAATAGTGAATCAATAAAAACAATTATAAAATTGTAATATATATTGTGTTTTGATGGTACAAACATAGCTATAAGTTATAATTGTTTCTTGCAAAAATCTCCCCAACCCTCTTCCTTGCCACTTAGCCCTTTATGTTACATTTTTCTGTTCTCAAGTTTTACAACTTAGCCTTCACCCAATTTGTTACCACTAAATTGACAACAACTAATTGAAATCAATTCATATGTGTGCAAATAGTTACCTCATGTAATCTCGATGGTATTATTTTTGAAAAAAGATGTCCTTTATCAATAGGGAAATGAGTTAGTTGAAAGTACAAGTACAATTTTAAAAGAAAATTATTCTAAATAAGGTGTCTTTAACACTCTCTCTATCCTATGGCTATTTGAACTGGTACCTTAACCAAGTGGTTTGGGGCTTTACTGCTTTGGAGTTACCTCCTACTTTACTTTCATTAATTCAGTTTTTATATTTAGGTAGTTTTTTATTCTAATGTCTTCTTATCGTAGCACTTTCTATTGTAATTTAACGTATTCTCAAGTATCATTGGCCTACTTTTGGTCATTCATGGACATTAATATAAAATATTTCTTCTATCTATCTTTATTTCTAAGCATTGAAAATTTATAATTTCAAGAACAATGTCTAACAGATCATCCAATATAACATATGGTTCTATGAAATTGCAAAAATTCAATAGATTCAAATAGAAGAATTTGAAAATATACTCCCCACCTAATGCATTGACTAAGGATTTGGTCTTCTGATTGGATGCATCATCTAGGATTCAGAAACCGTGTAAAACCATTATTACCTTTTCCTGCATTGCTTCCACTCAGGCATGAATGAGTTGAGTTACCTATTATAGATGCGCTTTCACGATGATATCTTGCTTTTGTTTCTGATTGATAATTCACAGTTGATAAATTGTGGTAATTAATGTCACCTACGCAGTTGTTCCGACAAAACTCTCATGATATCTTACTTACATGACTCAGAACTAGAAACACTTACGGTGAGGTCCTTTTATACATATGTGCTTTCATGATGAACTGAAAAAGAGGAAATCTTACATATTAATGTGGATCTTTGGATGCATACAAAATTTACATTATCATTTTGTAGTTTAGAGAGTTGAACATCTCTTTAAGATTTTTAAAAAAACGAGTCTACAAAATATCAAAATATTCATTTCCCCGTCAAAACATCGATTCCTTCTAAAGAGAGACAAAATAAATTATTTGGGTGCAAGAATCATACCAGGTCTATATGAATTCAAATTGGCACCTAAATTGAGTAACGTTAAAGCCATCTCCAGCAAATCACCTCTTGTACATGCAAGAATGAGAGGTGTTCTTCCTTCCTTATCTATCCACTGTATATTAAGACTATTAATAATGAACATCTATTATACTAACACCATAGAAAGAAAAGGATAAATTGGAAAAACAGCATTAACAAAATCATAAAATGTGTTTACATGCAAAAAGCATACCAAAGGAACAATGAATTGACTATAATGTTTTTGTCATATCCCATGCCAGTAATTACAAATCACAAATACACCAGAATGGATATAGTAGTTGACCTTAGGTCCATTAAAAAGACACGGATTGATAACAATTAAAGAACAACACTGATGCTGCAGTGCATTCTATTGCCATAGTTAATACACATCTTCTACTCGAGTGATTATTGAAGAATGCTTAAATCAACCAACGCTAAGAATGGAATGAGCAAAAAATGAACTGAGGATTTCACTACTCCAGATAAGACAACTTTGTTGCGAAAGGCATTGAAGGGATTAATATTAATCACAACAAGGCAAGAAACACACCACTAAAAGAGCCCTAAAAGTTGATTTTGAATGCGTGAAAGTCAATTAGAATATATAATAATGAATATAACTAGTATATATATCTTAAATAGATCTATGTAAAATATACCGATAGATATCTTAAATACATAGATCTATCTAAAATATGTATGCTACTATTATATATATATATATATATATATATATATATAATTAAATTATAAAATAATATATAATATTATAATATAACAATATTATATTATATTATATTCCACAATAAAATTATAATTCACTCATCATTTAATTAAATTCTTTCATTTTGAAGTAAATAAATTATCGCAACAAAATTATAATTCACCCATCACGGACAAATAAATATAATTCACCCATCATATATTCCAGCATGGTAAGTAAATAAATTATCACAACAAAATTATAATTCACTAGTCACGGGACAAATAAATAAATTATTTTATTTTGAGGTAAATAATATTACCATAACAATAAATATAGTTCACCTACCATATATTCCAACATGCTAAATACATAATTAAATTTTTTTATTTCGAAGTAAATAAAATTACCACAACAAAATTATAATTCACCTGTGATATTATTAAATAATTATGGGCCCAAATAAATAAATTGATTAAAAATGAGTATAGGTTTTTTTATTTTGTCGGCTCCAAAAAAGTCAAATGTTAACACATTCACACCATTACACAAAATTATCCCCCAAATATCACTGGAGGAACACTTATCAATGTAACGAGAGATTCTAGATATGCATCATATGATGTCCCAAAATGTGAAAAAAGGCATCTCAAGTTAAAGAACAAAAAATCTTATATAGGGGAAATATGACTTTAATAAAAATATTCCGTGAAAGATAAAAAGCTAAAATAGAAAGTAATGGAAAAAAAATGGACACATTCTAAATGTGCTTCATGGGAAATGATGGCTTACTCCTTGAAAAGGAAAATAGCGAAAAATACAGAGGAAAATTAAAAGAAAATAATTGATAATTCTTATGTAAATTTTTATTATGTTTACATAATGTCAAACTGCTATGTTTTAAGGTTACGTTATGGAGTAAAAAAATATTTAACATGATCACAAACATCCAAAGTGTATTCCAAGAGTTCCCACAATAATAAATGCCTAGGATGAAACATTTGAAAGAAGAGATGGAAATTATTTGATAGGTCAAGGGTACTCTACATTTCGTAACCAACATCCTGATACTCATAGATAGGACGTATGGATCCAAAATGGACAAGATTGGTTGAAGACAAGGAATCAGCCACAAGTTATACTTTTAACCTTGAATTAGGTATACAATATTGTGGACTAGCAAGAAGCGGCCAAGATTAGCACTTTCTTCAATAGCAATTGAACAAGGCAATTTTTAATGCAGCTTGTAAAGCAAATTGTTTGGTTGAGAAGGGTTCTTGATCATTTGCATGTGGTAAGTAGAAGCCACAACAATCTATCTTTTTAATGAAAGTATGATAAAGCCATGGAAGAGTCATATGTTTCTATTGGAGATTAATCTTTATTTGTTTATATTAAATATTTTAAAGTTGTTTACTATTAATTCTCCTTTGAATTTAATTCACATAATGCAGAGAATATGAGGTGGCATGTAGTCTTCACCTCTTGTCTCATTAGAGATATTCTTCATTATAACAAATATTGGAGTTACATCATATGTAAATCCTTTGCCACTTTGCACCCAATTTCCCCTCACTACATGGGAAACAAGGACACTAGGCACACACTTGGAAGGTTGGCAAAGGTAATCAGAGTTGCTTTGTAACTTTTTTTCTACTCCTCGCTTAATCTAAAGAGTCCATTGGTCTCTTTTTTTAATTATTTGAAGATTTTATTAGGCTGCTTCTAATCTTCTACTAATTTTATTCTCCTCTCTTATTCTCTCTTGGAAGAAGTTTTATGCACATTGTGCTATCTTGTAATAACTTTGGGCCAACTTTCAATAACACGTGGGGTTTTCTTTCGATGCACCGGTTTATCTACTTGACAAATCTCATATTTCACATCTTATGTTATGTCTATATGGTGAATATTAATTTTGTTGCATACTCTTTACTTATGATTCATTGTTTCAGTAATTGATCTTGAAATTAAAAAAATCATGGTACTTAAAGCTGTACTACTAAATATTGTTTTAAGTGTGCAGGTGCTTTGGTTGATGAGCAAGAGAAATCTTGCATTTGGGGCCACCATTTTTGGCACTTTTTTTTTTGCAAGAGCTAACACTCTTGGAAACTTGTTTTATGTTTTTGAGAACTTTTACTAATTTTAATGCTTCTATTTTTTTTAGATTATATTTTTCTTACATCATATTCATTTGTAGGTTGTAGGGAAGAACATACATTTTTTTTTTTTCCTCTTGAAGAGTGCAAACTTTGTTTTCAAGTAATTTTATTACAATATTTTTAAATCATCTTGAGCTAACTTTTTTGTCAGTTTAGAAGTATTTTATACCATTCTTACATTTTGTTTTTTTAGAAGAGAGGTATCACAAAGCTATAAGATTTTGAAAACAAAGAATTCATTGTTTTTTCTAGCTTCTTTAAATTTTTGTGATGCTACATAACTTTTTGATGCATTAAACTTGATGGTTCCGTGCATGTTACTGTATGTTTAAAATGGTCAAAACAACGACCATTTAAATGTCAAATTTAATCCAAACAAACTATCAAAAACTTGGTTTTCCAACATGCTTTTGCTTTTTCCACGTTGACTTCCATAAATCTTTTATGTGAGTTATTATCTTTTACAGCTAAATCCTTTTTTGAAAGTAAAAGATTAACCTTTTGCTTTAGCTATTTTGTTCAATGGCTTTTGAATTTTCTTTTCAGCCATTAGAAAATATCAAGCAACAACTTGATTCATTTTTTTTTATTTCACCTTGTATTTTAAAAGACAACTCAACATTTGTTTATCACACAACTATGTTATGTGCATGGGCTTTTAAATAGCTTTGTTTTAAGAGAAGTGTTTTGTTATAACTATGTTGTTTAAAAAGTTTTTTTTATTAAGTATATTATAATAGAATAAATATTTTTATTTTATTTTCATAAGCACCTTTTAGCTACACTTGAAGTTATTAAATTTTTTTAATACTATTTGATTTTTTTATCAAATATTTTTGCATTGATTTTTAAATTAATTATTCTATTAATTAATCTTTCTCGTTTTTTGTTATGACTAATAATGTGCAATAGTTGAAAGAACAAAACAATGCTTTGGTTAACCATGTTATGCAACAACTTTTTGAAAAAGATAAACACATTGTTGCTCTCAAATATCAACTTGAATGTCAAATAACACTGATCATTTATTGCAAAACTCACATGATGAACAAAGGGGTAAAATGAAAATCTAGTTGACACTCAATGCTAAAGTTGGATCATTAGAAAAACATTGTCTCCAATATTGATACTATGTGTGCTTTTGATTCTCGTTCAAATAAAGAATGTGTTTGTAAAATCAACTTTCTAACCCTAGATTAACATTTTCAAAATTGATGGATTACAATGGAGGTGGTCATAGTTAAGATGAAAAAAGTTTTGTTGACCCTCTTTATTTTAAATCTACTTCCAACTTTGAAGGGCTTGGTTCTTTTGAAGCTAAATTTAACATAAAGTCACATTGTCCTCATCATAGGACATTGCACCAAAGTGTTTCTCAATCTAAGGATCAATATAAGACAGTTTTTTAATACTTTGGTTAAAAATAATAAAATTTGTGATCATTGTGTAAGAGATGGTCATGATATTACTAAATGTCAAAAATTACATCCTTTTAACTCTTGTGGTAAAAGAAATCATGACTCTTCTCATTATTAGAAAACAATTAAATCCACTCAATCCAAGGTTAAACAAATTTGGATCCCTAAAGATTTGGTGACTTGAATGGAAAATAGTATGCCTTCTTTATAAATATGTTCAATTGGCTCAAATGTAAGATATCATTTGTGAAAGGCCAAACTTATTTTCTTTCTCATTTCCATGGATAGCTTTTGTATCTGTATGATTTTTTTATTAAATCTATGATGTTTTATAAACTCTTAACATTATTATGGACGTGATTAATACTTTAATTTGGAGTTTTTTTATATTGTTGAGAAATCCAATCCTTGATAGCACATATGTTTATTTGACATTTTTTTTTGGTTCCTCAATTGTTCATTATTTGGAGTTTTTTATATTGTTAGAGCTATGACTATTTCCTTATTTTTGCGTTTAATTTCCAATTATTGAAGTTGTCAAATAAAATTATTATTCGAGCAAACTTACTAAAGAACTTTTTTGTATGATCATGTATTACCTTCAACCAATAGTCGTGATTCTTAAATCTTTTGAAAGTAGAATATACATATTGTATCTCTTTTTTTTTACCAACTTATTTTTAACCTAAACTATCTAAAAAGGAATTTGCACTTTGTTATAAAATGTAATGTCCCCAAATGGGATGATTTTATACAAAGGGGTTTTCCCTAAACAATTTTGAAAATGAAAACATCAAACCCTAATTTGCAAAATAAGTTCAAAAAAAATTTGTCAAGCCTTAGAAACCCTAGATGCCAAAATAGTAGAGTTTTGTAGATGAATTCCAGCCAATAAATTGTTCCAAAATTAACTGAATATTTATAGAAATAATCAGAAAATTAAATGCACAAAACAAGTACCTTTTTGTCAAATTTTTTAAGCTCAAATGCCACTTTATGATGGCTGAAAATTCTGATTTAATTCCAAAATTACAGCTATTGTTTTGAATATTTTACTACTTTCAACCCTTGCCAAAAATCACCACAAGTGCCCAAAAATACCAGAAAAATACAGTGAACCTTTTTGGGCATTAAAATGGCCAAAAAGTGCCCTCCAAGCCAATCGCCCAACTCACCAAGTGTAGAAAAATTAGCAGAAAAATAGGAGAGCTAGATCTTGCCTTCCACAAGTGAAAAAGTCTTCAAAACGTGTCAAAAAAATTAAATGATAATTCTGAAAATTATTATTTAATTTTCTATGCATTTAAGGCTTCAACCCTTTCACGAAACTCCTCCAATACCTCACACCAACACATAGAAGATTAGCAAATAAAATTAGAATATTTAATTTGCATAAAATAGATCAAAAGAGGCCTCCAAACACTCAATCGAAGCTCCCAAAATGGTTCGCTCCACTTGCAAAAATAGGATAAATACTAAGCAAAGTTAAAATGCAAGAAATGAGCCTCAAAACCCTCACTAAACTTCACAAAACTCCTCAAAATAAATCGCCTCACTTTTAGGGCAAGAACAAGATCTCCTTAGCAAAGGTGGTGTCAAAAGACACCTATTTTAGATTAATCAACACCAAAACAGCGAACTTCTATTGGGCATGCATCCTAATAGTTTCTTCAAGCATGAAGAACAATTATCAAAATTTAGCATGTTCTCCATTGTAGCCTTCACCTTGTACTTGTATCTTCCAAAGGGGGGTGAACCACCTTAGGAAGATAAAATACATCATAAGTCATTGCTTGCACTTTTTAGAACATCTTTTTTTTTCCTTGCTTTAGCTCCCATGCCAACATTCTCTTTTCCGAATATAATATTAATTAGTTGTTTTAATAAAAATAGTAATTAAAATTACTTTAAAGCGAATAAATTAATGATTAATTCATTTAAGCACTTTTAGTGGTGAAAATCACTTTTTAACAAATATTCTATTAATTAAATAATAATTGTCTTATAATAAAAATCACTATTTCGACAATCAATAATTAACTATTAAAATATAATTGCCCAAAATGGGTCTTTTAGTTTATGGGAAAATAGACTAAAGATCTTCAATACCTGCTTAATCATGATGTGGAAATGGGGACATCACAGTCCTCCCCAAAATTGTTTGTCATCAAGCAATCCAAAACAAGGCTTCCTAGATAAAACATCTACAACCACATTATTTTTCTTTTCACATACTCAATATCAAAATCATAAGCTTGTATCTTGCTTACTCATTTTTGTTGCCTATCATTCAACTCCTTTTGATTGAGGAAGAATCTCAAGCTATTATGATCCGATTTTACAATGAATTTGTCACAAACCAAATATTGTCTGAATTTACTCAAAGCATGCATAACCACCAATATCTCCTTGTCATAGATTGAATAAGTTTTTCTCTGAATCTTTGAGTTTCCTACTCTCAAAATCAATAGAATGTCTATTTTGCATTAGGACAGCCCCTATCCCTTCACCTGAAGCATCACACTCAACCACAAAAGGAGTAGAGAAATCTGGAATAGCAAGAATTGGACAAGAACATATTACCTTCTTGAAATTTTCAAATGCTAGTTGGACTATTTTGGACCATTGAAAAGCCCCTTTCTTAGTCAAATCAGTCAAGGGGCAGCAAGTTGTGAAAAACCTTTCATAAATCTCCTATAAAAACTACAAAGACCACAAACTCCTCTTAATTGTGTGAGTGTAGAGGGAATAGGCCAATCCATGATAGATGCAATTTTTTGTTGTTCCACTTGCACACCTTGTGCATTGATGACATGTCATAAATACAAAATCTTTGTTAATCCAAACTCACACTTGGGTTTTTTTGCAAAGAAAGAATGTTTCTCTAATGTGCACAAGACCAAATCCAAGTGTCTCAAATGCTCCTCCAAGGTTTTGCTATACACAAGAATGTCATCAAAGAAAACTAGCAGAAACTTCCTTAAATATTTGCCAAACATATTGTTCATACATGACTGAAAAATAGTTGGGGCATTAGTCAATCCAAAAGGCATAACCAAAAACACAAAATGCCCAAAATAACATCTAAAAGCAATTTTATGAACATCCTCTTCTCTTACCTTGATTTGGTGATAATGAAATCTTAAATCAATCTTAGAGAAATAAGTGGCACCGTGTAACTCATCCATTAATTCATCAATCCTAAGTATTGGATACCTATTATTGATGGTCTTTTTATTTAATAACCTGTAATCAATGCATAACCTGATAGTGTTATCCTTCTTTTTCACTAGAACAACTGAAAAAGCAAAAGGACTTGAGCCAGGCCTCATGTGTCCCATATCAAGTAATTCTTTGATGGTCTTCTCAATCTCTTCCTTGACGGCTCTTAGGTGGCGATAAGGAGTGACAATAACCAATTTGGCACTCATTTCCAGCTCAATATTGTGCTTAAAACCTCTATCTAGTGGCAAACCATAAGGTAAATCAGCAAAGACATGAATATGTTTGTCTAAAATAGCTTGAAACTTACCATGAGGGGGCTGCATTTTTCTTTTTTCTGAATTTACTAGGATAAGGCAGCTTGTTGCCCAAGGAATTTGACCCCTTCTAAAAGCTCTCTACATCCTTTTCATAGACACCTCTTGTGGAGCACCATTTGCTAGACCCTTGAGGACCACTTCCTTGCCCTCTTTGAATAATTTCAGCTCCATAAATTTATAATTTTGAGTGAAGTCTCCTAAGGAATGCAACTATTGAACACCCAAAATAATATCAATATCTCCAATGTCAACAATATAAAAATCATCAATTACCTTGTGTTTCCCAAGACTGAGTGGAAGTTGTGGCAACTTTTTGGAGCAAGAAATGGTGAATCCATCCGCCATAATCACATTGAAACTTTTGCAATTCGTAGCTTCTAATGCCATTTTCTTAACCAAGCTCTCATCAATGAAATTATGAGTGGCTCCACTATCAACCAAAGTAGTCACTCTTTGACCCTTCAATGTACCTTTTATCTTGAAGGCATGATACTTGGGAGCTCTTGAAAGAGATACAAGTGTGCTACCCAAGTCTTGTGTGTCTTCCTCATGCACATGCTCATCAATAACATTGTCATTCTTTTCGTTATTAGTATCAACAATATCAAAATCTGAATCATCATCAATTACCTCAATATAGTAGACATGTCCCTTGCCCATACAATGGTGGCCTTTGGTCCATGGATTCTTGCATGTAAAACATAAGCATTGCCTTCTTAATTCATCTCTATCATCCTTCATATTGCTGCTATAGGGTAGCGATCTATGAGGTGGCACATATGGTGAAAAAGGCTTCTTTTGTTGCTCATTTGGTGGTGCTTTGGGCTGCCCACCTTGTGTTCTTTGTTGCCCACTAAAATCAGTCCTTAGCTGCCTTGTATTTGCCCCTTTGGGTAAGTGGCTGCCCTTTTGGCCCTTCATAACCCCTGTATGCTGAACATTATAAATCCAAAGCCTTAGTGATAGCATCTTGTAAAGCAAAAGGGTTAAAAGCCTTAACCAAACCTTTCAAAGCCTCAATCAAACTCTCAACAAATAAAACAATCAACCTCTTCTCACTAATATTGGGTACCATAACTGAATTTTTTTGAAAATCAGCAACAAACCTTTCAACATCATGATCTTGTTTGAGTTGTGCTAACTCACAAAAATGTCTTTCCGGATTTTTTCTATCAAACCTCTCCATGATTCTTTTGTCAAACTCCTCCATGGTAGTAATAAATCCGTGGCATTGTGTGATTAGGCCATGAAACCACCACTCATGAGCAATACCCTCCAAATATAGGGTGACGAATTTTAGAGCCTCCTCCTCAAACATGGGGTTAAGTGACTAATATGTTTCCAACTTCTGTAACCAAGATCTCACAGGAAGTTTATCAGTACCTTCAAAAACAAGAAGAGAAATCTTAACCAACCTTTGCTACAAATCTCTGTGCGGCTGCATATTAGGAACCTTTGACTTGATTCCTTCATCTCACAAAAATCCCGAAAAGGCAAAAGATCTTGCATGGCTAAGCTTAAGGTTGCATACTCTCTTTGACATATCTCCAAAATATCCTCCCTTGGTGTCCTCATCTCTATTACTGATTCTTTCTGCAAAAAAGTGGCCTTGAAGAATTTATGAAGGGGGTTAATAGGAACCCTCTCATTATCATTCGAATGTCCTTCTCCATTGAAGGGGTGATCTTTCCTTGGAATAATAGTATCCTTCAACATGGCTGCAATTTGTATACTCAATGTTTGTTGAAGTTATTTATGGCTTTCTTTGATAAAGTTTTGCATAACCTTAATTTGTTTTGAAGAGAATCCTCGAGGCTCTTGGTCCCCCATAGTCTTTTTTTCTTCTGATAAACTATGAACTCTTTTACCTATTTGCATCCAACAACCAACTCACAGGCAGACAAGACTAGTGCTCTGATACCTCTGTAATGTCCTTAAATGGGATGATTTCATACAAAGAGGTTTTCCCCTAAATTTCACAATTCTGAAAATGAAAACAGCAAATCTTAGTTTGCAAAATACGCTCAAAAAAACCTTCTAAAGCTCTAGAAACCCTAGACACCAAAATAGTAGGGTTTTGTAGATGAATTCCAACCATAGTTACCATGTTCGAAAAGTTCAGATTGTTCAGAAAGGGAAGTTCAGTTATGAAATTTTGTAAATTATAAAAAATAAATATATCATACATATTTGTAAAACATAAACATAAATAAATTGATAACACATGATAACAGAACCCAATAGAGTGTTAAACTTCAATGTTCATTGTTCAATATCATATATATAAAATAACACAAAAATAAAAATGATATATATAGTCTTAATTTTTTTTTAAATTAACAAAAAAAAAATTTAAGTAAATTATTAAATACAAATAATAATTTCAAACTGAAAAAAACATAAATAGTAAATACTATAGTAATAATTATATAGTATTTTCTAAATTAATATTATTATTACTAAATTAAAATTATTAAACCTTCAAAATTTTAAATAATAAAATAAAAGTAAAAGTAAATTTAAAGTATTAAAAGACAAAAAAAGAAAAATACAAGGTAAACCGTAAAACTTACCTCACCCGATGTTAAAATATTTTGTTGTTGTTGAGTTGCTAAAGCCTAAAAGTTAAAATGTTCTGTCATCTACAACCTGTTGTTTTGGTCTTGAAGCTTGCCTATTTTGGGTTCCCACTTCCCTGTTCGCCATTCGACGCGATTACCACTTACTAGACTGCAACCTTGTTTGTCATGTGCCACAATTTCTAAACCATGTTCGTCACGGTTACAACTTTTAACTATGAACTCTCGTACACGCTAAAGCAAAATGGACAATGGTAAATACTAAACCGTATTAGATTTAAGGTTTTTTATTTTTTTTTCGTGCTATCCCCCTACAAAAACGAATTTAATGAATAAAAAATTTTAAAAAACAAATATTCCTTCAAAAAATGAATTTAACCGAACAAATTCGTTTTGCTCAAAAAAGTTCGGTTCGAACAAATTTGTTTTGCTCAAAAAGATCAGTTCGAACAGTATATGGACTGTGTTCGTAAGAATATGGTAACTATGATTCTAGCCAATAACTTGTCCTAATATTAATTGAATATTTATAGAAATAATCAGAAAATTAAATGCACAAAACAAATACCTTTTTTGTCAAATTTTTGAAGCTCAAATGCCACTTTAAGATGGCTGAAAATTCTATTTTAATTCCAAAATTACTTGAATATTTTTTTGCTTCAAACCGTTGCTAAAAATTGTCACAAATGCCCAAAAAATACCATAAAAATACAGCAAACTTTTTTGGGCATAAAAGAGACCAAAAAGTGCCCTCCAAGCCAATCGCCCAACTCACCAAGAGCAAGAAAATTAGAAGAAAAATAGGAGAGCTAGATCTTGCCTTCTGCAAGTGAAAAAGTCTTCAAAACCTATCAAAAAAATTAAATAATAATTCTAAAAATTATTATTTAATTTTATATGAATTTAGGGCTTTAAACCCTTCACGAAACTGCAACAAGCAAAAAATTAGCAAATAGTATCAGAATATTTGGCATAAAATAGACCAAAAGAGGCCTCCAAACCCTCGATCCAAGCTCCCAAAGTGGTTCGCTCCACTTGCAAAAATAGGATAAATATTTAGCAAGATTAACATGCAAGAAATGAGCCTCAAAACCCTTACGCAACTTCACAAAAACTCCTCAAAGTAAATCGCCCCACTTTTAGGGCAAGAACAAGATCTCATTAGCAAAGGTGGTGTCAAAAGACACTTTTTTTAGATTGATCAACACCAAAAAAAAAACTTTTATTCTGCATGCATCCCAATAATTTCTTCAAACATGAACAATTATCAAAATTCAACATGTCCTACATTGTAGCCTTCACTTTGTATTTGTATCTTCCAATGGGGGGCGAACCACCTTGGGAAGATAAAATACATTATAAGCCAAGGCTTGCACTTTTTAGAACATCTTTTCTTTTCTTTGTTTTAGCTCCCATACCGACATTCTTTTTTTTTGATATAATATTAATTAGTTGCCTTAGTAAAAATAGTAATTAAAATTACTTTAAGAGAAATAAATTAATAATTAATTCATTTAAGCACCTTTAGTGGCAAAAACCCATTTTTTAACAAATAATCTATTAAGTAATAATTGTCTTATGATAAAAATCATTATTTCGACAATTAATAATTAGTTAATAAAATATAATTCCCCATAAAGGTTCTTTTAATCTATGGGGAAATAGACTAAAGGTCTTTAATATCTGCTTAATCATGATGTGAAAATGGGGACTGTTACAATCCTGTCCTTGTGCACCTTGACATGACTGTTTAAATATTAATATATCATGTGTACTGTTACTGTTGCACTCCCTTGCTTAGTTGTGTTGTGCTATTGGATTCCGATGCCATGATATTCGACTGCAGGTTGATATATTTATCATGTTTATAGTTATGCATTGGTGATGTATAGATTATGAAATATACTTGATGTTTGATTACAGTTCATTATTGCTTATCGTTTTATCGATTTTTGGATCAAATACTGTTGATGGATCCACTCAATGGTTGCAGGTACTACCATGAGCTAGGTTGGATGTTGACGTCGGCTTTTGGGGGTAGCGAAGTGGTTCTGTGCAATCGGATGAGTTTAGACAGGTAACCTGGTATTCTTGATTTATGTCGTGCTTTTAGGCGATTGTGTTATGCGTTTGTGCAGTGGTATTGTTTGTGCAATCGTATTGTTTGTGCCTTGTTGCTTTTCGTTCATTGTGTCCTGTCGTATTTTTGTTATCCCTGTGTGTTGTTTAGTGTTGTTTCCATCCATTTGGACTTCCCCTTTTCTCTCTCCTCTACGTACTCTTCGCCATCCCAACTCCACTTGACTCGCCCTCACTTAACTCGGACTCCCTAAGGACCTACCTAGGCCTACCTCCCCATGACACCCCTCCCACGAGATTTATTATCCAGTGACCTTATAACTATTAATGGCCGGTTAATTAGCCATTGTGACTTTTAAACATTCAATAGCATTTAAAATAATATTTATTATTATTATTATTATTATTTTATTTGTTTTACAATTTTATAGTTGGTGATCGGGTTAATTGGTCTTGGTAACTTTCATGTATTTTCTGACATTTTTAAATTTTATATATATATATATATATATATATTATTATTATTATTATTTAAGTTACCAATAATTTTGTTTATTATTTTATTTGGCTCATGGGCTCGAAATTTTTGTAAAGGCCACCTTTGGCCGTGCCTTTTGAACTTTGGTGTTGGGTCACATCTAAAGGAGTAGGTTGACACATTTGGGGGAGAGAATTTCTCTCTCCTCATGAATGGCGTATGGGAGGAGAGTTGGGAGGGTGGCATGGAGGAAGAAAGAAGGCACGGAGTGGGTGGAAATGACATAGAGGGGGACAGTTTTGGGGGAGAGGAAAAAGCATTGTTTATGGCAGGCAGCGATGGAGAAATCAAGAGAAGGATGCTTATAGTGGAAGGAAGAAGAAGGCGTAGGGAAAAGAGGCGTAAGGGTGAAGGAAGAAAGGAAGGCAAGAAAAACATACGGAAGGGAAGAGAATAGACGGGGGATGGCATAGAGGTAGAAAAACACAGAGGTATGGGAAAAGGCAACGCAACAGAAAAGAAAAGGGATGGGAAGTCAATGGCATTGGGGAGAAGCATGGGAGGAGGAAGAGGGAAGAAGATCCAGGGATGGAAGAAGAAGAGAAACGCGTGGGAAGAGGAACAGCAGGGGAAAAAGCAGCAAGAGAAAAGAACGCTGAAGAAAGAAAAATGCAAAGGAAAATAAGGGACGCAGAGAGAAAGGGGTTTTAGTTTTTTGACTTGGGCGTTTCTACCAGCTAAGCCTTTCTGACTGTAAGCTGGGTATTTCTCCTAGAATGAATAATAAGGTTGTTGAAATTAATATAAATCTGATAATATTATCTTGCCTATTAACTTGAAAAAATAAGAAAAGATTGAACTGTTGATTTTTCACACACATCGATTTGGTTATACTTTGACCTAAGAATGCATTATTAGATAATGGTTAGGTATTTCAATTTGTTATATATATGCAAAGACCTAGCGATTTCCAATCTGCAGCTCCGTTAGATAGCTGAGTAATTTTGTGTTTGTGGAAACCCCCCTTTTTTGATGGGCATTGTGCATTATAGACTGGCAGTATTGAGTGTATTCATACCACTATTTATGTGAACCGTTTTCTGTTCAATCTGGAAGTGCCACAATGTGTCTGCAATAAATCAACCTAGATATTTTTATTAATTCTTGCATATGCAAAATGTGTCTTGGCTCTTATATCAACCCTGTTTATACTTATTATTGCTGCTGGTATTCCTCTCTGTCCTCTTGCCCTATGTGCTTTTCTATTGGGACACCATATTCTGTTTTGAGTGGTCGTCTATCTGGTGAAGTCAATTCAGGTATAAACTTTGGAAAAAGCAACTTGGCTTTTATTGAAACCTTTTGTCTGATTGACCATTGACATCATAGTTTCTGTGTAAACTAAATCAACATGATGAAACAATCATTAGAAAGGCAGACTTAAATCGAAGTTATTATATATATTTCTTCCCATTTTTGGAATATCCGATTGGAGTTGTTATTCAATGTTATGGGCATAATATTGTTGCTTCATATTTAATTATCCTTCCCACATGAAAAACCGTTTTGGTTCATATTGAAGTTGTGTACGGGTGTTGGTATTATTGTTTCTTTGGATTAAACACTGATTGGAATCCTCCAACTTTACCACTGCGTTTTTATGTTGTTTTATATGTTTCTTGAACCGCCTTATGGCTGGGAATTCCTCCCTTGAATGGCTGCGTTGTATATCGAATGACACTTCTAATTATTTAAATATGTTTTAGAATGTCTCGGAATTGAGGGGAATTCATATACATTTTATTGTTAATAATGTTGTACCCCGTAGATATATATTTATATATATGTATGTATACATATATATGAGGCATTGTCCGAACCTTTCCTTATGCAATCTAACCATTCGTGTCCTCTTGAATAAGTTTGAATTGTTAATTATATGAATATGTCATTGGGCAAAGATTCCCCGTGTGTATGCTTTCGGCATGATTCGGTTTTGGTTTTATTGTGGAATTTTGTATGCTTAGTGTATTGTTGGATTAAGGGAAAGGGCGAAGCCCTGTTAGTACCATTATCTTATAACGAGGGTTTTCGATTTTAATTAAAAACATTTAAACGAACTACTATTTGTTAACTCATTTGACCTGATTTTATTATTCGGGGATCATATGAGGTCGTAAGACCTCATGATGATCCCCTGAATCCCCCATATCGATTATCGGCTAAAAATAGATTATTTACTTGTATGCTTGCCGGAATCATTGCTACCCTTTTGAATTGTTTGAATTTTTGGATCAATTCTGGATTTGTAATTGACCAGTATATTAGATTGATGCCTTGCAAATTTGTATCGCTGAGTTGTTTGATTGTTATGCTTGGTTGATTTTATTGTTAGTCCTTGACTTGGTTGTGTATAACTGTAAGTTATATGTGGTGCTTTCTAGTCTGCTTATG
This sequence comes from Torreya grandis, assembly GCA_037957365.1. Classification (NCBI taxonomy): domain Eukaryota; kingdom Viridiplantae; phylum Streptophyta; class Pinopsida; order Cupressales; family Taxaceae; genus Torreya; species Torreya grandis. The sequence continues at coordinate 1,218,310 of JARHVA010001076.1, forward strand.
ACTGCGTGGAGTGTACCCTTGATGGTGATTGTGCCTTGTGTTGGTGTTATGTTTTTGTGATGTGATGTCCATTGGTTCGGTATCCAGCTTGCTCAGAACTTCCTCCTTGACCCTATTTGCCGAAACCACCATCTAGCTGATGTTGGGGTGGTAAGGGCCACCGAAGGTTGGGCTCATAGGGCTGGTTGGGAGAGTTTGTCCAGTTCAATTACTTGTTGCTCCATGCTTGGATAATCTTACGAACATGTGAAGTAAATGTTGTTGAATTAATTTATGTATTTATACATCTTTACTTAGATGTTAATGTAATTTGTTTCATAGACATAGTTAATATGTTATTTTGATTCTATATTGATTAATCATGTTAGTGTCATGTGATATGCTAACCTGATTGTTAGTGGAACGCGTAAATAAAAGAATGCAAGCTTAATAATAAGAAGCTGAAATTGTTATATTTCTAAAGGTAATCCATTTCATATGTTAAGATTATTGAATGTTTAGTTAGTTTTCCTTCCTGTTATTGAAGTATCGTGCGGATATAACTAACGCAGCATTACTCTCTGATTAAATCATATGATCTTATTAGAGTTGATATAGACTTCATGTTATTACCAACTAAGAGTAACTTTGGGACTTTATCATTACCGTGTTAGTTTCTTGAATAAGTCATACAATCTTGTTTAGGTGGATAAGATTATTGGTGGATATTATGAGTAGAGTTACTCAGGCATACACATGTTTACTTGAGATAGAAACCTTCAGACCTATTTAATAATGTAATTTGGCATAATGATTTTCATTGGTGTATTTCCATAGATCACTCATTTTGGTGTTGGACATACTTGAGCTTTATACTTGGGGTATCATTGAAAAGATAGTTGATTTTCAATACTATTGCTCCATTGGTAAATTGTTTTGTATCTTCATTATGGGACATGTATGGCAATGATGCATGCACGTTTTAATGTGGCATTTCTTACTTATGCAGCCTTATAGAGCTTTCATATGTATTCTCTTGAAATGTATAATCATGGTACTTTGAATCGAGAATTGTATAGGCAAAATAGATTACTTATTATGGTGGTTAGGCATACTTGTGTTTTATATTGGATCGATAGTTGGTTATCCATTATTTATGCCATGCTAGTGTATTGCCTTGCATATTTACCATGGATCATATGGTATTGATGTTGTACCCCTTTTAGAGGGGCATTTATTCCTTACGTAGTCTTATAAAACTGCTATATATTCTCGTTATTGAATCATTCTGGTAATGATTGGTGTAGAGATTGCTTAATTTGGTGTTAGACATGCTTGACTATGTTGGCTAGGATTACTAGTAAGTTGGAATCTTAAATTGAATGTCAACTGTTGGAGTTATCTAATTTTTGCTTTGGATACATATGCATATGCTCATTTCCTTTTTATAAACGTTGGAATCACTCTTGATCTAACATGAGAATATAGAGCTACTTGTAGTGGTTTTTCAATTTGAGTATGGAGTGTAGAGACTCCTTGGGTGTTTCAGCTTGTATGTGGTATTATGTGAGTATGTACATTTTAAATGGGAATAAATTGCCAGTTCTTGGATGAAGAAAGTAATCCTAAAAACTATCTACAATGTGAAGTAAATGGCAATACCATATGATACCTTCCCTTGCTTCTATGCTCATATAAATGATATGGCTGAAAATGTATAAATTGGATATCACTCTATTGAGCTATGTAGGTGTATTGTTATTCCCTATTGGCTGGAATTTTCCTATTAAGTATGACATTACTGATGGCAAGTTGGTAATGGGCATCCGACTCATGTGGAAACTTTGACCCTTGTATGTTTATGCAAGTTGGTTCTTTTGGAACCGTTGTATGCTCGAATAAATATAATTGTACATAGGTGAAGCATGTTACCCCTTCATGTTGAAGTTACCTAGTATGATGTTGAATGGAGTTTGGATTACTTCTTTGCCAAACTCCTTGATTATGGATAAGACTATGCCTCATCTATTGCATGTTCATAATAAATTCTGTTTATAGGTATGGTTGAAAACATACTAATGTAAGCAAGAAAATTTAATTGATAAACATACCTCCCTTCATGGAACCAAGGGTTGATCGAATACAAACAATATTGTGGAATGTATGTGTTTGGCCACCATGCACTTTGGGGTGTTTGATTCCCCTTTATCTATTGTATCATATTGGCTATTTGCTAATATAGAATCATTTATATCAATTCCATGAATGGCTGCCATTATATCATTATTGGTTAGATGTTGGGTTATCCCCGTTGTTCAATCGACCAATTATCTTAGGTCGTGGCAAGCATGCTATTAAATTATTTGAAAATATCTTCATGCAAATGATATCTTGTTATGTGCTTGAGAGACCTTGCTTAATTCTCATGTATTCAAATTGCCTTGATTGCTATTTATGTTAGCATGTCAAGGCTTGCCTGATTGATGCCTAGGACATTGTTTCACCTATTCTTTTGCCTTGGACTCGTTGTGACCCAATGATGGCATAGAAGGTTAAGGTTAACCTGTCTGGTTATGCGTACGCGAGTATGCTACGCTAGTACCGCTTGCTTCAGCAAGCAAGGTTTGGGTCCGTTATGCATCCAAAACGTACTCTGATATGCAACTTCAAAAAAAAAATTGGGGGGTTGTTTCACAAACATCACATAAAAGTTCTCTTTGCTCTTTATGTCTTTTGTTTAGATCTACTTTTATTAAAAAATGTATGTAGAACATTTTATGGCATAACGTTATTTTTTCCTTTCTATTGAGGAAAACTGCTAATCAACCAAATAAGGACTCTTCATCGGTTCGATGTTGGCCTCTTCTGCGCTTGCTTCATTGCCTCCCTTCAAATCTGTTCTTAATGAAAGGAGGGTACCCAATGGTTTTTCTTTCAAAAACTCCTATGATCGAGTTGCATGCACTGGATCCAACCCTCTCACTATTAAATTACTATGTCCTCACTACGATCTTCTCTGCAGATCAATTTTTAAGCTTAAATCTTCATGAGGATCATTCCCAAACATTCCAACTTCTCTCCTTCAACATTTAGATTCCTTCCATGCGGAAACTCCATCATCATTGTTTGCAATCTACATGCACTCTAAACTCTAATAAATCCCAACAAGTGATATGGCCAACGGCTGGCACAACAAGTGATATGACCAAAGGTTGACAACAACCAGGCTTTAACAATAAAGCATGTAAATGAGATCTGACAGTAAAATTGTTTCTTCTTGGGGAAGGTCAGGTTGATACCCCTAGTCTTACAGTCTTACACCACAGAACTATTGTTGATTGTAAAATGTGACTAAAAATAGCATCGCTGAAATATGACAGAAAGTAGTTTGATTCTCAATTAATGTTAATATGAGAAGATGACATTAAGTATGAATACTAAAATGAATGCAGCATGCAATGATACCCAAGTGTAATGACATAATGGAAATGCAAAGGTGGAATAGGATGCAAACGTAAATGGAAAAATGACAGACATATTGAATCATAGTATTTCTTCAGAAATTGAGAATTTACCAGTCCATTGAAGACATCACCATCCAAAGTCTGAAGCTGATAAGTGTCCGTTCCAAAGACCTCCTTGATGATGTATCCTAGCTTGAGAAGCATCTCCCCAGTCTCGAAATACATGTGCTTGAATTTTTTGTTGTATTTCCTTGCCACACTGTGTTTCCTATTATTGATAACCTGAGATGAAACTGTATTGACTTCTTGTTGATACTTTGTGAAAAGATTGTGTTCAAAAGTGGCAACCTTTGAGAGACCTGGTATTGTAATGTAGACTCTATTTTCTAAATTTATAATTATACTATGTGCTAGAATGAGATTGTAGGCATAGTTGAGAGCAAGGATGCCCCTACATCTAATGTGAGGGACTCACCCATGTTGACCTTAGATTGGCATACTTGGTACATTTTGAGTCCTTTGCTATTTTATCTTACATTTAGTTCATTTTTGCTCAGTAATATTATGTTCTAGATTAGGGGTTGTGGTGGATATATCTGGTTCTGGCAAAGAAGTTTCTGGTTCTGCATAAGAAGTTTCTGGTTCTGAAGCTTGTTCCAGAGCTTTTTGTTCAATAGTGATAATCTCATCCCAGGCCAAATACATCCCATGTATGGGCCGAATATGTCCCTTGTGTATCAATGACAGGTCCATCCCTAGCCGAGTATGTCAAAATCTTGTTTCCTGGATATTCAGTGATCCATGTGATCCTCTGAATTCTCTGCACCTATCCCTTGTTGTAAATGATTAGCATACTAGCAACTTCGCTAGTTGTTCTGAAGGTTGCCTTGATGCTAATTGGGATAGTAATGTCGTACCGCATGAATATTTCAGGCTACTATCTGTACAGAGACAGGTTCAGTGATGGCCAAACCTATCGTCGCTCCTGATGGGATGGATCAGGCCTTGGGCCAAACTCATCACTCTCTATCGTATGGGCTTCTCAAGTTGCTTCTCAGTTTCTTTCCATCTGTATTGGACCTTTACGCATGGATGTAATGTAAGTCAAATTGTCATTTTTTTGTATCCTATATCTGATGGGTAGCATCCAATGTCTAAGAAGGCCATTGTTATCCTAGACCCCTCTATGGATAGCAACTTTTCCTGATATGTATTGCTGACATAAAATGTTGAACTTCCTTATTTGGTTGATTAGCAGTTTTGATGTTTGACGTTGGTGGTTGCCCTTTACAGTGATCAAGGAAAGGATCTTGGTATAGCTTTTGATGTGCATTTGCATGATTAACTTGGTATGCATTTCCATCTTGAGCTTCCAAAGCTTGTTTGGCTTTTAAGTAGTCTCTATGCCTTTCTCTTCCCATAGCTTCATGGTCAAAGTCCTTTCTGTGGGTGAGATCTCTACAGGTATCAGCTGAATGCCACCAGTTTGCAGCCACCAACACAATTTGTTTTCACCGTACCATGCGCATGTGGGATTTGTAGGGTAGAAAATCTTGGGTTTTGATGGTGGAAGTAATTTTCTGTGTTTGTCAAATGCCAGAGGCCGGTGTGTGAACTGTTTTGTTAGCTGATACTGATTGTTTTGTTGACTTTGCTGACCTTTTTTTTGAGTGATTATCCTCTAGATACAATCTGAATTGGTTGTGTGATTGGATTTGTGCCTTCTCCAAGGTCATGAGACTCAGCAGCATAGATGGTGTGCTTTGGCCCTCTCATGCTGGTGACACCGTCTCCCACAGCATGTCTGTTTTGATTTTGATGGTAGCTCAAGACTTCTTGCTTGTTCCATCAAGTCATCAAGTATTTTAGGACTAAAATGCTGAATTTTATATCGCAATATGAGTCTCAATGCTAATAAGAAATGCTGAAATAGTGACCATCCATTCAGATTATGTCCTTTGTGACTCACCTCTTCCACTGTTTGATGAAATCATGTGCACTTCCATGTTCTAGCTGTTTCGCATTAACAAATTCTCTTATGGCATCTTTGAGAAGAAAATCAATCTGAAACTCTTGCTCAAATGTTGTGATCAACGTTCAAAAACTCAGACTCAGCCATTACTTGGCAGCCCAAAATTTTGACTCGGACTCAGGAGTCGGGAGTTTTTCGGCAATTACCCAGCATTACTCATCAACTTTATTGCTACTTTAAAAAACATATAAATTCATAAAATAAACTTGAATAACAGCTATTTTATTTAAGTTGCAAGAATTACTCTTATTTAAGTTGCAATAAACTCATAATAATGTGTATAGTCACTATAAAGTACAGGAAAAGGCAAGAATATATCTTTTGTTTAATGTGGTGGTACTATAAACCAAAGAGCGGGAAGGGCAAGAGCAGGTATAGAAATGCAAATATTTCGATCCAACGCTACTGTTTTGTATACAAATCAGCTACAGATGAAATTCAACCATCATATCAAGGTACAGGTAGATGTCATTGCCTGCAAATATACCATGAAGGCAATCACCGTTCATTCCCAGAATAAAGCCACGACTTATGCTTTGACCATAGATTCAGAAATCACAAAAACCCTAGCTCCACTGATTGTGCACTGTATTCACAAATCAGAAGGAAAAAATACAGAGAAAAAATGCAAGAAAAATGAAGAAATAAACATAAAATAGGATTTTTTTCATCCCTGTGATTTTATACCATGCTTGGCCAAGTCGTGGCAATAAAGTCACAATTTTTGCCAAGTAATCGCTGTAATTACTCAGCAAAAATCGGCAATTTATCTGCCTTTCTCGATTCACAATTTAACCGAAGAAAAATCATTTCAACCATGACTTGTGATTTATCGCCGAGTTCTGGCGATTTCTAAATCTATGGTTGTGGTAAGTCCCCAAAACCATTGATTGATCCCTGTTTCAACTGGCTGTACCATTTAAGTGCATCACAAATAAGGGCCTTGACAAAGAGTCTAGTGCCTGTTTATCCAATTTATGTAGATTTGGCCAAAGGACTTTATGTGGGATACAGGATCACCTTTGCCATCAAAACTTATGGAGGGCACAACTTCCCTAATTTCTATTCTTGATATGCATGGCACTAATGGCTGGTTCTGTAAGGTATGAATATCTCTGTTGGTAATAGGTGACTCACTTATCCTTTGCCCCATTCAATCAAGTGGCGGTGGTGAAGGACAATTTCATGAAATGGGGCCCCAATATGGCGGATACAGTTGTTGAGGCAAATGTGAGTTGTTAGCAAAGTTTGAAATCTGTTTCTGCATCTGATTTATTTGTGTAGTTGTCATATTTTGCATGAACCATCATTTGAGTCATGGAAGTTGGCATATCCATTACCGAAATTCCATTTTTGCGATTGTTGTTGAGTGGGTTGGGCCAGCTGAGAGGTAATGTGAACCATACTGACTAGCTGAGTATGTTGTTGAATGGTGAAGACTGGCTTGGTAGGCGTCTGATCTGTTTTAACTAGCTGAGTGGGCGGCTGGACTGTATGTTTTGCTGTGTTTGTTGTTGCAGCAGTTGCTGCTGCTCTGAGAACAGATTTGGCCATGGCCAAACATGTTGTGGCAGGTTCAGTGCAGGCCAAACGTGTCACTATGATAGGGTTAGTAAAGATGCAAGTTGCTGAGGTAGGATTACTAAAAACATATAGTGTGGGACGAATGTTTCCATAGGCCTGAAGATAACTAGTTATTTTAATTTCATTTTGTACTTCTTGTTGAATAGGTTGCGCCCACTGAGAGGTAGTGTGAACTGTCCTGACTAGCCGAGTATGTTGTTGAATGGTGTAAACTGGCTGAGTAGGCTTCTGATCTGTGTTAACTAGCTGAGTGGGCTTCTGGACTGTAGTTTTCTGTGTTTTTGCTGCAGCAGCTGCTGCTGCTCTGAGGACAGATTCTGCCATGGCCTTGTTGCGGCAGGTTCAGTGCAGGCCAAACGTGTCACTATGACAGGGTTAAATAAAAACACAAGGTGCTGAGATAGGATTACTAAAGACATATGGTGTGGGCCAAATGTTTCCATAGGCTTGATGATAACTGGTTTTTTTGGAATTAGTGAGGGTCATTCCATTGCCCATCTGAGATATTTGAATTCTCTGTAAGATAAGTTGCAGTTCACTGATTGGTTTATCTTGGTATTTTTTAATGCCTTTGTAGGAGTCAATCATGCCTCGAGTCAACAAAGGTTTACAGGGATCATTATCTTCCTGTTCTGTTTCATAGTCAAACTCTTATTCATTAGGGTTGTCCTCGTCTATATCTTCAATGACTATGCCTTGGTTTGGAACTTTGGACCATCTAGAACACTTGTTGTTTGCCTTGTGTTGATAGTTCTCATGGGAACATTTGACTTCTTGTTTCCTTTGGTTGACTTACCAAGTTTATTTGGTCCAAAGTTGACCATGCTAACATCTGATGTTACAGGCTTGTTTGACATGTTCAAAGGTATGATCAAAGTTGTCCATTGTAGGAATTAGATAGTGACCTTCAGAGGTATTGAGAGATGATAGGAATGTAAGGAATGATTGCAATGATATGGCTAAAGGGTATGGATTATTGCTAGAATGACAACTCAATTTGTGACCCAACAACAAAAAGGGTTCACATTGGATACACAAAAATGTATACACTAGAATGGGCTCTCTATAGATAAGGCATTAAACGTATTAAAGAGGAGCTAATCTAAACTATAATAGCCTAAACTTTGAAATATAGTAGTCAAATAAGATTCAAAGTGAAAACGTTAGGGGTAAAATGAGTTACCGGTTTGGATTGGTGACAACCTTGAGACTTGATGGCATATTGACCTTCACCTTGGGCTAGAACCAAACCACATCTTGGGTGAAGTGTCTTTAGGTATTGTCAAGAGTCAAGACGCTTGGGGAGTCCTAATAGGCTAGGTAGGTAGGTTACATGAGCCTTCCTATGTTGCTAGGAACTCCTTAAGCTTTAAATCAGACCTGCTGAGCTGAATGATTGAGTGTCTTGGTGAAGTACCTGTCTTTATGAAAAAAGAGAACCGTGACGACAGAAATGCGTAAATGTAGTGTTGCCAATGCGTCTATCTACTTTGGAATGTTCTCATGATGCCTCTGTATACATCCAGTCAAAAAATGGCCTCCTAACTCCTAAGGAAAGAGGGATTCTGCCAACAACAAACCTGTTGGCTGTGACTAGGCAAAAGTTACAGCTTCAACAAGAGACAAACCTCTCATTATAGGTTTGAGCCAGGCTAAGCTCATCCTGGGCACGTAGGAGGAAGGGTTAAGGCCAGAGGGAGGCAGAGAAGATGGTTGCTACACTAAAGGGGGGTCTAATGGATGGAATAAGGGTGTGATAGGGTAAGCAGATCAACCTAAAGGGTACTAATGGACCTATGGAAACTAGGGTTAAGACATGGTTCAGCTTTATCCAAGCCCACCCCTTTCCCTTTAGTAATCATATGGTAGAATGATGTGCCAACAATCCCTTGACATAAAAAGTGTTGGTATCTAGTTTTTTATGTTTACAATATTCATATAATAAGATTCAAGAGAATCTTGCATATTGATGAGAGAACCAAACATAGATAGGAGAAATAACTCAAAAAATGGAGAGAAAAAAGTTTGTTGTACTTTAACTAATCAGATTAAATAATGAAACTGGAGAATATTTTGAGTAAGAGATGAGCAGTCGAGTATCAATTAAATATTAATTACAAAGCTAATTGATGAACTCTCCCTTATCTGAGTTATTGCTAATTTTTATAGGGCAAATGTTTATTTTAATATTCTTTTTTTATTTACTATATCAATGTACTTTTATAATAAAAGTACATATGACTTACGTTTATGGCCATTATATTAACTATTTCAGCACCCTTCCTTAATAGTCATATATGAAGACATAAAAAGTTATCCTTCAATTATCCTTCAATTAAATAAAAAGAGGTTTAGTAAACATATATGTCTCTTGCTCTTGAGTTGAACAAAATATCAACTGAATGGCACCTTTCTCAACCACCAAATGAACAAAAAGGAAATGAGCCTCTATGATATTGGTACACACACGGAAAACTAGAATTTTGAGTGATTTGAGCACACCCTAATCATTACAAATATATTTGTAAATACTTGTAATGTAATTGTAAATCGTTCAAGACCTTCACAACCAAACAGTCTTGCATGCGGCCAAAACAGCATCCATGTACTCAGCCTCTATCAAAGATAAAGCAACAGTTTGTTGTTTCTTGCTTATCCAAAATGCTACGCATTCCAAGACAAAAGATATATCTTGTTGTTGACTTCATGTCATCAACTAGTTCACCCAAATCTCAATTTGCATAACCAACTAGTTGAAAATTGACAATTTTATCATACCAAATTTCAAAACCCAATGTGCCTTTAACATAACTTAAGATCCTCTTTGCTGCCCTCTAACGATCAACAATAAGCTTACTAAGAAATCTACTAACATAGCTACAAGCAAAGGAAATGACAGGCCTATTGGAAGAAAGATATATTAGGCCACCCACCAATTTTCAATAGAATGATTCATTTGTTAAACCTTCCTCCATTTTGAACCAGCCTCCATAGGGGTCATCACTAGCTTACAATCCAACATCTTGAATCTCTAGTCCTTTTGCATGCTTCTACTAAAAACTAAACACTTGTATCTAACAATTGAGGCTGTATTTGCAGTACTGCATTTTGGTAAATAAATCTGGATACACCTCTATTTGTTTGTGAGAATTAAAACCCTAAACAATAGTATATTGACCTAAGTCTCTCATGTCAAAAGTAGATAAGATAAATATATTAATGTCCAACTAATGACCACAAAAGTAGGTCAAAGGGATTGCAGATTACAAAAATGTGTCAGGAAAAAGTGGGAAACAAAAAGGTCTCGGAAAATAAGAAAAACAATGCTGAAAGACAGTACAAAACATGGCAAAGAGTGACCCCGCTCAGAGCCAAACCACCAAAGGACCCAACCACGCTCAAGTCCAAAGAAGAGGGCAAAAGAATAACTATATCATCCACCAAAATTTTGATAAAGATTGTTATGGAAAGGACTTCTAAACCCCTAATCAAAAAATTACCAATCTTGGTGTACCATGCTCTTGGTGCTTGCTTCAGCCCACAAAACATTTTCACCAACTTGGCACACAAGTTTTCTCTTTCCAACAACCATGAAAAAATATGGCCGCCAATCAAAAAAGCACTTTTAACATCCATCTAAAACATTTTCTTGCAAAACTGAGAAGTAATGGCAACCACTAACTTCATTGTCACCATCTTAGCAAACACCTCATGATATATCCCCTCCTGATGGTTTTCCTTGCTTTATGTTTGTCCAGCAAACTATCCCACCTGCAATTGGGTTTTAGAAACGCATTTATAGAAAATTGACTTTTTAATTAATGACAAATCAGGAAGCACCCAAATTTTGTTTTGAATCAAAGCATCATACTCAGCCTTCATGGTTGTGTTCCACTCTGATTTTCCTTGTGCTTTCTTATAAGAAGGCTCACTCACATTGTTAGCAACAAAAGAAAAATTGTCACTAACATCAAATATTGGAATTTCTGCCTTAAATGTTGGAATTTCTCTATGGTCTTGATGCAACATTCAAAATGTCTGACTCATCTTGCTTTAAATCCCTTAATTATACCACTTTGGTCTCCTTACCTGGCACAACCTGCTCTGCTGACACATTTTACATATCCAAATCAGTGCCATTACTAGCCTATCCAAGCTGAAAATCATATTCCCAATCAGCCTCTCTAGTAGGCATTTCAGCCCCTATATCAGCCCAACCCCACCCTGAAGCTCCCACACATTTTGATAAAGCCATGTCATCAGAACTCAAAATACATGGAGAATATTAAGCACACTCCACTTCATCCACAAAATTAGCTTGTCCCACTTTCCTCTTTCTCTAATAATGCCAACCTCTTCTTAAAATATTTCTTTGAATGACCTCTCCACAAAGGTAACACCAAATAGTTGACTTAATTAAGACTTTGAGTCTTCTACAACTGTGATATATTCTTAGGACTAATGTGATCTCTAAGACTGTTGCAATATACCATGAGGAGACAATAGCTGATCGCGCATATGATCCTTGGTCATTTTCATCTGTTTTCTCTTCAAATCGAAATCGTATCTTCTTTCTCTGTGCTTTCTTGTTAATTTTGTCCATTCTTGTCCTTGCATTAGTCGCGTTTGCCCTTCGGGGCAAACATGAAGGCTCCTTTTCCTAGTGTTTAGGTTTTCTCTTGCCATAGGAGATCGCGAATTTCTGTTGGCCCTAGTCGATGCGATTTCATATTTTTGTTTGCTTCTAAGTCTTTTCACTCTCTCTCCCTTTGCAATCTTGTGGTTTGCCCTTCAAACCAGTTGATATTGATCACAGTTTGATGGATCCTTCCTCCATTCGAAATTTGGAAAGAGGAGACTCTTCTCGTCTGTCTTTTTGAGATGTCCTACAAGGCCCTCGGGACCAGCATTTTTCCTTCACGTCAAGGGTGCGATGACCATTCCGACCAGTAAAAGAAGACCCTAGGAAAACTTCAGCTAGATGTATGAAAGCTGCAGATGGTACTCCGGTGCTTAAAATTACTATGTCAGATGTTCAAGCCAGTATGTAGAAGCTTGAAGATCATGCCCTTATTGTTCGATTTTTGGGTTTTAAGCCATCTTTGTATGCTTTTAAGGATTGGGCCCGGAAAATGTGGAAAATTCAAGGTGAGTATAAAAATTTTGTCTATCCCAACAGCGATTTCTTGGTTGTTTTTGTTAATTATGCAGATAAAGAACAAATCTTTCAAGGATGACCATGGTTTTTTGGGAGAGCGGGTTTGTTTATGAAACCATGGCAACCTCTTCTTAAAGCTGAAGAGGAATTTCCATCCGTTGTTCCTGTCTGGATTCGTCTTTTTGGATTGCCAATTGAATTTTGAAATCCAGTGATTTTTCAGGATATTGGAAATTCTATAGGAAAATTTGTTAGGGTAGTTGATTCTTCTCTTAAAATGGAGCAAATGGTTTATGCCCAGATATGTGTGTACATGGATATGAATCAACCTTTACCCACTAAAATTATGTTGGAAATTGGAGAAGATCACTGGGAACAACTTGATTATGAGAATATTCCATTTAGATGCCAACTTTGTCATGAATATGGTCATTTGGTGAAAGATTGTCCTCAGAAGATGAAGGATCATAATCCGGAACAACCTCGCTCGGATGACTTTATTGTCCCATCAAAAATAAAGACAAGGACAAATCCACTAGCAAAAGCCAGCAGAATAACACAAACAGATTCGCAGTTCTTCAATCAGATAAAGCAAAGGCAGATTTGGAAGAGATGCAGGAATCCCAAGTCCCTGAAACTCAAAATGCTAAGGCCCCACAATATGTTCAGAATGATCCTCTTCCTCAATCTTCATGTCATGCCTTGGTGGTACACTCAGAACACGTGGGAGATCTGAAAAGCTATCAAAGGAAACACAGGCTCACAGAGGAACACAAGCAGGAAACAGTGGGAATGGAAATTGGAAATAGTCATACTACTATTTTACCTTTATTGCCCTCATCTGCAGATATGACCCTTGTTGCGGATCCCCAATTGATGAGAGTTCCCACCGGAGTTCAACAAGAAAAACAAAAAAAATTGCGTATGGACTCAACTTTGAAAGCAGGAAGACATTCCAACCAAACACGTATGCAAACAATAGAGCAACAATTAGCTACTGCGAGTAAAGTAGGGGATTTGGCATCAATCTTTGAACAATGTCCTCAATGAAGTTGATTACTTGGAATGTTCGAGGGCTAAAAGGTAGCCCTTCTAAAATTAATGAGATTAGACGTATATTGACTTAGCATCATCCTCAACTATTGCTCCTCCAAGAAATTAAAGCATCATTAGATTTTATGGCAGCAGTGGTTCCTAATATTAAGAAAAATCTTGAAGTAGTTTCTATAAGCTCACAAGGAGCTTCTGGCGCCATGGCATGCATCTGGAATCCTCAACATATACAATATCAAGATAGTGGGGGACATCATGGTGTTCTTTATATGGTAGTTAGACATGTAGTTGCTAATCAAATTGTTTTAATATTGAATATCTATGCTCCACTTCAAGTTGAAGCAAAAAAAGCCCAATGGAATGTAATCTTTGATATTGTTGCAACTCATTCTAGATTACCTGTGATTATTGGGGGTGATTTTAATACTGTCTTATTCTCCCATGAAAAGCGAGGGAACTCAGGGCTTGATGCTTCTTGAGGGAATATGTTAGATTTTATCCAAAAGATGCATATGATTGATATCCAAACCCAGAGTGGACTTATGACATGGTCCAACAAGAGAGTGGAAGAAAATTGTTTCTTGGAAAGATTGGATAGATTTTTAGTCTCAGAAGAATGGTTAGAAAAGAGCATTATTCATGTTGCTAATGTTTTGGATAATTCAAGATCAGACCATTGGCCAGTTTTGCTAGAACTAGGTATGTCAAAACCTTTTATTGCTCCTTTGAGATTCTAATTGATGTGGTTAAGAGATGAAAAACTACCCACGCTTATACAAAAATGGTGGGGGGAAGGTCAACCCAGGTATGGTACCAAAATGTTTTGTTTTATCAAACGATTGCAACATGTTACTAATCAATTGAAACAGTGGAATAAATCTGACTTCGGGAATGTTCATGGGAAAAAACGGGAAATTTTAGCATCTATGCAAGAAGTGAACCATCAAGTCCGAATGCAAGGGTACTCTATTGAATTACAATCAAAGGAAATTTCCCTTAAGCAGGAATTCGCAGAATGGGACTTATGAGAAAAAAAATTCTGGAAACAGAAGTCCAGAATTCAATGGCTAAAAGAAGGGGATAAAAACACTTCTTTTTTCCACAAGTCTCTTTTGGCTCATCGCTCTCAAAATCATATTGCTTACTTGGATAGAGGCGATGGTACCCTAGTTAATAAGCAAGAAGACATACAACACTTAGTAATTCAGTATTTCTCTGGACTTTTCACAGCTATTAATTTAGACAGAAATGCTCAACACCAGTTGCTTGATACTATTCCAAACATAATTAATGACGAAGACAAAATTTTCTATTGCAGTCGGTTTCAAAGGAGGAACTCTGAAAAGTTGTTTGGGCTATGAAAAAAGGAAAAACTCTTGGCCCTGATGGCATCCCTATAGAATTTTATCAGGAGTTTTGGGATATTATTAAAAAAGATCTACTGGAAGTGGTGGAAGAATGTAGACAAGCCAAGACTGTTCTCAAAATTATAAATCAGACTTATATTACACTGATTCCTACGAAAGAAGATGCTTCTAATATAGCTGATTATCGTCCTATTGCTTTGTTGAATGTTCTCTATAAAATCATTACTAAAATTATCGCTGAAAGGCTAAGACCATTATCCATAAAGTAATATCTCCGGAACAAGGGGGTTTATCCCTCATCGGCAGATTTATGATGATATTGTTTTACTCAGGAAGCTCTTCATTCTATGGGAATTCAAAAGAAACCGGCGATGTTTGTGAGACTAGATTTATCCAAAGCCTATGATAGAGTGGATTGGTCTTTCTTGCTTGGCATCTTGTTGAAGTTTGGATTCTCCCCCCAATGGGTTCAATGGATATATGCTTGTATTTCTACAATTTCTTATTCCATATTAGTTAATGGGTCTCCCACTTCCAGCTTTTCTGCTTCTCGTGGCATAAGACAATGGGATCCTTTATCGCCTTTTCTTTTCATTATTATTGTTCAATCTTTGGGCAAATTGTTTTCTCAGAAAAGAACTCAGAAGAAATTAAAAGGTATTAAATTGGCCACTCGGGTTGATCCTTTGTCTCATCTCCGGTTTGTAGATGATTCTTCCATTATGGGAGAAGCATCTTTAAAGGAAGCTACCCAAATTCATAATAATTTGCAGCTCTTCTCAGTGGCTGCGGGTCAACATATAAACAGGCAAAAGTCAAAAATTATTTTTTTCCATTGCTCACCTAGGCTGGAACATGATATTCTGTTTAAATTAGGATTTCAAAAAGGAGAGTTACCCCTAAAATATTTGGGTATTCCTTTGGATTCTACAAGACAACGAAATTGGAATTCGCTGCCTATGAGGATTCTTCATAAATTTAGTAAATGGACTCATAGATGTTTATCTTCAGGAGGACGTATCACTTTGATTAAAGCAGTCATACAGGGTATTCCTATTTACTTTTCTGTCCTTTTAAATATTCTTGCCAAAATTTTACATCAGCTGGATTCTATTAGCCAGAAATTTTTATGGGCAGGGGTTCAACAAGTTAGAAAATGGCATCTAGTGAAATGGAAAACTCTAAATGTATACCAAAAAAAGAAGGGGGTTTGGGTTTCAAATCAAGTGTGCTAAATAATAAGGCTTTGGCTACAAAATTATATTGGAAATTGTTGCAATCTCCCCACCAATTATGGGCCATCAACATTAAAACGAAATATGCGGAAGGAATGATGCCACGTGAGTTGATTCGTCATTCCTTACCTTCTCAGGGATCTCCACTTTTATCAGTTCTTAAAATTGGTGAAGGAATTATCAAAAAACAATTTTTTTGGAAAATTGGGAATGGGGATTGTTGTCAACCTGGAGTTGCACCTTAAATCGAAGATGTGCTGAAATGGCTAATCCTCTCTCCGGTTGAAATAATGGGATCTTCTCACAAGGGTGGGTGCCTCAATGGTAAGAAGAACCTCCAAAGAAGATTGGTTCCTGTAAAATGTATCAGTGAGGATCTCTACTCTGCACTACGGACTACCATGGAAAAGGGAGAAAGAAACTTGAAGGGGAAATCCTACCTGATGACGGTGATACACCAAAATGTTGATCCACCCTTCGTGGAACCTTGAACACTGAACAAACAAGGGAAAAGGAAGACCTTTGATTTCAATTGATCACTATGCATAAGTATTTCATGAGAAGGTTCGATCCAATGACAAAACGTGAGGGAAAATGATGGAGAGAGGTCTGATACAAGACACTATGCAGCCACCTAATATCTACTTACAGCTTCAGCAAAATACCTATAAAACATTGAACATGACCTGCATAACATGATAAGCTAGCATCTAGGTACGAATCAAAATTTGGGAAGGGAGAGAAATCTACCACATATGCAAATTGCTGAATGAATGTACACTATGCCAGCACTTGAAATCTGAAAATACAATCCTTCTATTGATTAAAGAGGTTACACAACTCACCAATGGCAGAATCTGGTCTTACCAAGAAATATCTTTTTTACAAGACTGAAATGCCATTAATATAAAAAATTACAAAAAGCCAAGAGATTGGCGTTTGAAAATAGAAATGAAGTAAACTCAAACCAACTCAGCGTTTACAAAAGTCTATTTTGTCTTGGATGAAAATTCCTTACGTTGAAAAGTGGATGGTGGGCTCAAACGTTTGACTTTGCTTATGCATGATCCGCTGAACCATGTCTAAAATTAGAGACTAGCTCTTTGGCATTTGAAAGTGGACGATTGGGCTTGTTAAAACACCCACCTCCCTTTGCATGAAACTCCACGTTAAGAGTCAATAGATGAGCTCTACTCGGACTGCTTGAACGTTTGGAGAAGTGTGACTTTGACTAGTCAAACTGTGGGTCAACTGAAACTTAAAAATCTGCCAAAAATAGCTCTTGTTCGCATGTATTTTCTCTTATTTTGGTCTCCCTGTTCATGTCTATTTTTGACAGGATTCTATTTTTGGATTATTTTGTCTATATTTCCTCAGATTTCTTGGCTATTACCTTAGCCTGATTCTTTCGGATATTCTTTTTTATCTACGGATTTCCTTTGGTCTCGGATTTTCTTCGGATATTCTGCTTTGCCTGTATATATTACCTTCGGGTTTTTTGGCTATCTCCTTGGTCTTATATTCCTTCGGACTTCTTTCTTGCCAATTTTTCCAATTTTATTCTCTTTGGCTCTTATGTCTTGCCCCCTGGATTTACCTTTGGTTTTCTTGCAGACTTTTATTATCTCCTTGGCTTTATTATTTTCTGCCTCTTTTCGTTGATTTGTTTGCATTTTTCCCAAAGGAATCCTTCGGACAAAAGGTCCAAAGGAATTCCTTCGGACTTTTTGTCCGAAGGATATCTTTCCTTCTAATTTTTTCTTTTCCTTCTTTATTCTCTCGGGTTTTTTCGCTTTGACTTCCTACGGGCTTTGTTTGGTCCATTTCCTTTGGAATTCCGTTGACCCTTGGTTTATTCTTTCATTTGGACTTTTATCTTGCAGAAAAAATGTTAATCTCCTCTGTGTTTGACAATTATTCCAAAGGAATCCTTCGGACTCTTCACTGGCACTTACTTCGGATTCTTCATTGCTTGTTACTTATAAGAAGAGATAAGTCATTCACCCTGGGAAACCCAAAATGCACTATCCTGAGTAATTCGGGTTTCTAAACCCGAATTACTTCTACTAATAAAACTTTCATAAGCAAAGCACTTCTCAAAACCCAATTTGCATTGTCAAGAGTAATTCGGGTTTTCCAACCCAGATTACTTCTGCTGATAAAACTTTCATAAGCAAAGCACTTCTCAAAATCCGATTTGCACTGTCAAGAGTAATTTGGGTTTTCCAACCCGGATTACTTCTACTGAGGGGTTTCAATTGTTGATTACTCATAAAGTGAAATAAGTTGTGTCTCTTGTAAAACCCGAAGACTTTCCTTCCAAAAAACCCGAAGTCTTTTGCTGTGTAAAACCCGAAGTCTTGCTTGAATGCCCACCCTCTCACACTTAGGCAAAATTTTGGTATGTAAGCCAAAAAATGGCCAACAAGGATCAGGCTAACTTCTGGACTGATTCGTGGGATGGAAACCCACCTTTGATTGAGCAGTACCCAAATTTTAGAGGTATCATGAATATTCTTCATAGTAGAGGAAAGAAAAAGGTTGCCCATTACTTGCAGAGATCGTCTCAAGGGATTGAGTGGATTTCTCCTTCTTCCTGGCAGGTCAATTTGTCTATGGCCCAAACTCAATTTTTTCAAACTCTCCTTCACAACCGAATCCTTCCTCTTTCTTCCTCTTCTGATACTCTTTCTTGGGGAAAATCTTTGGAAGGGAGTTATTCAGTAGCCGAAGGATATAGTAGTTTGGTAGAAGAGCAGCCTCATCCTTGGAAGGATATTTTTGTTGACCTTTGGCAGCCGGATTTGTGGCCTAAGGTTAGATTATTTATTTGACTTCTTTTATATAAGAGGATTCTTACTGGGGACAATTTGATGAAGCGGGTTCTTACTGGGGACAATTTGATGAAGCGGGGTATGGTGGGACCTTTCTGGTGTCCTTTATGCAAAGAAAAGCAAGAAACTTTGACCCACCTTTTTTTCCAATGCCCTTTTGTTATATCCATGTGGACTTCTTTGGTTGATTGGTTATCTGTCAGTTGGTATCCTTCTTTGAACCTGGTGGAAATTCTTAGAGTTTGGAAGTGTTCGGTCTCCGATACTCAGGATCTTTATAAAGGAGTTTGGATTGCTATCTCTCTTATGTTGTGGAATATATGGAAGGAGCGAAACAGGCGTATTTTCAAATCTGAAAACAGAGACATATACTATGTCAAGGATCTAACTCGAAGCAAAGTAGTGGAAACTATTGAACATAATGTGAAACTTCCTTCTCCTTACCTGGCAAATGGAAAAGCATGATACACAAGTTACATTTACAGGGAGACAATTTGATTTCTATTTCTAGTATTAAATTTTCGATGCCCACTACTCTAAGAAAATGGCAGCCTCATCCTTTTGATTTTGTTAAGCTTAATACGGATGGAGCAACCAGAGGCAATCCGGGCCCAACTAGTACTGGAGGGATAGCTCATGATTCTCTAGGAACTCCCCTTTTTTTCTTTGCTCATCAATTGGGTCTTTCTACTAATAATGTGGCTGAAATTTGGGCAATCCAGAGAGCTCTCCAGGAAGCAATTAAATTGGGTTGTCTTAGAATTATAGTGGAATCTGATTCTAAGGTAATTATCCATCTTCTTTCAACCAACAAGCAGCATACTTCAAAAAATTGGCAAATTACCAAGATTCAGGATAATATTCGGGTTCCTGCTAGACAATTTCACACTATTTTATTTCAACATGTTCCTAGAGACCAGAATAAGGTGGCGGATGCATTGGCTAATTGGGCTTTGGATCATCATAATTTGATCAATTTTGGTCCTCTGCCTCTGACATGGTCTTCGGAGAAGCGGAATCAGCTTGAAAAGATCCTTCAATTAAATTATATGGATGTATAATCTAATGATATGTTCTCTCTCTTCTTTCTTATGTTGTTGGAAGTCTAAGGATAGATCATGGAGTATCAATATCATGGCTTGGCATTCTATTGATAATATTTTATTTTTATTAATATAATTTTTGGTTTTTTTTATTTTTTTTTTAGATTAGTCTGGTTTAGATTTGCACATTTTTAGCACCGTTTACATACAACAGATAATAAAGCCAAACAAAATACACAGATATATTAAACACATAGTAATAATATCACATTATTACATTCTCTTGCATACCCGTAGGTATAGATACAAATAAATAGGCAAACTAACACCTATGAATAGGGAGTCAACAATAGATGATTCTCTCCTAGAATCGTGTAGTTGTTAGACCCGTACAAACAATAATATATTACAAACTATATTGGTAATATATTAGACTAACCATATAACATAATCAAATATACATTATTGTTACATAACAATAATGTTTACTAATTAATTCACCACAATGTAAATACTAATCCCCAACATTCCCCACTTTAGTTTTTACATGGTAGAATACATCTCGTTCTCAAACTGCAACGTGCCGCCAATGGAGTTGACCTCATGATCTTGATCCAAAAACGAAAGTCACTCCTCGTCAAACTTTCATGGTTTTCAATAGGTTTACCACAAACCTGGACATAAATAAGAGCCCATCAACCTTTCCACCTCATGTAGTTTTCTGGATCACCACTAAACTTTTCAAGATCCATGAGTGCTACAGTAATTCTTGATCAATATTCTAATATATTTT
Source organism: Torreya grandis (assembly GCA_037957365.1). Taxonomy (NCBI): domain Eukaryota; kingdom Viridiplantae; phylum Streptophyta; class Pinopsida; order Cupressales; family Taxaceae; genus Torreya; species Torreya grandis. Next base: position 1,238,852 of record JARHVA010001076.1, read on the forward strand.
TACATCAGGGGATTACATAGGAATAAATCACATATTCAAATGAACAAGAATGAACCTATGTTCTTACTACAAAACACATTGAAAAAAGAATGCAACTACCACACCACACAACTGAAACAAATTTCACCAAACCATATTGACGACCCTGTCGTTGGTGACTGACGAGAAACGTAGAAAGCCTCCTTCCTTCGTTGCCTCCGACCTCCTTCGTCTCGCTGCTTACTCAATTGATTTGGAATTGAAGTTCAACAGTTTCAACATTGGGTTTATTTGTATGACATCCCCCCACAATGTGAAACTAGTTGGATGTCAATTTCCACCAAAAATGCATCCATACAAGAAATATTTTTTATTTTGACAAATTTGACATACTTTAAAAACGACTCTTTCGACATTTTTAAATCTTTGCAAACATGCTTGATAATTACCAAATAAAAAAACTTTTGACAAAAAACCATTTGACCAAATCTTTTATGACATACAAATTGGGACTTGACTCATTAATAGACTTAATAGTAAAACAGCTATAGAGAATAGAAAGAGTAATTTTGACCAATAACATTAAAACTCCATAGCCACTTGAACAGCCTACTCTGATACCAGATAATAAGTCTGGTTTAGATTTACACAGTTTTAGCACCGTTTACATACAATAGATAATAAAACCGAACACAGTACACAGAGATATATTAAACACAGTAATAATATTATATTATTACATTCTCTTCCATACCCGTAAGTATAGATACAAATATATAATCAAACTAATACCTATGAATAGGGAGTCAACAACCCATGATTCTCTCCTAGAATCATGCAGTTGTTAGACACGTACAAACAATAATATATTACAAACTATATTTGTAATATATTAGACTAACCATATAACATAACCAAATATACATTATTGTTACATAACAATAATGTTTACTAACTAATTTACCACAATGTAAATACTAATCCCCAACATGACTTAAAAACGTTATTACCTAAAGTGGCTAGAGAACACAAAAAGTGTTGATTGTGCTTCTTTCCCCTAGAATTCAACAAAAAATCACTCTTTGAGGTTGACACCTCTCCTAGACCAAATTTCCTATTATAACTGTCTTCATTACATGCTCCAAAATCTTTACCAATAGGGAAAAAGGCTAGAGGGTGAGAAGCCCAAAGTGGTAGATTATATTTACCATTCCTCCCCCTACTAACAAATTCTTTAAGGTGCTAGCGTGTGTAAAGTGAGTCCCCTAGCCTTGTGATTACCACCAACATACATGAGGGAAAATTTTATTGTTGTGATGATAACTCATTGATGACTTAAACATACATGGTTCAAAATCCCACAAAATTAAAAATCTAACTAAAAATGCCCATGGAAACCTCGATTGCTTGACACAAATATGTGATGAAAAATGTCAGTAGTGTAATGACTACTCATTGAGGTCATCTTGAGATGATTTAAATATAGATGGGTCAAAATCTCACAAAAAATTAAAATCTAACTATAAATGCTCATGGAAGCTTTCAATTACTTAACATATATATGATGCGTTGTAATCAATGTTACACAAGGACACGTCCCCATGATAGCGGTGATGTCTTGGACATATCGGGGATGAAGGGGCAAGGACGAAACGTCTACCCACATCCCAAAAAACAAACAAAAAGATTAGAGATGTCCCTTGAAAGTCGAGGACATCCCAAAAACCCCTGCCATTTGGAGATAGTCGTCAGGGACAATGTGACGTGCTTAGGACTATCGACAGATGTCCACACTTGTAACCTTTAAAATACCTAAAAAAACAAAAACAAACATTCTTAAAGAAAATTAAATAAATAAAACAATATACAAACAAAAAAATAAAATTCTAACCCTAAAAGCCCATTGGAAAGCTAATAAAAAAACCCATAAACCACATTGTCAATCACACTTGCGAAAACTTGCGAAGTGAAGAAGAGGAAAAGAGAAGAGAGGAGGTAATGAGAGGAGCAAGAGTAAGAGGGTCTTCGATTTTCAACAATAGGAAGAGCAAGAGGGTCTTTGGTTTTCAGCAACATGAAGAGCAAGAGGGTTCTCTCCTACAACCATGTACATTGATCCCCATGGTATTTCCATTTTTCTTTAACCTGCATTTTTTTTACAAATTCATCCAATGTTGTATTTTTTATTTTCCTTTGCAAACTTGCAAAGCCATTTAGACCTTGTCTATTTTCTTCACTTTTTTTCAAAATGCCAAAATGGTTTATGGCATTGGCATATGCTTATTGTTGACGCAGTGGATTGCACCCTGGGCAGGAGGCCGAGCTCCTGCCTTCCACACACAACAATGGAAACTCCCCTCTCGCCTGTGGGACCGGCAAAGCTGGGGGGAGAGTCTCTAGATAAGGGCTAGCTCCCTTTAATGTATCTTTTAGGCCCTGGATTCCTCACTGCTAACAAATAAATGAAAAGAGGGGGGGGATGAAAAGGAAGAAGGATGTTGAAAAGCAGAACCTAAACCTAAACTTAAAAAAGGGTGATACACCAAAAAAGATGACCCACTCAGCCTGAACATACACTTTTCACCAAGAAGACGCTGTCATACACTTCATCTGATGTGGGAAACTCTTCTCTATCAGTGAGTCAGGGGTCCGTAGAGATACAGGGAGGAAGAACTATCAAAGGTGTTCTGAGACACTTTGGCAGCCTATTCACATGCGCCTATATTCTTGCTGTAGACACTTCTGGCAGACCTGCAGAAGAAGAAACTTCACAATGCACTAGACATGCTGGAATCGTTCTGTGAAAAGCATAAAAGAAAATGACTTAACACAAAAGAAAACATAGACATATGCGTGAATGCAAGTTCAAATGGAGGTAAAAATTGCCAAGTCTTGATTCAAGGTAAAATCCGGTAGAGTTTTGCCTTACAAACCCGGAGATTTTTAGGCAAAGCTTTGCCTTAAGGCTAAGAGATCGGATCCCCTTTTCAAAATGAGAAATTTACAATATATAGAAAGAGAAGTAAAGGCGCCGCTTTGGAAAAGACTTTGGCGCTCTTTGACAAGTTGGCCCATGTGCGTTGAGAGCATCGGGAAGAGGAAGTCACTGTTGCTGATGTCATTCTTCTAGAAAAGCCCTGCTAAAACCATGTTGTGTAATCGCCGATCTTGACTTTGGCGTTCAAACATTAATGTGAAAGCACGGGCTACGCCTCTTTTCTGCAAACAAGACTGCTCTTTCCAGATATCACGCGGTTTGTCTGCTCATAAATGCAAAGTGGAGAAAGCAGGGCGCGCCGCTTATTGTTTGCACCGTTTGATGACCACCTGGCAATAACTCGCCTTCCCTTTGCCACCTGGGCCGTCTTGTCTGTTTCTGCACTTTGTCTCTTCCTGGCTTTGTCTCTTTCTGGCTCCTTCAACCCTCGGGGCTATCTTTTGGCGGGTCGCTGCGTTCCTTGGGCTCTTCTTTGGGCTTTTCAAAATCAACGGCTATTTCACAAGCCTTAAATTTTACGTCTGTGCATCCGTTACTGCGTTTGAACTTCCAACGGCTAGTTCGCTGTGCTTGATTTTGACGTCTTCGGGCCCGTCAACCCTTGGACTTTCTTCGGCCTTTCTCTTTCTCTCAACTTCCTGTTGCTTCCCTTTCTTTCGGGCTTCTTGTTGCTTCCCTCCCGAAGGGAAGGTGACCCTTCGGCTTTTGGAGAAGTGTCCTTCATTTTGGCCGAGAGTCCCTCGCAAGGGCACCTTCCCTTCAGGGTCCTTCGGCGGCCTTTTCCCTTCGGCTAATTTCCCGCGGACACTTTCTTGCAGACATTTTCCCTGCGGACAAAAAGTCCGCAAGAATTATTTCCGACCACTTTGCCTTTGACTCTTCGGGAATTTTCTCAAGGTTTTCCTCCCACGGCCTTCCTCCGAATTTCTTCGGACTTTTTGTCCGAAGGAATTCCTTCGGACAAAAAGTCCGAAGAAATTAATCTCGCCTTTGCCTTAGTCTTTTTACTTGTCTTCCTTCGGATTTTTGCTCGTAGCCTTTCCGAATTTCTTCGGACTTTTTGTCCGAAGGAATTATTTCCTTGCCTTTTCCTTCAATTTCCTTCAAAAAGTGCCCTTCAGAAAAATTGGAAACGTCCCTTCCGAAGGGCACTTCCTTTGCCTTAAACAAATTTTCGAAAGAAACTTACCTTTCTCGGCTTTTCCCTGTGGCCTCTTTGAAAGTGTTCCCTGCCCTCCACAAGGGCTCTTGAGTCCGGAACTGCCCTCCGCAAAGGCACTTGAAATGGTCCGTTTTGCGCCTAAGTGGGAACTTGTCTCTGCTTGCGGAGTCCGTAGAAAACTTCCTTGCAGAGTCCGTAGAAATGCCTGTGGAGTCCATAGGAATTCTCTGCAGAGTCCATAGAAATGGGCCTGCAGAGTCCGTAGAAATGGGCCTACAGAGTCCGTAGAAACACCTGCAGAGTCCGTAGAAATTTCCAAACTTGTGCAAAATCAAAAATTGGACTGGTTCAGAACAGCAGGGAAAAAAAAGGGGACCGATTTTGGCCTGCAGGACCAAAATGGTCAACACTTATGAATTCATTGTTTTTTATTTCTTTTAATTTGCCCTAACAACAAAATAGGAAGTACTCTTTTTATTTATTTTTTTGGTTTGTCATAAGAACATTGAAATTTCAAATTATTTATTTTTTTGGTTTATTTTGCTTATTAAATTATTTTGTTGTTTTCATTTGTTTATAAAAATACTTATTTTGTTCTTGTTTTTTTTGCAATCCCAAAAATGAGTTATGATTGTGATTATAAAGTCGATTTGCACATGGATTAAGGAAAAAGGGGAAATGCAATGCAAACTAGAAGTTTAGTTGCGAGTGCCCAAAAGTATGATTTCTCCTCTACAATGTTAGCCAAACATGTGAAGGAGCCATTCAACAAGAAGACACCTTTGAAACAATTTGCTCAAATATTTGATTCCGTCAAAGCAAGCACTAGAGGGGGGACTAAAAAGTGGAAGTATAACATTTGTTTGTTGACTTGGTTTGGCAACATCAATAGAGTGAGTGCACACTTCCTACACATCCCAGGAAGAGGGGTTGGGCTTTGTATGAAAATCACACTTGATGAGAGGGCAGAGTTTATCAGGTTGCTTAATTGGGATATCACAAACAACATGCTAGAATTTCGTGGCACTAGAACCCCTTCTGGTTCTCATAGGACTTATACAAGTTCTTTCTCTCATGTTGTAGCAATTCCAAGTTTTGAGGTTACTAGAGTGGAGGCTAAGGGGAAGAGAAAGATCATGGCCTCGAATCCAGTTGCTGACATGTATGATGCAAAAGCTAGGGAGAAGGCTAATGATCCCAATCGAAAATTATTTTATGTCAGTATCCCATTTCATGTTGCTCACTCTCCTTATTACAAGGAGGCTATAGCTAACGTATCCAAAGCATGTGCATCTTATATGCCCCTTAGAGACACAAAACTAAGGACTATCACCTTGGTCAAAACTATTCCAAGGTGAATATATTGATGGAGAAGATGAGAGCCACATGGGTCTCTCATGGATGCAACATTATCATGAATGAGTGGGTGGATATCAAACACTACTCACTCATCAATATCAATCTCATATAAACGTGGCTCTTTCTTCCTGAGGGCTATTGATTTTGAGAGATACCATTGAGTAGGTTGGTCCAACCAAAGTGGTATAGGTAGTCACAAATGCAACTTATGTATGCAGGGCAATAGGTAAGCTAGTCGAGGCTACCTACATGCACATCTTAAAGAACAATTTCAGATTTTGAGAGATACCATTGAGTAGGTTGGTCCAACCAACGTGGTATGGGTAGTCACAGATGCAGCTTATGTATGCAGGGCAATAGGTAAGCTAGTCGAGGCTACCTATATGCACATCTTTCGACCTCGTGTTGCGTGCACACCATGAACAATGCACTGGATGACATCGGAACAATTGATTGGGTCAAAAAGGAAATGGCCAATGATAGGGAGGTGCAGATGTTCATTTGCAACCACCACACATCATTGCACTTTTTCACACCTTTTCGAGGAAGGAATTCTTCAAGCTAGTGCATACATGCTTTGAATCCTACTTTATTTTGTTGGATATGATGCTTGAGTGGCAAGAGTCCCTAGAACTTATGATCACGACACAAGAGTGGACTCGATGGGGTAAGTCAAAGACAGTGCAAAGGAAGAGGGAGGAGGTGGTAGTGAGACATTTTGGGCAGATGTGAGATACACCACATCGATTATATCTGCATTTTTCAATGTCATCAAATATGGGGATTCTAACAATCCTAAACTTGGCAAGATATATGAGTGTATTGATAGCATGCTTGGCCAAATTAAGGTTGTTATTCAGGTGAGGGACCCTCATGGAGAAGTATCTAGGGTCGACGAGCAATCTTGCATCACCCAAAAAATTAAATTTTGTCAGTGTGCATTTTTTAACTTGCCAACGGTGTCACAATTGTTTCATTTTTCAAAGATGATTAGAACAGATCAAAGAAACACCTCCAAAGCTCCAATGCTATAGGAACATCAAGTGCAAAAGGTTTCAGTCATCAACCAAGATTCAACCTGACCCTAACTTAGTAGATGATGAAGCTGTCGATTAAAACAAACAACCACTAGTCTAGGTTAACCAGATGTTACATAACCACTAATTTGCAGTAAGCGGCAATTTCACCTACGATGGTTGCAAAAATTCAATAATGGACCAAAATGATGAGTTTTTTTTAATTTTGAGTGTTTTCAAAATGCTTGGGAGTTCAAAGAGGCACTCAAGAAGTCAGGAGTAATAAAAAGATCTAAAGGGGAGGAGAGCCTAGCTAAAGGCTTGCTGAGATTTGTGGGTGTTCAAAGAGGAACAGAGGTTTGAGTGTAGGGAGCATAGTGTAGAAAAGGCTGCTCAAGTCCATTGAGGGACTATGTTTGTAATGTCTTCATCTTCATGTTTGCAACTAAAGGAATAAGACAAGTGTGGTGTGTGTATTTTTGTTGTAGTTGTGTCACATGAATTCTATAAAAGTTGGTCTTTGTCTCAAGATTTGAGTGTGTTGTATTTATGTGTGTGTCCATTGGAGCGTGTTGAGTATAGGCTGCAAGAAAAGGTAGCCTTTCACTTGGCCACCACATCCCCGTACTCCATTTGGTATCAAAGCAAGTTGTGTCTTGCATGGTTGAGTGTGTGAGGCACAAGTTGAGTCTCTTGCAGGTTGTGAAGAGTCCTACATTGTTGAGTTGATGGTTGTGAGGAATAGAAATGGCAAACAGAGGAGTACCTCTTGTAAGAGGAGGAAGAGCACCAAGAGTTGCAAACTTAGCAAAGATGTTGAGAGACCTCCAAGCTAGATTATATGGTACAAAGTTTGCACAACATAGAGAAGTCGTTGAAGATATGAGTGAAGAAGAATGAGAAGCACCAGAAGTTCAGCTTGGAGAGTTGGAAGAATAATTGGAAGGATAGATTCTTGAAGGCCATTCCCAAGATGGGAGGCAAACCAAAGTTTCGACACCCCTAGCTATCAGGAAGTGTGTACCATGAAGATCCAATTGATTGGATCACGGAGCTAAAAAATACTTTGATTATGAACAAATGGAGGAATTTGCTTGCACCAAATTGAAGCAAAATGCATCCTTATGGTGGGATCATGTGCAACAAGAAGGATAAAATCAAGACTTCAAATATGGTCACAAAGTTAAAAATTAAGGTTCTACCTTTTAATTATCAACTTAGCTTGTTTAAGAAGATGCAAAATTTGAGGTATAAAGACATGAGTGTAAAGGATTACACCAGGGAGATTTACAAGCTCACAATCTGGGTTGGTCATGTTGAAGATGACGAAGAGAAGATCTCAAGGTATGTGAATGGTATTTGTATTTCCATACGAGATGAGTTTGGAATGATAAAGTTGTGTTCAGTAGAAGAAGCCTATCAATGTGTTTTGAAGATTGAAGAGAAATTGTCAAGGAAAAAACATAATACAGCAAGTGCAGGAATATTTTCAAGAGGAAGAGATCAAGAAAACATCAGAAGAGGAGAGCATACTCTTGAGGGAGAACCTAGCACTTCTCACAATCACAATCATACACCAAAAGGAAGAAGTATCGTTGAAGTGGAAAAGGATACTATGGTAGAGGAAGAGACAGAGATTTCATGGATTCATGCTTTGGGTATGAAGAAGTTGGTCATAGAGCCTATGAGTACCCACAAGCACAAAATAACAGCAGTATAAGAAATGAGATCAGAAATCACATTGCACAAGTGGATGAAGAAAGCATTGCATTACCCAATCAAATGGAAGAACCAAAACATGGAGAAGCTCTCATGATGAAGAGAGTGTTGCTAAAACCAGCCAAGGATGAGAATGAACTAGTGCAAAGAAAAAATATTTTCCGAGGCATTTGCAAATCCAAAGGTAAGTCTTGTAAGATCATTGTTGATAGTGGTAGCTGTTGACAATTCTTCCACAGGACAAATTGTCTCTTGCCATTCGGAAAATTCACATCTCCATCCAAGGAAAGAAAGAATTCATTAGGAAGAATACATTGTTTTTCTTTGGTAAGGGCCTTTGCTACAACAGGAAAATTCTGAAGGAATGGTTCATCAAAAAGGCTTTTTCTAAGGACAAGTCTTCAGAGAAGCGCTGAGGACATAAGTCCGAAGGAAATAACAAAGGGGAGCCTATAAGACAAAGGAAGTAATTCCTTTGGACTTTTTGTCCGAAGGAATACTTCGGAGAATCCAAAAGTCCACCCAAAAAAGCAAGGAAAAGCCAAGACCCTTCAGAAGGGTCATTCTCAAGAAACCCGAAGGGCAGGGTACCCTTCGGAAGGGTCATTTTCAACAATCACGAAGGGCACCTACCCTTCGGGAAGGTACATGTCAACTTCAAGACCTTTGCAAAAACTCGGGTGCCCTACAATTTTTCTGAAAAGGGGGCAGACGAAGGACAGAAGCCCTTGCAGAGGGCACTTGGTCAACGACAGGACCATGGCAAAAAGTCCGAAGGGCACAGAGGGAGAGCAACGAGCCATTGCGGAGGGCACTTGGTCAATGACAAGACCACTATGACTTTCCCGAAGGGCAATTTTTCCAAAGGCAGTCAAAGACAAAAGACGAAGGATTAATTCCTTTGGGCTTTTTGTCCGAAGGAATTCCTTCGGACAAAAAGTCCGAAGAAATTCGGAGAAGAAACAAGGAAGAGGCCCGTGCAAAAAACCCGAAAGGAAAGTCCAAAGAAACAAGGCAGTCAACAAAGGCAAAACCGAAGGATTCATTCCTTCGGGCTTTTTGTCCGAAGGAATTCCTTCGGACAAAAAGTCCGAAGAAATTCGGAGAAGAAACAAGGAAGAGGCCCATGCAAAGAACCCGACAGAGCAAATTCCCGAGCAAAGGAAAAGAAAAGAAGTATATCCTTCGGACTTTTTGTCCAAAGGAATACTTTGGAGGATATAACAAAGACAAGTACAATTCAAGCGGACAATTTGTCCGACGGAAATCATTCAGAGTTAAAGTTCAAACACAGAAAAGTCTGCAGGAATAAATTCGAGAATTGGCATGCATAAAGGCCGAAGGAAAGGTGGGAGCCATAAGTCCGAGGGATCAATCGAAAAAGTTGCCAAAGCAAAGTCCAAAGACAGGCCCGAGGAAATAAACCCGAGGCAAATGCAGGGTGAAACAAAAGATCCCAAGGAGATGAGACCAAAAGCATAAATTCCGAAATAAATCTGCAGACAAAAAAGTCCACAGCCAGAAATCCAAAAGAATTAAGCCAAGGAGACAACAAGAAATCCGAAAGAAATGGAGGTTGACTGTGCAAAAAAGGATAGAAGATAGATAATCCGACGGGGAGTTGAAAACAAAATATCCGAGGAAATATAGATAAAGATAATCCAAAAAATAGAATCCCGCCAGAAATAGACATGAACAAGCAGACCAGAACAGGGTAAAATGCATGCAAGCAAGGGCTATTTTCGATCAACAGTTCAAAGTCTCAGTTGATTGGTTAGTGAAGCCCTGCTCATCTCCGGATCAACTCATGCATTCGAAGGTCCAACTTAGCTTCAACCGGAGTTCCAAATTCGAATGTTGAGTCGACTATACCAGACTTAGAGTTGACTAATTGTTGAACGCCACATCTACCAGGAGTTTCCCATGCCAAGGAAAGTGATCTCTTCGTCCAACTCAGCGTTCAAACGTTCCAACTCGACATCAAGCAGCTCACATAGAGTTCTAAAATTGACATTGGCGTGGATTTCCATGCAAAGAGAGGTGGGCGGTTCAGAACAAAGACAAGTTCACTTCCTCAAGCGCAAGAAGCTTCATGCAAAGACAAAAAAGAAAATATATTTTATTGAAAGGCCAAGTCAGCCTTGAGTTAACCTAAGTAAATCCTTCTCTTCAAATGTTCAACGCCAATCTTTGGCTCTTGTAATTCTCTATATAATGGCTTTCAGCCTTGATTTAAAAATTATGAATCCCTCTCTTGGCTAGACCAGACTCTGCCATTGGTGAGTTGTGTAACCTCTTCAATCAATAGAAGGACTGTACTTTCAGATTTCAAGTGCTGGCATAGTGTATATTTCTTCAGCAATTTGCATAAGTGGTAGATTTCTCTCCCTTCCCAAATTTTGATTCGTACCTAGTTGCTAGATTATCCTTATGCTGGTCATGTTCAATGTTCTTTACGTCTTTTGCTGAAGCTGTAAGTGGATGTTAGGTGGCTGCAAAGTGTCTTGTATCAGACCTCTCTCCATCGTTTTCCCTCAGGTTTTGGTCATTGGATCAAACCTCTTCATGAAATATTTATGCATAAGTGATTGATTGAAATCGAAGGTCTTCCTGTTCCCTTGTTTGTTCAGTGTTCAAGGTTCCAAGTTGAGTGGATCAATCTTCTGGTGTATCACCCTTTTTAGGTAGGATTTCCCCTTAAAGTTTCCTTCTCCCTTTTCCATGGTAGTCCGCAGCATAAAGTAGAGATCCTCATTGATACATCATACAGGAACCAGCCTTCTCTGGAGGTTCTTCTCACCGTTGAGGCACCCACCCTCGTGAGAAGATCCCATTGTTTCAGCCGGGTATAGGACTGGCCATTTCGTGCACGTCTTCGATTCAAGGCGCAACTCTAGGTGGACAACAGTAGCACCAATAATTTAGTGTCTAATGAAATAATAGATAAGCTCAGGTTTAAAATAATAGCACATCCAAATCCGTATAAGGTTATTGGTTGCAAAAAAGACATCATATTTTGGTAAATGAGCAATGTGTAGTTAATTTTCGGATAGAGTTATATAAAGATGAATTTTTGTGTGGCATCATGCCCAATGATGTATGTCATGTGTTGTTGGGTAGACAATGGCAATTTGATAGGAAGGCCATATATGATGGTAGAGAAAATACTAACACATTTGTTAAGGATAATAAGAAGTATATATATTAAGCCTATTGAAGGAAAAAGAGTAAGAAGTGAACAATAGTCCTTAAGTTTTGATTGTCTCTGGAAAACAGTTTTTAAAAGAGGCAAGGAGAAGGCATGCATAGCTTTCATTCTCAAATACATGCAAGTTGGAATAGCGAATAAGGTGAGCGAAACTCCAATTGAAGCGGGGGGGTTGTTGGAAGAATACGTTGAAATTATTTCCAAGTATTTAACAAATGGATTGCCACCCATGAAGAGCATTTGTCATCACATGGATTTGATTCCCAGATCTAGTTTTCCAAACAAGGCAGCGTATAGATTGACGCCCATGGAGAATGAGGAGGTAAAGGGACAAGTACAAGAGTTGTTGGAGAAGGGTTTGTTAAGAGAAACTTTACGCCCATGTGCAGTTCCAGCGATGTTAACACCCAAGAAAGGGGGGAGAGTGCCGTATGCACATGGATTCCAAAGCCATAAACAAGATCACAATCAAGTACAGATTTCCATTGCTTCAAATAAATGACTCTATGGATTGTTTGAGTGGAGCATGGTACTGCACAAAGATAGATTTGAAGTGGGTATCACCAAATCAAAATTCAAGAAGGTGATAAGTGAAATACCGCATTCAACACAAAGATTGGTTTGAACGAGTGTCTAGTTATACCATCCGGTTTGACAAATGCACCAAGCACATTCATGAGACTCATGAATGAAGTGTTGAAGCCATATCTGGGTAAGTTTTTCATTGTTTATCTGGCTGACATTTTGATTCTTAGCAAGGCAAGATAGGAGCATTTAATGCATTTGAGGAAAGTGTTTCAAAAGTTGAAGGAAGAGAAGGTCCCAGTATACTTGAAAAAGTGCAGTATTATGACAACTAAATTGATTTAGTTGGGTTTTGTGATCTCACATGACAGATTGAGGATAGATCCAGAAAAGGTAAAATCCATTGTAGACTGCCCATAGTCAAAGAGCATGTTTGAAGCAAGAAGTTTTCTTGGCTTAGCTAATTTATACTGAAAGTTCATTAGACACTTCAGTGGGCTATGCACACCAATAGCCGAAACAATGAGAGGCGATAGAAACGAATTCAAATTAATAGTTGCAACTGAGATAGTTTTTAGATTTTGAAGAAAAGGTGATCAAACAGCGAATGTTAGCATTACCAAATTTCAATAAGGTGTTCCAAGTTGATTATGATGCTAGTGGGACAGTGGTAGGTGCAGTTTTGAGTCAAGAGGACAGGCCATCACTTATTTCAATGAAAAGTTGAAAAATGTCAAGCAAAAGTATTCAGTTTATGACCAAGAGATCTATTCTATCGTGCAAGCTCTTAAGAAATGGAGACACTATTCGCTTCCAAAGGAGTATTTTTATACATGGATTGTCAAACACTGCAATTTATAAACAGCCAAGGTGAGTTGAACTAAAAGCATATGAAATGGGTTGAAATTCTTCAAAGTTATTCATTTGTTTTGAAGGATAAAAGTGGGAATTAAATAGAGTTTCAAATGCCTCAAGTAAAAGATGAATTTTGTTGAGTGAAATGAGAATAGAGGTAGTTGGGTTCAACTCTATGAAAGATTTGTATGAAGAAGATTTGGATTTTAGAGATGCATGGGCAGCATGCAAGAACCCAATCGGCATGCATAGAACTCCACGGTTGGATTTCTTTTTGCAGGATGGTTTATTGTTCAAAGAAAAACAATTGTGTATACCTCAAGGATCAATGAGGAGAACTTGATAAATAAGAAATAGAGTGGTGGATTAGCCGGTCATTTCGGCATGGATAAGACATTGGCACAGCTGAATGAGAGGTACTATTGGCCTAAGATGAGTGTGGATGTGATGAAGTTTGTGCAAAATTGTAGAGTTCACCTAAATTCCAAGGGTAAAAGTCATAATGCAGGCTTGTATAAGCCATTGCCAATACCGGAAAGACCGCATGAAGACATAAGCATGGATTTCGTGCTTGGATTTCCAAGGACACAAAAGGGTAATGAACTTTGTTATTGTTAATAGATTTTCAAAATTGGCACATTTCATTGCATGTAAGAAGACTAGTGATGCCATGAACATTGCAAATATGTTTTTCAAACAAGAAGTAAGATTGCACAAATTACCCAAAAGCATAGTATCATAAAAGAGACACCAAGTTTCTTGGTCATTTTTTTTTGGACTTTGTGGAAAACATTTGGCACTAGGATGAGTTTCAATTCAGCATACCATCCACAAATAAATGGGGGAATGGAGGTGGTGAATAGAAGTCTTGGGCTTTTGTTGAGATGCTTGGCAAGGAACAAACCCAAACAATGGAATATAATCCTAGCACAAGCTTAGTTTGCTTACAACAACTCATTCGACAAACATAAAGTGAAGACTCCATTTTAGATTGTGTAGAGTTGCAACCCTAGAGGTGTTATTGAGTTGAGAGACGATTTGAGATTCAGATTGTGTACAGTTGCAACCCTAGAGATGTTACTAAGTTAAGAGACGCACTTGATTTGATAAGTGCTGAAGCAAAAGATTATGCAAAGCATATGCAAGAAGCACATCAAGAAGTGAGAGAGAAGTTGGAGAAACGTGTCATGAATTACAAGCAACATGCAGATCTCAAGAGAAGAGAACAAGAATTCCAAGTGGGTGACTTGGTTTTCATGCATTTCAGAAAGGAAAGGTTTCCAAAAGGCACAAATAACAAGCTCGAGTGGAAGAAGATTGGGCCATGTAAAATTCAAATAATATTTACAGTGAACACTTATGAGATAAAGCCACTGAATGGATTGATATCTCACCTATCTTTAATGTAGCAGATTTGTACCCTTACCATGGTAGACAGCTAGATGATGAGGATGTTGGTTCGGACTCTTCAATTTCACATTGGAGAAAACAGTTACTTGAGAAAGACAGAGAAAAGATAGAGATGGTGACTAAATCCCAAACCATCAAAAGGACAAGACACAGCAAATACAAAGAGTATTTGGTCAAGTGGAAGGATAAATTAGTTGAAAATACAACTTGGATGAGTGCATCTAATATTGCCAAATATGGAAAACCATTGGAGAAGCTCACTTATGGTTCATGAGCAAGAACTCGTGAATGATTTTACTTACCCAAGCTATATGATGCAAGAGCATTCAGGGTCGATGAGCAATCTTGTATCACCTAAAAAACACATTATGTGTCGATGTGAATTTGAAAAATTATCAGCGGTATCACCATTGTTTCGCTTGTTGAAGATGATTAGAACAAGTCCAAGAAACATCTCCAACACTCCAGGAACATCAAGCAGATAAGGTTTCAGTCATTAATCAAGGCTCAATCTAACCCCTTCTTGGTAAATGATGAAACCACCGGTTAAAATAGACGATGGTTACAAAACCACCAGTTTGCATTAACCAGCTGTTACATAACCATTGGTCTGCAATAAGCATTGGTTTCACCTGCAACAGTTTCAAAACTTTAGTAATTGACCAGAATGATGCATTTTTTGATTCTAAGTGTTTTCAAGATGATTTGAAGTTCAAAGAGGCACTAAGGAAGTCAAAAGAAGTTAGGGAAAGATTCGAAGGAGAGGAGATCCTAGCTAGAGGCTTGATAAGGAGTTTTGTGCGTCTTCAAATAGGAATGAAGGTGTAATTGTAGGGAAAAGAGAGTAGCTGCTCAAGTCCATTGAGGGACTGTATTTGTAACGTTTTCATCTTCATGTATGTAACTCAAAGAATAAGACAAGTGTGGTGTGTGTATTTTCTGTTGTAATTGTTTCACATGAATTCGATAAAACTCGGTCTTGGTCTCAAATTTTAGGTGTTGTGTTTAATTGTGTGTCCATTGGATAACATTGAGTATAGGTTGCAAGGAAAGGTATACATTCACCTGGCCCCTGTATACACCTTATTTTTCACTTACTGACTTTGTCTCTTACAGGACTTGTCAGCGCATCAATCTCCCTAAGTGTGCATCCTAAGAAGTGCATCGAGATCAAGGCGGGCCAGTTTGTGGTACTTTGTGATAGATTCCCCAATGATCTATTACATTTGCCTTCATTCATGCCATGCCATCTACGCATATGTCCTCTAAGAGTTCTCGTTCCCCCTTTCCACTCCTCTTCTTCCTATTTGTATTTTTCTCCCAGGCTGACGAAATTTTGTAGTGTTCTCCCCTTAGCCGACATCATCAACCTATGTTTCTACTTCATTGGTCTGACGAAATTTTGTAGTGTTCTCCCCTTAGCCGACATCAACCTATGTTTCTACTTCATTGGTCGGGCCAATGATGTCAGCTAAATTTTAGATTAGATTTTTCGGTTTTGTAGCATTAATTATATGGTTCCCCTTTGTCAATTCTCATAAGCAAGACATCCAATCCACTCTACTTATGTATGCAAATCCACCTTAGTAAGAAGAAGAGGAATTAGGACTAAGGAGCTTACACTTGAGGAAGGCTTGTTTGCACAAGGTATTTGAAGATATCAAGAAGAGTTGGACCAACGAGGTGCATCTAGTCTTTGGAGTCCCCAACTAAGGATACTTAAGTCTTCTTCTTTCCATCTTGAGCTTCACCTACAACCTCTCTCACAAAGTGCCATTTGAGCCAAGAGGGAGATTGATAAGCCAACATATCAACTCAAGGTAAGTACCCTAACCCTATACTCTTTCTTTGTTTACTTTGGTGGAAATATTATATGTTGAGCACACACCACACTGAGAGGGGGGGTGAATCAATGTGTAATAATACTTTACTTTCGTTCTAATTAACTTTCATAAAGAAACCATTCACATAAAAACAAGTAAATGCACAACATAGAATCTACGTGGAAAACCCTCAGTGGGGAAAAACCACACTTGAAAGGTTGCTTGGATCTATTGTCCAAATCCAACCATAAGATTAATAATTCTTTTTACAAAAGTTACGTAGGCACCAACCTACTTGGAGACACCAATCTCCAATGCCAAGCACCAACTTAACTCTAGACA
The DNA here is from genome assembly GCA_037957365.1 of Torreya grandis. Lineage (NCBI taxonomy): Eukaryota > Viridiplantae > Streptophyta > Pinopsida > Cupressales > Taxaceae > Torreya > Torreya grandis. Next base: position 1,255,248 of record JARHVA010001076.1, read on the forward strand.
CCGATCTCTTTGAATTGAAGCACCAACTTCACTGTCAAGCACCGACTTAGCAAAAGACATCGATCCTTCTATTCTGAGGCACCGATCTCAGTTAAACAATTTCCACCTCACTGTTGCTTTGTCAACAAATGTTGGCACAATAAAGTTTTGCTCTTCTCCCTCTTCTCTCTCTTCTTCTTCTTCTCCTTGTATATAATAGAAAGAATGATTTCTTATAATTTTTCTCCAACATCCTTTCACCTTATATACCCTTCAAAGGATTTTCCCAATGGGGGCAACCCATTAGCAATGCACCTTTTCATTAACCAAAGTGTCTTTTATTTTATTTTAATTAATTTCAATTAACCCTCCAAGATGGGCAATTTTTCCAAGGCAACAATATAAACAAAGAGAGTTGGCCTTGTCATTTAAGCATTAATTCTTATAGCCATAAAATTCCTTGTTGCAATTAAACTTTATTGAAAGTTGGTCCCATCAACACAAAGTCATTGTTGTAAATTAAATATATTTAAATATTGGTCCTTATTAATTAATGTTGGTCCCTTCCATACTTGGGCGCTCAAACCAATGCAATTGGTCCTTCCATCCTTGGGCATGATTTCCCAAAAGGTCACGCTTTTTATGGGAAAAATCCGTCAAATAATTCCATTACTTTTTGACACTTCCATTCACTTCCGACAACTATTCTGTTTGACACTTTCGCTCATATCCGTTACAATTCTTTTGACATCAATAACAATTATTCCAACAACTCCCCCTTTGTCATTGATGGCACTCCCCATGAATTAGTATATGAACTCCCCCTTGTTGTGGTTGTCCTCCTTTGCTCCCCCTGTCTTCAATTTTTCCCCTTTAACATCAGTGGCAAAAAAATGCTCAAAACAATCACAATGTATTTCACCAAAATATCTATGAGGCTGAGTAATGCAATGATTAGCTCCCCCTTAACTCATGCTCCTTATGACGGATTTAGTGATTGAGTGAAGAATGGATCACTCCCAATTCTTGCCTTAGAAACTCAAAAGGTTCTTTTGGGAGAGGCTTTGTGAAATGTCTGCAACTTGCTCCTTTGTAGAGACATACTCTAAATTTTCCTTTTGATTAGCAACTTGCTCTCTTAGAAAATGATACTTGATGGGAATATGCTTAGTTCTTGAATGCATAACTGGATTCTTGGAGATGTTTATTTCACTTGTATTTTCACAGAAAATAGAAACTAGATTGACATACTCAATTCTAAAATCACTCAAGGTTTGTTTCATCCAAAGGACGTGTGTACAACATGATGTTGTTGCTATGTACTCAACTTCAACTGTGGACAAGGAAACTGAGGGTTGTTTCTTACTCAACCATGACATGAGACTCTTTCCAAGAAAGAATGCACCTCCACTTGTGCTCTTTCTGTCATCAATGTTCCCTGCCCAATCTGCATCAGTATAAGCTACCAAAACGTAGTCCTTTCCTCTTGGGTACCACAAACCAAGATCTATAGTGCCTTTGAGATACCTAAATATCCTTTTGACTGCCTGCAAGTGTGTTTCTTTTGGTGTTGCTGGAAATCTGGCCACTAGACCTACTATCTGCATGATATCTGGTCTTGATGCAATAGTATACAATAGACTTCCAATCAACGATCTATACAAGGTCTGATTGACTTTTGTTGACTCATCATATTTGCTCAACTTACACCCTGTTACCATTGGAGTACTTATTGATTTACAATCGTCTATATTGAATTTCTTCAACATTTCCTTAATGTATTTGGTCTGAGAAATGAAGATTCCTTTACTTGCCTGAGTAATTTGCAACCCAAGTAAAAATGATAACTCTCCTAGCATAGAAATTTCAATTTTTTGTTGCATTATCCTTGCAAATTCTTGAGACATCTTCTCATTGTCTCTACCAAAAATAATGTCATCAACATACACAACCACAATTAACTGGTTCTCACCTTCAGTCTTGATGTATAGGTTACTGTCAGCCACTCCTCTCTTAAAACCTTGATCAAGCAAGTATCTGTCAAGTCTAGCATACCAGGTTCTAGGGGCTTGCTTTAATCCATACAATGTTTTCTTCAACCTACACACATAGTCCTTATTCCCTGAAGAGAGAAACCTTCAAGTTGCTCTATGTAAACATCTTCTTCAAGATTCCCATTGAGAAATGCAGACTTCACATCCATCTGGTAGCCCTTGAAATTCTTGAATGTAGCATATGCTAAGAATAGTCTTATGGCTTCTAATCTTGGCACAG